>LOEQ01000478.1:171695-195076 GCA_001685075.1 Bramus lutescens | reverse complement strand
CCCAGCGCTTCATGAACAAGCACACATGCACACATTCACACTCACGTAAGAACCAACCGTGTCCTTTCCGGGTCTCTGAGTATTAGAAAGTCTTCAGAGACTGCCCACCATGGAGCTTCAGAATCCAGTGCCACCTCCTGGCAGGGTGAAGGAAACACCTCCCCAAAGTGTCCTAGTCTGCTGAGCCTTCTCAGTTGGCTAACCAAGTATTCATTTCAGAGACTAATTGGATGACTTTCTTTAATGAGCAAGAGGGTTTGAGAGAAGCATGGGAAATAAAAGCAACTGATGAAAGCCACGTGGTCCATGTCTGTCCACCCTGAAGCCTGGAGATCGTCCATCTAAGATGCAGACACCACACAGTGACGCTCTCTCCCCTTCCTCTTTGTGGGCTATGCCCTGTGTGGCGCAATTGTCTGCAGTCTGAACTTAGGGGTTTGACTTTTGGTAAAATCAGAAAAATCCTACATGATGTCACCTAATCGTGGAAACATTTTGGACCCTGAAGGTCACCCTGTTAGCCCTGTTTTTTGTTTGACCCCACACAGGAAACCACAGGGATGCTCAGAGAAAAGTTGTATCACGGAGACAGTGTGCGAGCACAGCCATGATGGCTCACGGCTCCATTTCAGGTACTTTCAGCATCAACCAGCAAAATCACGGCCATCTATCACACGTCGTTCTTTTCCTCTTGCTATTTAAAGATGAAACTTTTCAAGACTAACACTGCAAAGTGAGTATTATGTTGATTTATGCTAATCAGTTTCATAGATGCTGTCATATTCCATTCTTAAGTAATGACGCTCGTGAAATATCCTCGAATCTTCTCTTATCTTGCAAACAGCCTGGTTGTGCCAGAGCAGAAAATTCAGGGACCCACTGGCTCTACTGTTTGATGGCTTCTGTCTCCCGAGGCTTCACTCCTCGTGGTGGGAAGGGATGATGGCAGAGAGAGCGTCTGTGCTGTCACGTTTCCCTGGGAAGAGGAAGCCGTGGGAAAAGTTTTTCTTTCCTGGCCCCCAGGATGTATAGTGTGTACGTCTGAGTACGTGCAAATTTATAGCGACTCGGCTGCCACATTTTATTTTCTTGACAGCCTTTCCTTCTGCAGCTGGTGTCTCGGTGCTTCCTGCAGGAGCTGCTGGATTTTAGGCTTTCCTGCCAGCCCATAAAACAGTGAGCCTCTGCCACTAAAGTGAGGGCTTCGAGAGGCACTTCGCAGAGACAAGTACATCTTAAGAAACGCGTCTACCCTGGAGATTGATTTCATGGCTCTGGACGCTGCTTCTGCAGGGCTCATGGTGGGGTGTTTGTGTCTCTCCATGTGTGAGGTCCCCTTGTAGGAAGCCGGAGTGAGGTGAGGAGGGAGGGCCTCCTCCTGGTGATAAAGATGTGCGATGGTCGTGGCCAGGAGACAGTGGCCAATAGGCAAGGCTGGCCCTTGCTATCCTCTGCAGTGAGCAAATTGCTTCCTTTTCGGTAGTAAGGAAGGTGCAGGGTTCACACTTCCTGTTCTCAGCAACATCTTACTGGAGTGCATTCTGGCCGAATTGCTTGTCCCACCCTGGGCCCACTGGGTGACTGGCTAGTTAATTCTTATAAGGCAATTCCAAATGAGCGTTAATGATTCCTAGAAACTCCGTGTGCTGCCACTGGAGGATGTTCTCTCCCTTCTGCCCTCCTCATATCTGGGTTAAGATCTAGGAGAGGGGTGCTAGCAAAGTGACTTCATCAGTAACCTGCTTATCACACAACCGTGAGGACCTGAATTCTGTCCCCAGGACCCACACAAAAGTCAGGTGTGCCTGTAGCCTCAGCCCAGGAGAAGCAGAGACAGTAGGGTCCCCAGGACTTGTTGGGTGGACAGTCTAGCCAGTTAGATGACCGCCAGGTTTGTAAGCGAGACTGTGTCAAACACACACACACACATACACACACACAATCAAAGAGTAACTGGGGAAGATAACTTGATACTGACCTCTGGCTTCCACAGACACACCACACCACCCACACCCATACACGCACACACACACACACACACACACACAAACAAACACAGAGAGAAACAAAGAGTAAAAGTGATTGGGGAAGATACCTGACATTGACCTTTGGCCCCCACGAGCATAACACACAGACACACAAAGACAGACTCAAACACACACAGACACACACAGACACACACACATACACACACCCAAAAGATTATTATATACTTTAATAAAACAAAACAGTATCACTCCTGGATTCTCCGGGTGATTCTTACCTAATCTGTGCCTGGCAAAGGTGAACCTTGTCACCCAGGACTCTGGTGGACTATTCAGTGTGCAAAACAGTACACTGGAGAATTGAGGAATGGCTGCTGGCCCTCCAGGGATAACATCCAGTAACCATAACAGGATGATGTTATAATTACTTGTCAATTGCTCTTGAATGAGTGTGTGAGCGCACGCGCGCGTGTGTGAGTGTGTGTGTATGAGTGTGTGGGCGCGCGTGTGTATGGGAAGGCTCAGACTGGGTTTGGCTCATCTTGTATGTCTAGAGCTTCTCTCTAAAGCTCTGGGTAGGGTAAGTACTCTATGAGGTAGATAAATGCCGGCAGCTGTGCATGAACACCACGATCGCTGTGCACTTAGGTAGCTGGAAGCTTCCCGTCTATCCACAAAGCACTCATGAGCAGGCAAAGGAGGGACTCTTGTTCTTTACAGCACAAGGCAGGGAGAAAGCAAAGCACAGTGGCCTTCCATGGGAAACTTGGGTCCCTGATAATTCAAAAGTGATCACCACACAGGCTCCTGTTGGGACCCCGAGCTCTGTCTTGACGTTAAACACCATTTTCTCTCGGGATATGCTAAAGAGTTGCCATCTTTTGCTCTTCCAGCTGCAAAGTGTCTAGATTTCAGCTCCTTGGTCTTTTCTTTCACATTGAGCAACCTGGACTTGAATTACTGACTGTGAGCAAGCTGTGTCTGGGCTCTGTGATTTTGACAGGAGGGATTCTGTCCAATGCAATAATTGCTCTAGCAGCCTGAAATTGGGAGAGCCACACACACTGGGATCCAGGATATCCTCAGAGGCTGCCTCTGTGGAAAGAGAAGTAGGTATGAGCTGTATCCACTCTGACAAAGATTTAGCCCAATGAACGCAATAGCAAATGAACACATCACCGTGTCAGTAACTGCATGATGCTGCTAGTTACTCACTGGGAAGAAAAGAAGAGATGTATAGCTCTGGTGGCGGGTGAGGAGGAACAGGCTGGATGGGGTGGGGAGTAAACAAGCCTGGCGGGGTGGGGGTGGTAAATCGNGGAGAGTCCTGCCGCTTCCTTCCTTCCCTGCTTGTGTTTGGACTCTGAGAACAATGACAGAATGAGGATCCAGGGAGGGATGAAGTACAGTTCTTTTCTGTTTTTGACATCTGGGTGTCATTTTCCTAGCGAGTGGGTGTGTATGGTTTGCAGGGCCTAGGGAGGGGAGATGGGGAAGAGCTAGCATGATCTGGTGTTTACCTCACCGATAGCATTATTCAAAGACCAGGAAAGAAATCCGATGTTTGCCATGACTAAATGACAGTATTTATTATGTACTTACAAAAGGGTAAAAAAAAAGCTACTGTTGATTATTTTGACATTAAATTGCTTGCAATACATGAGGGATTAATTATGACATGGCACACTTCATCCTGCCACCTGAATTAGCAAAGAGTTTTAAAGAAGGACCTGCGCTCACAACACTATCACATAGCAAAGATACAGCTCCTTCTGCACTCTCTTATTTATACGGGGCCTGGCAAGGGCCTTGGTAGCCTCCTTCATTAAAGCATCCATGTTCAGATCAAATACAGAGATGCACTGTTGATCCTACCATTCATAGACTGCTTTTCTCATTGGTGGCTGGTTTTTGCTGGCTTGACTTAGTGGACAGGTCCATGTGGAAAAGGCTTCCTCTCCTTACCTGACAAGCAAGTGATGAAAATGGCTTGTTAGGCAGCCAGGGTTCCCAAGTACAGGTGCCAGCAGGTGGGTGTATCTCACCATTGGTCTCACACACTTGATGGCTGAGGGAATAGGAAATAAGAGTATGGGGCCATCAGGTATTAGCGGATGGCCACAGAATGAAAATATTCTGTGCATCCTGGTAGTGTTGGGTGCCAAGACAAGCTCTCTTTTCTCTTGTTGACTGCATAGAGGAATGGAGACTTTCTAGTCCAGAGATGCTGCCACAGATTATAGTCCTCAGACACCATGTTGTCTGAAGATCTTCATCCTTGATTCTCAGTGTTCTCAACCTTGAACGCAGAGCTGTCTTAAGACTACTTTGCCTTGGCCACAAAAATCTAGAATCACATCATCCCAGGCAGAAGAGAAGGCAGAATGCCCTAGGGCATGACTTCTTGGGGGCTATGTAAACAAAATCTATTCATCCCAGACAGGGTACCGATAAGAAAGAACATGATTCTATAAGCTAACTGAGACTACCTACAAGTATACGGGTGTGTGGTTTCTTTGAGGAACATTGATGACTCAGAGGCTGTGGTATCACTGAGAAGCCCACCAAGAGTGTCTGGGACAACTCATGAAAGGTACAACCCTGAAGCTCTCTATAGTACTAACAGGTAACTCAACAGACTCGTCCCCTTTCCAGCAGTCTGCACATGCTTATATAACCTTGATGAGAGCAAGGCTTAGTGAATCCTGTAGGTTTCAGGGTCTTTTTGAGACTTGTGAGTTATTTACTTCCAGGGTTTTAACAGGATGCATGTTTCAGTTCAGGGGATACTGCTGCCCAAAAGTCCCTTTCCAAGTCTACATAAAGTATTTCTCTTGTAAGTGTGGGCATGAACACATGACTGCATGGAGTCAGTCATGGGATAGGGCACTACAACAGGTCAATGTGTGGACAACAGAGAGGAGGTCAGTCTAGGAATTCCTATGTTGCCTGATGACTTCTGACTTCTGCATTGATAGATTATTCTGCATTGATCCCTGAGTATTAAAAAAACAAAGCAAAATAAAAGCTAAACCAACATCCTTGGCTATAAAATTGTAAAAAGAGGGGGCAAGAGGGGCTCAGCTATAGCTATGGCCTGAAATTTATACCCACAACTCTCACAGCTGTTAGAGCAGCCCAACTTGACAATGTGCCCCCTAGTCCACTCCTCTCTGTGAAAATTTACCCTGATTACCTTGATGGGTGAATCACCTGTGTGAGCTGATTTGCCAAGTCCCCAATGCGCCATCTGGACTCTCTTATGAGGATGAGGTGCTGGGAGAGGACCTGAGGGTCCACCTGCTCTAGGACACTGATTAGTGTCAGTGCATTCTGGTCTCAGAGGCCAGTGAGATGGGGCTGAACATACCAGAAGCATCTGTGGGACTCCCTGCTCAGAGAAGGGGCTCACTGCTCAGGGTCAAAGAAAACCTAGGATTCAAGATAAACTTCCTTTCTAATGATGGATTTGGATCTCTTCATCCAAAGGGACATGAAATCTTGTAGAAAACATGCTTACTGCAAATTCACAGCATAATTTGTTTAGATGGGAAAATAACCCTTTATTTACAAAGTCTTAACTGCTGTGAAAAATTCCAGGGATCCTCCTTTGGGATCCGAAGCAACTGTCATCCTCTGAGGAGTTTCTCTGCCTCATTTCTGTTCATCTGTCCTATTTCTATACCTAATATAATAGAAAAATTCAATAGTGTTGAAGTTAAATAATACATTTTTTCCCTCCTAGAACCAATAAATCTGTTTAAAGATGCATTACTACTTTTCTTGAGGGATAATTTAGACTATGTATCAAAAAAGGAAAATCAATAGTTTTTTCTATTACAAATAATTGCCTGTTTGACTCTTACCCACTTTTTCTTTTTTATTTATTTTGACTTCAACATATTTCTGCTAGAAAGTGCCTCATGCTTCAAGTCTAGACCAGGAGGAGCTTCTGTCTTGTGGTCAGCCATGCCCTCTCCTGGAGCCTGGGAGATTCCCATGTGTGGTGTCGGGAGAGACAGAAGCAGGCCAAGCTCAGGGACTGCAAACTCACAAAAGAGATAGAGTCGCTGGAGAGCTGTAGTCGGTAAAGACAGTGGGAGCAGGCAGAACAGGGAACCAATGAGGCAGTCACCAGTGTGCGAGGCTAGAGCTATGCTGGTGGCCTGAGAGCACAGGGACAGTCTGCCTTTTGTCCTCAGGTTTGAACTAAGTAATTATACAGCTACATCAGGCACTAATAAGGATGGCCTGGCTCACTCCACTCAAGACTCCCTGAAAAGAGCTGGACCGTGATCAGAAGGATTCCTCTGTCCCAAGAGTGGAGAGAACGAATGGAGCATTTACTATCAGACTTCTCAAATGAACTATTTGGGGTGGGGATGCAGCTCAGTTTGAAGAGTGCTTGCTTGGTATGTAAGAGGTGGTGGGTGTAATAGCCAGGATGACACAAAACCCAGTGTGGTGACTGTCAGCTATATCCCAGTCCTGGGGCGGAGGAGGCAGAAGGATCATTCCAGGTCATCCCTCACCTACATAAGAGTTCGGGCTCATCAGGCTCAGCCTATGCAAGTCTGTCTTTAAAACAATTATTTTTTTTTCTTTTTTTGGATAAAACTCAATGATTACCCTGATTAACATACGCTAAGGTTTGTCAGAGCAACTTACTTAACTCATTAGCCACCAATAAAATGAAGTAATAAGAGAGGAAGTGGACACATAATGGAAACAGAATAGCTCAGGGTAGGAGCCAGAGGAGGTCGAGGCTGAGGCCTGTTCCTTCTGCAGCAATAAGGAAGGATTTATTGATGTATGGACAGCTTAAGGGAAGCTTCCAGGATGGGCTTGTTTTGTTAAGTGGAAGAAAACGAGAGAGAAGGTGAGGTCTCTTTCAGGAGTCAGGGAGGGATAAACACATGTGAGTGAGAGGCTGTATAATCTGGACAGGGACAAGGTGGGTCCCTGTAGTTGTTTGGATTATCGTTTGCTTTGGGGGAGGGCAGCAGGCTCACCCCATTTCCCTGCCACTGTGTATGGCAGCCTAATACACCATGGAGGGAGAATTTCAGCAAATGGGATGCGAGGCTTTCAATGACTGCTCAGTTTGGCTTGACTTTTGAGCCATGTAAATATCCAGGGAAAGAACTGGCTGCAACTAGTGATCTACTGATTACTCCTCCAATTGGGCATCAGTTTAATTCCAAACTAAGCTAAAAGCCTAGTTACCAGCCAAATATACCTTAACTCACTGGAATCTCAATTTGCAAAAGTACTAGGAATGGTTGTTATGCAGCATTACCAAGGCAATAGCTGACCATTACAGCAAAGCTGAGACACAGGGTGGAGCTAGTGAGACATTTATGGAGGTGTGAGGGGGGAATTACATATTCAACAGCCTACATATTAGTTGCTTTCATTGTTGTGGTGACCACATTAAGGGAGCAAGATTTTTCTTTGATTTTCAGTCTGAGGGGTTACAGTATATCATAGCAGCAGGAGGGATGACAGGAGGAACCTGAGCAGTTGGTTACAGGGTATTCTCAGTCAGGAAGTAGAGAGCACACAGGAATGAGCAAGGTATCAGATTTCAAGTCCTGCCCCTAGCAATGCACTTACTACAGCAATGTGCCACCTCCTACCTGCTCCATAGTTTGCCAAAATGGTGTCACCAGCTAGGACCAAGTGTTCAAACATGTAAGTCTATGGGGTGATATCTCACAATTAAACTACAATAGCCTGATGTTAGAGTTTTGGCTTTATTTATACACGTGTGTGTGTGTGTGTGTGTGTGTGTGTGTGTGTTCGTGTTGTACCTGTGTGTCTAAGGGCATGCAGAGGACTGGAACCATTCTCTCCCCATTTAAAGAATAGTTGACTTTTAGTTTGTTTGCTGGGCACCTGAGTGCTTGTCTGGGCACCATACGTGGGCAGTGCCTGTTGGAGATCCAAGGGTGCATCTGCTGCCCTGAAACAAGACTCATGGTAAGTTGGGCCTCAGTAGCAAACCCAAGCCTTCTGCTAGAGTAGTAAGTGCCCTTAACCATCTCTGCAGCACCTTGCTTTTGTCTTTTGGAGATGTGATCTTTAACTGGGTTAGAGCTCACCAAATAAGCTGGGCAGGAAGCTGCAGGGATCGCCTGTGTCCCTCAGCAGCTCTGTGATGTAAGCACCTACCACCATACCTCTTTTTAAACAAGGGCTCTGGAGGTCAAACACAGGCCCTCTAGCTCGCTCAGAAATCACTTTACCAACTGAGTTGTCTTCCCAGCCCTCTGCTCCAGGAAGACAAATGATGACCTGTTCCACAAGTGATTTAACAGGCTCCAAAGGGGGAGTCTTTCCACCTGTGGAGTGGGAGAGACCTCTTTTCCACTTTCCCTCAGTATCAGCACAGAGATGCATTCCTTTATCCTAAAACTGGGTGTCGAATGCCTGTCAAGGCTCATACTTTCCAGGTGTCTAGAACACGAGTCTAACCCTAGCAGACGACACGCCCCTTCTCACTGGGTATGCTCTGAGAAGACCACAAAGCCATAGGCTGTGCTGTGTGTTGAAGGATAATCAAAAAACACCCGAGACCTGCAAATAAGAGGGAGATTAGCAATTAGAGGAGAGGCTTGGGTTAAATTAGTGGCCACCAAAGGCTGGGCTAAGGCCGGAGAATCGGTCTCTGGATGTTCTGGGCAGGGAACACTTCAAAGATCCTTGGGCAAGGTGGAGGGGGCAGCACTTGAAAGGCGCTTGTTGGTAGATGGAAGGTACTGTCAGGTAGGGGCCTGAGGAGATTGACAGCCATCCAGGGATTGGGATTTTGCTCCAGGTATACTGGGAATCCCTGGGACATAGTGCTCCTTCTGATCCCTTGGGCTGTGGAGAAAGGAAGCTGGAGGCTGTGAGAAAGCTTGGTGACTCTGATGAGACGCAAGGGGGTGGGATGGTCATGTGATGACTGTGTGGAAGAAGTGTCAGACTGTACTCTGCAGGGCCAGGGCCGGACAGTATGGTCCAAGTCTCAAGAGAAAAGTGGCCTCGGGAGGCAGAAAAGCATTTCCACTTAGGACAATCAGAGCTCCTAGCCTGCTATCTCTCTGCTAGAGACGAGGGATGTCTGTTTGTCCCACCATATATCATCGGAAGACTGCACTAGCTCCAGCCATCAGCCTTTTATTCCAAGGAGAGGCCATGGATGGAGAGCAGGCGGGCAGTGGTGCTCTCCTTTGCAGATGCTTGCGTACTGTATTTACTTGCAACCTATTGGCTGTGGATGCAGCTGAAATGCATGAGAGTTCTGTTTCTGAGAAAGAAGAGATGACTCAATGCCAGGGACAATGAACCAATGAGCAGGTTTAAAACATATCTTAACTATAAACCCCACAGCACTCATTGTGGATCAAGTAGTAAGAATCTTAATTGCAAAGGTGCTCGGGAAGAGAGATAGATGTGTTTTGGAGTGTGTGAAAGTACAAGGTGGAAAGATGGTCCCGATAAAGAAAAGATATCCAGGCGTCTATTTTCCCAGCAGAAAACAGACTATCTCTAAGGAATCAATGGCATGCACATTCTCATGGCCATTGCAGGAGGGTAGTACTTGGCTTTTAGGGTCACAGTCTGTCACTAGAGAGCTACTGCTGACCTTTGACATCTCTGTCACGGTTGAAAATATGGCACTTAGGCTAAATGACAGCATGGCCTCAGTACAACACTTACACACACACACACACAGGTGAGGGGAGTTGTGATGTTTCCTTTTCTGATAATTGCCTGGATGTGGCAATGGGATAGGAGTGGTTTTGGCAGCCTCAGAGAAGGACAATATCCAAGGCATCATGACTACAGGTGAGGGTGATAATTCCTCAGGCAGGACCAACTGAGCCAAGATAAGACTGTGGGTCGGAGCTGTCACATGCACAGAGCACTCCAGAGACATCATTTGTCCTCCTTCCCAGGATGCTGCTGAGCTGGTAATAGAGGGGCCACATGAGTGATCTCTATTCTTGATGACCTCACAGTCTCCTTGGAGACATGCGGACAGACCCATTTCCCATGTATACTTAAAAGAAAACTATCATCACCACACTTAGCACTCGGGAATGAATTCCAGATTTTCTGTGTTCCTAAAAACATAAAGAAATAAATAAAAGGGAGTGGCTATCTTTGGAGCACTCCAAGTCCTATTTTGGTAGTCAGGTTTAGATATTACAGCAAGCAGGTAGAGGAATTTGTGAAAGTTATTTGTTTTGAAAGACAAATTGAACATCCAGTTTTCCACGCAGTAGGCGAATCTTGAGGATGGTCATTCCGTCCATGATCATGAGGTGGATCATTGGGTCCCAGCTCTCCAAAATTATCACATGAGCAACTTCAGACAGGAGGAAGACAGATACTTATTTTCAAGGTCTACTCAAAAGCACCCCTGGGAGACGTCTGTGGGGAACGGAAGATGCTATAGTCTGGCCCAAACATCTCACACTTTCCATACCTCGTGGGAATAAATGCTTAACAGGAGAGATGAATGTTATCTCACAATCTGCCACAACCTTCTAATATCTATCACATTTCAAAATGAATACAATTACATCATAAATTTAGGCATTGGCAATTTTCCTATCTGTCTGGAAGTGTATTTTAATTGAAAGCATTTGAAGGCTTGAGAGAAAAGGCTCCAGCTATTTTTGTTAGATACTCTAAGTGTGTTTTGGTTACTTGGGAATGAAATAACTGCTCCTTCAAAGGAGAAAAAAAAAACCCAAAACCAAAAATCAACCCTTCGGGCACTTGTGGCAGAAAGATGACCTGGGGCTGCAGTTGCTAGCTTTGTAGAAGGGCTGACAGCATGGTCCACGTGAGAAGATGCACATATGCAGATTCCCCTGCCAAAGGGAATGCATTTGCATTTGTGGGAACCAAAGCAATGCATGGAGGAAAGTCTACAGGCGTGCTATTCTGTTAGCAAGATTGCAGCCACACCACACTGGAAACTTCCCATCTGTCCTTTGTGTTAATTATCTTTCTCATTTTTATGACCAAGCAATGGACACAAAGCTGCTTGAGGGAGGAGAGTTATTCGGGTTCACAGTTCGAGGGGATAACAGTTCCTCTTGATGGGGAGGTCGCCCTGGCAAGCAGATGACAGGAAGATCCACTGGGTAGCCAGGGCTCCTTACCCTGTCACATCTCAATTTGGCAGTAAGCAGCGATGGGAATAAACCTCAATGGCCTATCCCAGTGCCCACTTACTTCATTGAGATTCCACCTCCTAAATGTTTAATAACCTTACCAAACAGAACCACCAGCAAGGGATCAAGGGCTCAGGGAGGAGACTGTGGAGAATGCTTCCCGTTTAAACTGCAGTAGCCATGGTTTAAATAAGCAGGTATGGTCCCTAGATAAGAAGGACCTTTCTGATGCAGAATTGGGCTGACAGCCAAGGAATATCTTGCTCACAGTGACAAAATACAACTAATACCGCAAGTGTAACTTAGATATATCTTATTTCAACCAGTTCAAACGATTTTTCTTTGAAATTTTCAAATGAAATAAATTGAAAAACCAGTGACACCTTTGGGATATCACTGTTTTGGGTTTTTGTTTGTTTTTACAAGATGTGTTATATTCGGGATACAGTAGTCACTGTCTCTAAGGGGACAGCTGTGTTTCAGGTGACTTAAGGAGCTGCTGCCTGACCTGCTACCATCATGCTGGTGCTTACCCTTGGACTCAGCAAATTCTCTCCTCTTCCACAGCTGGTAAACGGTTAGTGCATTTGCCGAGTTACTTTAGACTGAAACTATCGTGAAGGACTGGAGCAGTGGTTCATTGGTTAAGAGCACGTGACTCTTCCAGAGGACTGGAGGAACTACATTAGAGTGTTCACAACTCCTATACTCCAGCTCCAGAAATGTTCAATACTTTTTCTAGCTCTGGGGTGTAATTTACACACACACATGCAGACACACACACACAGACACACATGCACACATACGCATACACACACACAGACACACATGCACACACACAGACACACACAATGAATACACACACAGACACACACATGCACACACACAGACACACACACATGCACACACACATGCACACACACACAGACACACACACATGAATCTTAAAAAAGAAGAAAAGAAACTACCCTGACCCACAATCGTCAGCATCCTCAAGTGCTTTGGAGACACTCAAGGCCATTTGGAAATAGAAAAGAGGAGGTGAGGACAGAGTGGCTTGGGAGGGTCGCTGTGCCATATCTAGAATGATCTGGAGGACACAGTGAGGGTCCTGGGCCTGGCTCAGAGACAGCAAATGCGGACACTGAAGGTAAATAATACAGGCGCACTTGAACCTCCTTGCTCTTTCTTTTCTTGTTTCTTTATCATTTGAGCAAGCAATTTAAAGACTTGATTGATAGCCACAGATATACTTTCAGAGGCATGATTTGAAACTTAGTCCAAATTGTGAAAACCCAAGGCTGTTTCTATGAGTTCTGGAGGACTTGGGGCTTACCGTCAGACAGAGTTAGGTAGAGATTCTGAACTCTGAATTTTATCTGGCAAAATTTAGTAGTGGTTCTGAATACTTCTTTCTTTCCATAACTTTAAACTTCTTAACCGTAAAGGAGAAGTTATGAAGTCACCTTTTTCAAAGACATTTCATGCTGTGAAATGGAAGAGCATGTAATATATAAGATACTAGTAGGATTAGTTTTGGAAGGTAATAAAAATAATTCAAAAGTGAAGCTAGAAGAAAACATGATAGACATTCCTATTATTTGCAATACTCTGATAAATCAAAAATTAGTGCCGCAATACCAACGTTTTTGATGCACAGAGAGGCCCTAAAACCTGAGACATTTAAAGGAAGATTTACAGTGTCATAAAGCATGCATAATAAAAAATGAAAAAGGAAGTATTCAACAAGTGGTAGTCATCAAAATTGGCTATTTAAGACCTTACTATTAGAGAGAGACTTTGTTAAAAAAAAAAACAACAACCCAAGAAGACTTGATAAAGTTAACAATTAAAGTAAAGAAAGAAATTTAAAAATGCAGGAGAAGAACGGTAGCTCCCCCAGTGGAAGCAAGAGCATAGGGGACAGTTGTGTGACTGGAACACTGTGTGCCCCAAACAAGTAAAACCATCCAGTCCATGATAGATGAAGAGATCATTATCAGCATGGAATGAAGAAGTTAGTATCTTACTGTATCGATACCCACACATGGGGAAAATGCCACCCTTACCTTGTTTTTGAGAAAGTAGGACACATTTACTGAGGAAGAAAATGGAAATTTACCAATGTGTGAAAAACTCATCTTTTCAGTGAGTAAGATTGGAAATTAAAGTGACAAGCCATTTAAAGACCATCAAGGTGACAAAGCCTCCAATGGTAATGGGGGTACAGGGTCTTAAGGGCAGCACCCCCTCTTGATGGTGGGGTAGAAGTGCTGTATTCTGGCCTTGCTGTCAGGGTGTACCAGAGCCCTAAGAAATTCACGACTATAGATCTGGGGTTCTACTAGCCATGTGTTCCGACTCCTTCCAGCTACTCACCCGGGAGAAATGCCTGGATCTACCCGCCGACACGCCACCTCTGACAAAACACTTTCTGCAGGTGATTATTTCTTAAAGACCCAGACAACGTGCATGAACCCAAACAAAAGCCACAATTACATAGTTACAGTTACCATGGAGACCATAATGCCTTGCTTTCTCTTGTTCTGCAATCCATTTGAAGGGTCTGGCATAGAGTGGACAGGCGTGTTGCCTGTGCTAAGCCTGCTAACCCACTCCCACCCCACACCAGGTTGTATGTTCTGACTACAAACATAGTGACGTTCTTCTCTGGGGACCACTCTGCCCAGCAGCCCTGTTAGGTCCCAGGAAAGAGCCCCTCTTTGACTATCTTCGACTACAGCTTTTTGCTCACAGGGAACCTTGTCTACCCATCCCTAGAAACGGGAGAGTGAAAACCCCTTCCCTCGGGGCCTGGCCATAGGTCCAGGTGGGGCCTCGGCCTTGTGGAACCCTGGTGGATCAGCAGCAACATCAGGAATGTTAAATAAACCTCCTGGCTAGCAAGGAAGGAACACACACACTGTGGCACTTGCATGTCTGTGCATAGACGCTCACATGGGTTTCTTCCTATCTCTGTACCTGCTTTGCCAGTGATATCTCTGCCCCACTGTGGGGAGCTTTAGGACTGGATGCAAAATGAAGATTAATCCAAAACTTATGGACCTAATAGGCGAATATCCCCATTAGATAAACTATCACTCAGAATGCCCCCAAATAATATTTTGTAATATTTGGCAGTACCAAAAGACAATGTCAGGTTTTAAAAGTAGAACAAAAGCTGATATATATATATATATATATATATGCATGATATTAATTAAATGCCATAAATGAAAGGAAAGATCTGGTCATGCAGAAAGAGCTGTAAGGAAGTACATAAGAACCTCTCAGGAGTCATAGGAAGCAGTTGGAATAGATGGCACCCATTTTACTTTAATTGTTACAATTAAAACAAAAATGGATTATTTTCATAGACAAGAGATTTAGGTAGCTTTGTATGTGTAACATATGTGTTTATCAGTACAGTTTGAGAGTCATATCTAAAGGTCAGTGGCAGCATCAGGACCAGGACTTTGCTCTATGAGCATCTTCTGTAGGAATGCACCTTTTTAAGGTTGAAAACCTTCTATGCCATTTGCCTATTGTCTTATGATTGCTCTTGCTGTGATCAAGAGCAATTTGGGGAGGAAACTGTTAATTTCAGCTTACAGTCCCAGATCACAGTTCATCATTCCTCCAAGGAAGTCAGGGCAGGAACACAGGGCAGGAACCAGAGACAGAAGCTCACACAGAGGCCATGGAAGATTGCTGCTTACTGGCATGCTCCTCAAGACTTGCTTAGCCTGCTCCCCTATGCAAAACCAGGACCGTCTTTCTAAGGGTGGCACCACCCACAATGAGCTTAGCATCCTGCATCAATCACTAATTAACATAATGCCTCGAAACAGATATAGAAACCCACAGTCAGACATGCAGAGAATAAGAGAACTTGAAATACTTTGCCCTAAACTTGATGTCTCCATCAAATCCCTTTTCTTAGGGATCAGGGGATCCTATGGAATGAGGAAGCAGAAAGGGTTTAAGAGCCAGATGGGATGGAGGAACCCCCCCAAAAAATTGAGACTGTCTAAACAAACATGATTAGTGTACGTATGAACTCGCAGAAACTGAGGCAGCACACACAGGCTTGCAGGGGCTGCACCAGGTCCTTTGCGTACACAGTATAGCTTCCACTTTAGTGTTTTGATGGAATTCTTGAGTGGGTGAATGAGTAGGTCTTTGTTTCTTGTGCCTTCTCTTGGGTAGTTTTTATTTTATCTTGTTATATTTTTTTTATTGTATTTTATATTCGTATTATCCCTTAGAAGTCTGCTAGTTTTCTAAATGAGAGACAGTAAGGGAAGAGATCTGGCTGGATGGAGTGGAGGGTGGGAAGGAGCTGGAAAGAGGAGACGGAGGAGAAACTATAATCAGGATCTATTATGTGTGAAAAAGGTCCATTTTCAATAAAAGGAGGAAGAAAAGAAAGGAGAATGTTCTGCAGTCTTGCCTAGGCTAATCTTGTGGTGACATTTTCTTAGTTGTGGCCCCCACTTCTTGGATATGTCTAGATGTGCATCATGTTGACAATACCAACCAGTACAATCTGCTGCTTGTCAATTTGATGCACAGACACATCTCTATTCAAATATAACCCTTCCTTTCTCATCCATACCAAGGTCTCAGATTAATATTGATAAAACACAATGAAACAGTCCAACTTTATAAGTTCCTCAGTATTTAAAAAACTAAACTCTTTAAAAATTCATTCAAAAATCTTTGCCAAAGTTCAAGCCTCTCTAAAAATATTCAGTCTCCTAAATATCCATAGTTTGTCTAGAATAACCGTAATCTCCTTAAGAGCTAAATATGGACTCCTGTAAAGTAAAAAAAAAATATGTTACATGCTTTCTTACTCCAAGGGGAAGACTCAGAGCATAGTCACAATCAAATAAAAGCAAAATTAAAATTCAACTGCAAAAAGTTCAATGTCTGACATCTGGAACTCACCCACAATCTTCTGGGCTCCAAAGGACCATGGAGCAGATCAGTTTCTCTAGCTCTGCCATCCATAGCACACACAGCTTGTTCCTTAGGCTCAGGCTGGGTCCCCTCCAAACTTGCTGCTGTCCTTGGTGGGCATCCAAGTGCTGAGATTTTCAGTGCGCTGGGGTGTGTCTTCACCAACCACCTCTCTTGTGCCTCCTTCAAGGACTCTCGCCCTGCCCCCTGGTTCCAAGCCTCAGCTTCTCTCCATGACCCCCTCCACCCTGGGGCTTCTACTGCAACTGAGGTTGCATCTTCACAAACTGCCTCTCATGGTGTCTGGCCTCAGTCACTCCCCATGTTCCCGCCACTGCTTCTAAACTAGTACCACCTGGGGGGACTCTTACACATGACCAGGTCTGGCTACCGGCATAAGGCACAGCCCTCGCCCTCTTCTGTGCCGCAGCTTCTATGTGCTGACCCTAAGGAAACATTACCCAGATTATTTCACCTCGATGAGGCTAGTCTCTTCTTAATCACTGCTAATTTCTCCGCTCTAGCTGAGCAGCATCAATTGTCCCAGGAAAGCAAAGGTTTCACTTCAATGGTGTTCTCTCTGGTTTATCATGGCTGATTCTTCAGCCCCATGGCCGGAAGTGCAGATTCTTGATTCAAAACAACTCTAATAAAAACTTTAAGGGACTCTCAGACTTCTCCCAGAAACTATGCAAGCCTGGCCTCCAGCGTCAACACAGCTCTCAGCGTCCTCATCTTCCAAGGTCCTTCCTGAGCATTCAGTGGCTTTTCCAGCCCAAAGTTTCCCTGCAGGTAGCATCATCCCCCAGACGTGGTCAGGTCTGTTACAGCAGGCCCACAGAGATTCTAATTTCTGTATTAGATAGGGGTTTTAATTGCTTTGATAAACACCGTGACCAAAAGCAAATTACAGAGGGAAGGGTTTACTTCAGCTTGTATTCCACACCAGAGTCCGTCATAGAAGGAAGTCAGGGCAGGAACCTGGAGACAGGAACTGAAACAGACGCCGTGAGGAGTCCTTCTTCTTGGCTTGCTCCCCATGTTTGTTCAGCTACAATGGGCTGAGCCTCCTCATCAATTGCTAATGAAGAAAACGCTTTACAGGTGTGCTTGCAGGCCACTCTGACAGTGGCATTTTCTTAATTGTGGTTTCCTTTTCTCAGATACGCGCAGGTCTGACCCTAAGCCCTTTGGCTAATTTCACTTTCTTATCTAGCTACATGGTTTATAAAGAAAATCTTGGGGCTTAGGAGGATTACTCAGTAAAGTGTCTACTGCCGCACGACGACCTGAGTTTGAGCCGTAGAACAGGCATAAAACAGCTTTAGTATCATGACGGTGGTCTGTAATCATAGTGCTGGGGAGGCAGGTGCAGTGGGTCCCCGGGGCTCTCTGCCCAGCTGATTTATTTGCAGTGCTCTAGACCAGTGAGAGACCCTATCTCATAAAAGCAATGATGGTTCCTGAGGAATGACATCCTAGCTTGATCTCTAGTCTCCAAATACAGGGTACACGTGTACCAGCATGGGAAGGAACATGTGCACACACATACATGTACACACACATACAGCACATACACAATTATACAAGGGAACACACACAACATGGACGAGCACATGAAGGAACATATAGACACACACATGCACGCGAGTGTGCATACACGCACACACACACACACACAAACACATCCTTGTTTTCCTTCCAGGCCTATGTTCTTCAATAATATTTTTAATATGGGAGCTGTTATGTTTGGGTCTCAGCTCAGCCTCTATTGATAATGAATGCTTGGGGCAACGCCAGATACCGTAAAGCCGGCATAAAGAAATCCTTTCTCATCTACCCAAGTTTGCAATACAGGAAAAAGCACCCATTAGCAGAAGCTGCACATAAAAGCGTGGGCCTAATTTAGGCGTATAATGCTTACATCTCAATTGTCTCTCCTTGGCGTCTTGCTATCCATTATTATTTTTTGAAGCTTTCTGAGGCGGCTCCTTTTTCGTCACAAAGGATTACCTATTAATTTTACATATAAAACACCCTCGAGAGCCTCCCCCCCCATCCCAAGGAGGCTGCTTTCTCTTAGCAAGCTTCCTTCCTATCTTTATTGTCATGTTGACCTCTGAGTTGGGGAGGGGGTCCACCATTCTTCTCATTTCTCTTATTTTATTTTTTTACTTGTTACATTTGAACTGAAATTTGTCCAAGTGCCAAATAGCTTTGCCAATTTTTCAGGGTTTTGAAATTCCTTTCAACTCTACTCATTATGTGGAGAGACAAGTGTGTGCTTTCTTAGCTGCTGCTTTAATCATAGTATCTGTCATAGGAACAGACCTGCAGATGGGACAGGCCACTTTCCACAGTGTGAGCCCCAGGAGGGCAGGTTCATGGAGGTGCTGTAACCCAGGCAGTCAGCAGTACCTCCTCACTGGTAAGCTGCTTCTCATTATCTTATCGTCCTTTCGGGTCCCTTTTGGTGGTTTGGAGCATCTGAAATTATCCATCCCTGACTCCCACTCATCTTCTAAGACACAATGAGACAGATGAGCAGAATTCTCAGCTCTCCAGTGTGCCAGGCAACCCTGTCCTCTCCTTGATCCTTATTGGTCAAGCCCTGGTTGTCTCTCAGCTTTCCTCTTGTGGGACCTGGAAGGAGGTTCTAGTCCTCCAGCCTGCTAGGCCTGGCAGATCTAGTCCTTAGATAGTGTTGCTAGAGTGGCATCAGAGTGACTGGCCTGCTGGGTGGTGACTTTATGGACAGCATGAACTGGAGAGTGTGACTTCACCTGGCTTTATGGTTGTTCCTCTGCCTTCTTGTCTCTCTCAATTGCCGTGGTAACTCCTCCCGACTAGCTGGATGTCACGCTTCCTTCCATTTTAGTGGGGAATGGTTTCTCTATTAGCCGTGCCTGCTGAACCCATTCCTTAGGAGTAGTGTAATGAATTTCACTGATACAACAATAACAACAAAAATGTCATCATAGTTAAGACTGGAATCCAGTTTGAGGAATACACAGGGTTGGCCTTTCTACTGGGCTACAAGATGGCTCAGCTTTTTCTGTGTCTCTGAAAGACCATGCACTAATTCTCTCTCCGTGTGTGTGTCTCTCATACACACACACATATAAAAAAGAATGTGTGTGTGCACATGTGTGTTTATGAATAGATGAGTGTGTGTGTGTGATGCATGTGTGTATGTGTGTGTCAGTGACTGAGTGTCCATGCACATGGATGGATGTAGAGGCCGCAGCAGGACACTAAGGGTTTTGCTTTATCATTCTCTGCTTTATTATCTTGAGGCAGGCTCTCTTCATGTACCAGAAACTTACTATTTTGTCTAGGTTGGTTTAGACCTGGACAAGCTCACTGTGTATCTGTCCCCCTCCATGCTGAGGTCTCAGGTACACACAGCCACACTCTTTATGTGGCCACTGAAGATTTGAGCCCAGGTCCTGCTGTTTACACAGCAGCTACTCTTTGACACTGAGCCATCTCCTTGGATACGATTTGATTGTATCTTAAAATAATTAAATAATTAAAATAATTATTTGTTGTGCCTGTGAGTCTGTACCTGCACATGCCCGGTGCCCGTGGAGGTCAGAAGAAGGCATTGTGTTCCCTAGGATTGGATTTATAGTTGTGAACCACCATGTAGCTCTTGGACTCAAACCTGGATATTTTGGAAGAGCAACCCATGCTCCTAACTACTGAGCCATCCCCAGCTACCCCAGCCCCTATTCTTAGAAGGATATTAACTATATTGGGTAGGGTGTCTCCCAATGAACTTACCTCTTTTGTGTTTATTAAATTTAATGTTTTTGAGGATTCCACACTCGAGTGCTTTGTGTACATTGCTGAAATTCCCTCTTTCCTCTCCAACTCCTCCCTGTCCTGCCATACCCTCTCAAATTCATGACCTCTTTTTAAATTATAACTTAGTGTTATTTAGCGTAATATAAACACAGCCTGCTGTGTCCATCTAGTGCTGTTCCATGAATATTCATTAAGCTTGATTGCTTGGGCACTGATCACCTAGCAGAAGCTTGTCCTTGGAGGAGATGATTCTCCATCTCCCATAGCTCTTCAGCTAGGAGTGAGGCCTTGTGCAATAGCCCTGTCCTCCTTGGCATGTCAGCTGGTGGTGTCATGTCGTGTCATGCCAAGTCTTATTTAGGTGACCATGCTGCTGAAACTGAATGGGTGCAGCTGTCCTGTCATACACAGGACCCCATCTCACAGCAGACACTCTGGTCCTGTGGCTCTCACAGTCTCTCCCTTCCTCTTCCGCTAAGTCCCTGAGCCTTAGGTCTGGGGTGGGGATGGGCAGAGCCCAGTCAGCTGTACTCTGCCTTTTGATTGGTTGTAACTTTCTTTAAAGGTTTCTCTCTGCTGTAAATGTTTCTTTGATGAGGGGATGAGAGGGGCAATTTCCTGTGGGTAGAAGCTGCACCTGTGCTGGTTTCAGAAACCAGCAGGAGGAGGTTCTCTACAGTCCGTGAGCTCTCCGGCCGCTGGCTGTTGGGTGGTTTTACACACTAGATATGAGCTCTCTCCAGTAGAGCCTGACCTAAGTTCAGTTAGATAGCTCTTGTTCTCCTCCAACACGTGTCGGGACTGGTCCCTTGGGGTAGCTTGCTGTGTACTCATTGTCACCTCGTTTTAAAGGACTCTTCCATAAGAAGAACCACATTCTGAGGTCCAGGGTTAAGATATCAGCACCTGGATTTGGGTCACACAATGCAGTCCACAGCACCTGTCACTGATGGCTTTTGCTTTTTTCCCCCTTAGCAATTCTGCCTTCCTGCTGCGTTCCCTTTGTGGGATTTCCAATGGCTTTTGAGAGTTATGAGTCCTAGGGCATGGTCTTGTCTGCATACGTGACCATGCCGCTTAAAAGCTGATAGGAGGGCTCGCTTTCTCTTGTGTGCTCTCCTCTCTCTCTCTCTCTCTCTCTCTCTCTCTCTCTCTCTAATAAAGGACATTGAGTATAATACCAGTCAGTAGCATTTATTTAAAACAAATGACTACCTTTTCATACAGAAATGAGGATATAGCAAATATCTCAGTATAGAAAAATGAAACAGTCAATAAAGGCAAAAGCAAAAAGTATCTCTCATTACTCAGCAGTAGGACACTCTTCTTTAGAAACTTGGAAAGTAGCAAAGAGAACTCGAGGGGAATGTGTGAATCTCCCTGGAAAGGGGAAATAGAACTGATATCCCAGGTGAACTAGGGTTAGTGGGGACAGGAATAGGAGGGATGAGGTTGGTAAAGATGGAGGGAGAGAGTACAGGGAGAGACAACTAGATCTGAGGGGCATTTTGGGGAAAGAGCTAGAAACTTAGAACAAAGAAACTGCCAGGAATCTACAAGGGCAACCCTCAAAAAGACTCCTAGTAATAAGGGATATGTAACCTGAAATAGCCATATTCTGCAACCGAGCAAGAGTTCCAGTAGAGGGACTGCAACTTCAATCCAGCCATAAAACCTTCCAACTACAATTTATCCTGCCTTCAAGATGTGCTGGGGTAATGGCGGTGCAGGATATTGTGGGAGTAGTCAACCAATGACTGGTCCAGCTTTAGACTCATGTCACTAGAAGGGCCCCAATCACTGAAACAGCCTGGAGTGCTAGAAACAAGAGGTTGTTTCTAGCCCAGAGACCTAGGATAGAAGCAATTACCAGTGAACAGAAAAAAGAAAGGAAGAAAAGTCAGTGTAAGATGCCTAATGATATTCTGCTATACTCACAGATTAGTACCTAGCCCAATTGCCAATTGTCATCAGAAAGGCTTCATCCAGAAAATGATGGAAACACATGCAGAGACCCACAGCCAAATATTAGGTAGAACTTGGAGAATCCTTTGGAATAGGAGGAAGAGGGAGAAAAAGCCAGAGCAATCAAGGACACCACAAGAAAATAAATAGACTCAACTAAGCAGTGTAGATCAAGCTTCTGTCTGGCCTCATCCCATAGCCATTTAATTCCGAATAAATACACAGAGGCTTATATTAATTATAAAATGGTTAGCCTATTGCTCAGGCTTATTACTAACTTGCTCTTACAATTTAAATTAGCCCATAATTCTCATCTTTGTTTAGTCATGTAGCTTGATATCTTTTCTCAGCAAGGATTACTCATCTTGCTTCCTCTGTGTCTGGGTGGTGACCGTGTCTCTGTCTTTTCTTTTCCCAGAATTCTCCTAATCTGGTTGCTAATAGTCAATCAGTGTCTCATTAAACCAATATGATTGACAAACCTTTACAGTGTATAAGAGCATTATCCTACAGCATTTCCTCCTTTCTTTCCTTTTCAAAATAACACACTGAATCTAATCTCCTTTGTTTACCTTTTTTCCTGATCATTATCCATAATAATTTGCAACCAATACACTAAACAAAGACAAACATCCATAATCTATTTTTGGGGGAACATGGGCATGGTTTTCTAGGTTATTTCCTACTGATTGGGGACACTGATAATCATATAGGGATCCAAAGAAAATTTAGGATTATGATCAAGTCCTGACTGGAGTATTCTGCAAGGCTGGATTGTCTCGGTCAGCAACCTTGAAACTGTTTTGGAATTAGAGGAAATGTCAACAGAAATATTCTGGGACATCAGATCATCTGAGCCTATTGGAGGTTTTTTAGGGGTCTACCTTGATCAAACCTTATCTTTCTTAACCAAGAATGAATTAACAGTCTCTCATTTCCTGTGGAAACAAAAGCAGACACCCTTTCCCAAAATAACATATCTTTTGACTTATATTTTAAAGTCAAGACATTTTTAAAAATATATGGGTTGATTTAATCCAGCAGCATTTATAATAAAATATCTTTTAGCAGCTGTTGCTCCTTTCTCAGTAGTCAAACAACTCAAAGATAACAAAATAATATACAATATCCAGATTCTCTGTGTATTTTTCATCTTTATGTTGTTTTCTCTATATTTTTTATTTTATTTTTTTAATTTTTGTTTTTTGAGACAAAGTTTCTCTGTGTATCTTACATTGTCCTAGAACTTACTCTGTAGACTAGGCTGACCTTGAACTCACAGAGATCTACCTGCCTCAGCCTCCCAAATTGTGGGATTAAAGGCATGTGCCACCACACCTGACTACTCTATTTCTTTTTAAAAGCACTTTCTCTATCCTTTTTCTTTTATCTCACAAACTTATGTATATTTTTAAAAATACATTGTAAACCATTTAGAGAATTTTATTCATCTGAATCTGCCTTTACTATATATATATAT
>LOEQ01000478.1:156127-171650 GCA_001685075.1 Bramus lutescens | reverse complement strand
ATATATATATCTTATTTCTGACCACATGAGTCTTTAATCTGCTAAGCAATATGGCTAAGATTAAAGCTGTGGCTTTGGGGGCTGGCTCCACCCCATTATTCAGCTTTTTGAGAGTTATCTTCATGGCAGAGGTACTGGTGGGAGCCAGATTTATTGCCACAACTCTGTGGAGATTTTAGGTCCATGTCAAGAAGCCTAATTCCAGCTGCTTATAAACACCACATAAGTGTTTGGTGGAAGAGTGAGTCCCTTAAAAGAGCTGCCAGGTTTCTGCCGCTAATACTGAATCAGGAAGCCTCTCTTAAAGGAGCCATGCCTCTGCTTGCTGCAAGCAAACAGAGTCTACAGGAGAAAAAACAGTTACCAAGAAGCTGCACTTACTCTGTTATTGTCTGTCTAGAACCTTTTTATTTTAAAATCTTTCTCAGACTGTATGTGGAAATTCTTATCCCATGTTGGGTACCATTTGTAGATGGAAGTTTCTGCCCTGCCTAGTTCCACAGCCATTCAGCCCCAAATAAACACACAGAGGCTTATATTATTTATAAAATGGTTGACATATTGCTCAGGCTTATTATTAGCTTTTACAACTTAAATTAACCCATAATTCTTATCTACATTTAGTTGTGTGGCTTGGTACCTCTTCTCAGTAAGGCATTCTCTTCCTGCTTCCTCTGTGTCTGGGTAGCAACTGTGTCTCTGTCTTTCCTCTTCCCAGAATTCTCTTAGTCTGGTTGCCCCACCTATACTTCTTGCTTGGCTACTGGCCAATCAGTATTTTATTAAACCAATATGAGTGACAAATCCTTACAGTGTACAAGAGTATTATCCCGTAGCAAAGCCGGGCTCATAAGGGCTCAGAAACTGAACCAACAATCAGGGAGCCTGTATGGGTCTGATGCAGGCCATTTGCATATGGGAACTGGGAGCTGTCTATAATTCTTTTGCTTGCTTTTGGGTCCCTTTTCCTCCTATTTGATTGCTTCATTCAGCATTACATGAGGGGAGGTACCTAGTCTTATTGAAACTTCATATAGCATGTTTGTTTGATGTTCCTGAGAGGCCCGCCCTTTCTGAAGGTTAATGGAGAAGGAGTGCTTGTGGTGGAGGTTGGCATGTGAGGAGGGAGGGGAAACTGCAGTTGGGATGTAATATAAGGGAGAAAAATAAATTTAAAACAAGTTTTAAAAAGGAAACCTGGAAAATATGTTTTTAATTTAACTTTAGTCTTACATATATATGAGAAACTCAGGTAATAGACCCTAAATTTTGCTTGAACTCACATATTTACAAAGTATAAGATATGCCTTTTTTAAAAATTAGAATTTTAGGTTAGCATACAAAGTATGGCTTTGATTATGGCATTTCATATATAGGTGCCATATGTTGTTCTCATATATTATCTCTCCGCTGCCAGCACTGGCTAGTTCCTGTCCTTATACATGGTGACCTCTTTCTCCCTTCTTATCATATATATACATTATTTTAGTAGTCAACCTTGCAAATCTTACTACATACTGAAGAAACATTTCATCTTACACAAGTATAACACTTTATATTTTGCCATTCTTTAAAATTAAAGCTACCACAGAAAAATGATTCCCTCAAACTCATTACTTATTGCTAATGTGACATATTCAGTTTTATCATCTGGTGTAAAATATACTCAAAACTAAATAGATTATCTTGACACTTGCTCTTGGCACAATAAAAGGGAACCATGTATTTTCAAGTGTAAGGTCTACATATAACCACATTGTGAGGTTAAGATGCCAGAAAAGCTAGAAATTTTTTGTTATTGTTTATTTAAATAAAGAACATTTTGTTATTTGGCTGGTATAGCATATGAAATTTGAATATAGAAGGCCCAAATACAAAGCCTATCTGAAATATAGAACCTAATGATGCTGGCATTTTCCCAATATCTTCTTCCTGAATATAACATATGGTATATACAGTGCAACATATATGCAATTACAGGAACATTCAGTTTGCAAAAAAATCACAACCTCAGATATAGTGTGTCCAGGCCATAGCATTTTCTAGGAATTTTTAAATGAAATCCATGAAAGCATGAAGCCAGCAATACCGAATGAAGAAAATTTTAGGTGGGCATTAGTATAAGGAGCCTCAAAAACTAATGACAGGACTTTAAAAAAAATCACTGCAATGGTGTACAGAAGCAGATAGATTACACAAAACATTCTTGTAATGAAATGGCTATTCTTAGCAGCGATTTTTATTTTTTTTTAGGACAGATAACTAAAAACATATGATATATAAAAAAGTTTGATTTTTATTTTCTAGAAAGCAAGTCATGGCAATACTTGATAAAATTCATGTATTTATAAAATATAAATCTGTTCAATTCGTAAAATTAATTCTTATGGTATTTAGAGCTGCTTAATAGGTGTGTATATTAAACTGGAGGACATTTGGCAAGCAATCACCATGTAAAAATAAATAAGGGCTCTGGACAGTGCCAGCACGTGGTCAGGTCTGTGCCCAAGGCGACAGACATTCAGTTTCTGTAGTTCTCATTTCAGGTGCCATTGACAGTAAAACGTCACTGTCCATCATTCCGAATCAGCCTTTCTACTTCCTTAACTTTGGTGAAGAGGTATGCGTGGGTGGACTATGGGCACAAAGAACAACACACATTTCATGCTTAGTGGTCACACAGCAAGTGACCGCAACCTGCGCCCTCCAAAGAAAATTGGAATTGCGAAGATCCTTTTAAATGCTCTCTCCTCTATGGAGATCCTAGCTTCTAATGTTCCCCCTGAGTTAGAGGGGGAAAAACAGGGGTGTTAAAGGAATGGAGGAGGGCAAAGGAACCCAAAGCATGGAAGGAGGCAAGGGGAATGGAACAGGAGGGGGGTGGAGAAGAGTGGGGAGGAAAATCAACAAAACAAATTCTGTTTGAAAATTCCATATGAAACTTAACTGTTTGTAGACTAATCAAAAGCTCATATTTAAGGAAGATTTGTTTTTTTCAGAGGCAGAGGTTGAAACACAAGGAAATCAGGAACTAGGCCACTTCAGCAAGGCTTGTGGGAGCAAGCCTCACTCCCAGGCCCCCATTAGCCATTAGTTTTATTTATTGGTATCACATGTCTGGCCCTTGTTGTCTTTTAGCACCTTGAGAGCTCTAACTCTGGGTTATTCACTCTGTCTCTGACATCTCTGTGACTTCCTTCTCTCTGCTTTCAGGCCTCATTTCAAAGGGATTCTTTTAGATCATAAATTGTCCTTCCAATGAATTCACCACTGTACCCTGCAGGCCTGTTGTCAACTTGTTTTGGCCCTCAAATAACCTAGATATACTTTCTCCATTCCTTTGCCACCTTCACTTTTCTTAATTTTTGGTTAAATGGCTTCTTATTCTTGCCTCTCAATATAACATTGTTTCTTAAAGTTAATCATGATATTTTAAAAGTTCTTCCCATAATTTTGATGGATCTCTTTTCTCCTCTAAAGATCTATGGTATATTCTTGTCCTTACAATCTACAACTGTCATCACTTTTGCCTTACCTTTTAAACCTACAGGCCCACAATAATCTCCATTTCTTTAACTTTATGCTAGCTACAACATTATCCGGAGCTCAGTCCTTGCTTCTCAAGACTTTTCTCTCTGCATGAAAGAATAATCAGCTGTGTTTTTCAGCTTAAATTACTAAGAAACTCCTACCAAAGTGGCAAGAACAGTTGGTGCCTTTCTATTACAGCTTTTACCTGTTTTATTTGTTCCACATCTTCTCTCTCAGACAGTTTATTGTCAACGCACTTAAACTGTATCACATTAGTAAGACCTGGGTGACTTTTATGGCTTTTTACCACTATTAATTGGTTTCAAAAAGTGTTTCAAAGCTTTAATGATTCTCCAACATCCAGGGCATGATGATTTCTATGTGAGTAACAACCCCACTCTTCTCCTCAATACCCTCCCCAAAGTTCATATCAAAGTGAGATATTAACTTGGTTGTGGCACCTTAAAATTCTGTACCAATATCTCAACACATCAATCATCTTTTTATTATGTCCTTCTATGTCCTGTCATATATAGTAAGGTATTTGAGGTAAGAGTATTATTCATTATGGTTATACTAGCTTCTAGTATAGTGGATAGCATTTAAATTATCACTGGTTTGAGACTACAACCTGAGATAATTATGTATCCTAACAGATATGTCCAAAAATTCTACTTTCTGTTCAATGAACATAATAATGACATGTCTTAGCAGGTCAAGGTGCTTACACTAAGTCTGACAGCCTGAGTTTAATGTTCAGAAATAGAGAAAAGATGCTTCCAAGTTGTCCTATTATTGCCACATGTGCCTTCTAGCAATGTGACTTTTTTACTGCCTCTTCCTGAGTGTCCAGGACATCCACCTATTTCTCATGGCCTAATTCACAATACCATCAATATTATTTTTATTTGGAAAATTAGTCTACATGTAAATCTTGAATTTTCTTGTTTCCAAATAGAAGCTTTCTCCAATGGCCAAAAAAGTTAAAAATTAAGAACCATGTCATTTAAAAAAATGAATCATTATCTCACTCTTTAAAAGTTATAATATTAAACTATTATTATGTAATTTTGACAATGGATTTCCAGCAATAAGGAAATATTTAGAATGTCTGAGCTATATATAAGTGGTGGCTAGAATAGAGGTTAAAGTGCCTGATGAAGAGCACATCACTTCAAACATCTGATCAGTGAACTTCCAGTGGAACAAAAATCCTAAAATTAAATAAAAGTACTATTTAATTACCATGGATACTCTATTGATTCACTGTTACAGCAATTCCTGATTTTTAGTATACCAAATTAGAAAGCTGCAGTTCATCTTCAGTCTTGATGTAATATCTCCTTCAACAATTAATACTTCAATGGCTTTATCACGAATGTCCAAAAACAAAATTAAACCTTAAGTGTGTTGGTTTTCATCTGTTTTAAATCAAAATTTCAAACATCAAACTATTACAACTTAGAATTGAGGAGTTTCTCTCACTTAGTTACTTTAAATCTTAACTTAAAAGAAGAGCAAAATGATACAGTCTGGAAAAACAAAACCAATCTGTATTTATATTGACTTGGTTAATTATGTATTTATTTTATGAAACACTTGACAAACAGAGCTTTAAAACGATGTTCTTGGCAGAGATGCTATAACAAGAACCCAAGAATCAGTTGTGTAGCTGATTAGATGACTTAAAATCCTATTCAGCTCTGAAAGTCCAGGATGTTGGGTCATGAATCGATTTAAGGCACACTCTATGCTGACTAAGGTCATCATATTTCTTAAACAATAGCGATATTTGTGAGAAGAGCCTGGCAGCCAAGAGCGGAAATTGGACTTACGAGTACTGCGTCAGCAGTTCCAAATCATTGTGCATATTGATTGGATAGGCTTCACCAAGTTCAAACAACTTCTCCAGGGCTTCATAGATAAATATGATGCAAATAAGGGAAGCAAAAGCTTCTTCAGTAAACCGAGTGATATAGCAGACAAGGGAACTCGCATCTGTGGCCACCAGGATGATACATAAGGTTGCAGTCCAAAGCCCAATGCTTGCTCGTAAAGACAAGTATGACAGCCCATATTCTCTAGGAGAAAGAGGAAAGAGTAGGAAGAAGGTCATTTTGTAGTTTGCTACCTTTGAAATAAGTTTAAACAAGCCTAATTTAGGAAGAAAAAGTGAGCAAATTCACATCCCACAAGTCTCTGAGTTCAAGATATTGTCTATAGAGAAATCTAAAGGAACAAAATTAATGGAGGCTTCTTGGTGCTTAAAACTGAGTCTCATTTATTATAAATATTGAATGTATGATATATGCACAAATCTTTTAACTTTTCCTTCATTTCCACTGAGAGACAAAAATGACAGACTGAATCATACCAGCCAATTTCACTTCTCCCCACAGACCTCCAAAAGTGATGTTGGATGAAGAAAAAAAACAGCAATGAAAAAGCATATAGTAGATAAGAGTCATAATACTTACTTGCAAAATTTAAACAAAATCTTTTCAAACACCAAAACAGGTCCTGTACTGCCTAATATGGTAAGGGGCTGTCCACCAAAAAGAGAATAGGCTATCCCGGTCATAGATGCTCCAAACAGTGATTCGATTGCACTCTGTGAAAACAACATGAATTCCCTCATCTAAACAGGCAGACATTGTTATACATAAACATATCAGATATGGTGGTTCACATTTTCACCCTTCACCATGTTAGGCCTAGCAAATGCAGACAGAATATGGGAAATAAGGCTGAGAAAATGAGGGTAGAAAATCAGTGATGACAACTGGGAAGTATGATTTAGACCTTCTTGTTTCATCTTTTATTATTCACTAATTATTTAAATGTTGTCATCATCAGTGTCTAAACAGAAGCATGGCAAAGATTTTTGGAAAATGGACTGAATATAAAACTGATGGAAAATTTTAGATCAAGGGATGTGGCATCAGGCCGTAGCCTTGTATAAGATTCAAAATAAATGTTTCTAAGATATTCTCTTCCCAGATCACCAGCTCCACTAGACATCCAGTAAATTCATAGGAAGTTTGTTTGCTGGACCGTGTATCAAATCTCTCTCCAATACCCGAATTCCAATTCTCATTTACATAACTACAAATCTTTTAAAAAAGACTAATATTCAAATTTCAGAGAAAAGCATAATACATACTATACGACCTTCAGTTGCTTCTCCCAACAGTCCTCCAAATGTGATGACCGGAGACATGCACGCACAGTAGAGAAACAGGAAAGATGCTAAACACTGCAGGCTGAAAGCGTCTCTGAAGTCACTCCAGAAGAATGGAGCTTTTCTTTTGATATCTAATATAAGTCCCCCAAAAATCCTAAGACATGGGGGAAAACACAACAGTGAAACCCAAAGATAAAAAGCACATAAGTCGAAATGTGCACTTGTTCTGTTGCCGGGTCACAGTAATATTTCCATCAGCAGAGATACCAGCCTACCATGATGCTGCATAATGACTTACAGGAATAGCTTTGCACTACTACAACACCCCGAATAGTGTGCCTACAACTAAAAACCATCAGGTTTTCTCAAGATCCAGGGATTCATCAATCAAATTTTAAATGAGATTCATGCGTTATCCCAATGTCTGTGTCATTTCTTTAATAACCCACACCATCTAAACTCAGATCTCCACTGTCAACAATGGAAGTGTTTGCTAATACTTGACACTTAATTTAGCATAGCAGAAAGTGAGACAGAAAGACACCTGGTCTTTGTGAATGCTAGTAGTAAAAATCACCTTAAAGAGAATAAAGTCATGTTCAATCACAACTCCAGTCACCTAGTCCCTCTGCCAAGAAAAACATCCCTCAACAAAACCTTGCCTAAGAGGACAACTAAATCTAAATGGGAATATGAATAACAACATTCAGCAGAGACATATAGACTCTGAAGTTGTTTTTAGTTTTAGAAAACTAAGAAGTTAACCTAATGTATAAAACTAGATAAATTTTATTCTGATGTACTATTGTCAACACACATTCTAACACTTATCAATTATAAGATAATAAGGCCTTTTCTGGAAATAATTATTCCAAATATGACACCTTGGAACACTTCAAAGGACTGTGTTTTGGGTTCAGGAGCTTTAAATTGTAAGTTGATATTTAAAATCTGATCACTAACGTTCTTTACTGTATTAGGAATGAGAATATTAAATATTAAAGTAGGTATTCTCATTATTTGAATATTTGATAACATTAAAAATTAGTATTTGATATTAAAAGTTCATTTTATTCCATGGAATAAAGATGTGATCTTAAAGTAAGACTACAGTGTTGTTCCTATGTGAAAGTCAATAATTAAAAAATACATTTTAAAGCTGGAGAGGATGGCACATGACAATAAGCTCAGCACTCCAGAGGCAGGAGGGAGAAGGTTTGTGAGTTTGAGGCCAATCTGGAACATACAGCAAAACGTTGTCTCAAATGAACAATAAAGCAAAACCTGTCAGGTTCCAGAATTCTGATATTATAATGAATGTTCTTGGATCATAAAATTAGATTTTTGTTATTTTATAAGTATTCTTTGTAGTGTTATCCTAAAAATTATGGTTTTCTTAAGAACCAACTTTACTTGACCTTGAAATTATACTAAAAGTAACTGATTTTTCATTTTTTGGGTATATCTGTGACTTGTCAGAGTATAATTTGAGGGAGTCAATTCTCTCCTTGTACAATGTGGGTTCTGGGGATGACTTGGGTGGTCAGGCTCAGCACTGAGCCCTTTATTTCCTTTAATTCCTCTGATCTGATGGAGACATAATTGTATATTAGTAACTATCTAATGACATATGAGTGTGAAAATCACTGTTTGTCTAATGATTTCTTCAACCAGAAAAGATTGAGACAAATAAAATTCTGAGACATTTGAAACTCAGAGACACTTCCAGAGAACACATGGACTGTGTACATATACAAACTTTTCATAAGTCATATGGTAAAACATGAACATGTCAATGTTGAATAGTTTCTATTTCTGAATAATATGTTACCTTGTCAAAGTCACAGTTCAGAGTAGATTTATTCTACTAGCATTCATTTATGATTTATGTCCTACCTAATTCTAAAAATAATTTGAGATAGTTGTGAACTATTAATTAGTAAGTAATATTTATAGCTTTGATAGCATTTTATATTGAACCATGGCTTTTTAATTATTCACTTATTAGATCATACATTAATCTGAATAGTTGTTATATAGCTGTGTAATAAATGTGCTTTTATCGGTAAAGTCTAAATCCAGAAGTGAGAGTTCGTTACAGAAGAAAGTGCAAGAGCAGCCCAGATGTGCACCAGCAACTCCAGGAGAGCAGATGAGTAATGGACACTTCAAGTCATGTCAGCAACAGAATCTGTGGAAGAACTCTGGAGAAGCGAAGATACCGGATATTGGTGACCTGGGAGGATTTAGGAAGCAGTAAGGAAAGTGAACTCGAAAAAAAAAAATCTAAGCTACGTGGCATGTTACACCTGAGAGAAAAAGAAAAAATATATATATACCACCACCAAAAATCGAAAGACTGTATTTGAAAGCATGAAAGCAAACAGAATGAGTAACAGAGCTTCCAACGAAGGGAGAAGGGAAACTTGAACCGTCTAAAAATAGGTACGAAGCCAAGGGAGATGCTAAAGGATATTTCCTCAGAGACAAACAGCGATAAAGGAAAACACAGAATTAAAATACAGAGTTGTCAGGGACTGCAACATCAGCTCAGTGGGCATACTGCAAGCAGTACAGAAAATGGCCCTAGGGGAGGGCCACCGTTCCTACAGAGCCTTGGCAATGTCTTTAATTCTAGGGAGGCTGTCCACACAAGTTCTCCGAAGAGACATCCACCCAAGGGTTTCTCATTTCCTCCTCACACATTGCTTGCAGAAAGACAAGCTGTCAAAAACCCATAAAAAACATTTTATGAAATAAATTGAAGCTTTCATCTCTTCAAAGGTGTGTGATTAGAAAAATAAATCATAATAGCTCTTTCAAATCACAGGCATAGTAAACAATAAAACTACCATTATACATACCCTACTAGTATCTAATGAGGTAAGGTTTACAGGACTTAATTCTTGGTATCTAGTTTTATTTCCATCTTGAACCTGAAGCTTTTACAAGATGTTTTGGAAGCTTCAAGTGACAGTTTTCTTAGATTCATTCTAAGACTCTGTGAATGTATTTTATGCTTCATAAAATGAGAGGCTACAAAAAGATGGAATTGTGTAGCCACTTTTCTGTTTTAACAGTAGTGACAACAATTACTTCAGAGAAATCAAATCAATTGGCATTTCACTAACAAAGAGTAGCTATTAAAAGTATAAAATAAATTAGGTCTAGAAACAATTCCTGCCAGATAAGAATGACACACCTTTGAGTCCCATATGAGTGGTTCCCACTAACCTTCCAGTTCGCTGGAGCTCAGGTCCACTATGTCCTCCGTGGGGCTCAGCTTCTCCATGAGCTGCTGTTCCATTCGGCACAGCAGGAATCTTCCTCTTCTCCTGCAGGGAAGTTTTTGTTGGTGCATATTTTGTTGCAATGCCAGACATTAAGGACAAAACCTCCTTTTTTTTCTCCAGTAAACTCATGTGTAGAAGGGCTAAGATGACAGGTGCTTTGAAAATCCATCCAATCCCCTAAAGCTTTTATTCTTCCTCGTCACTGGGGATGACAACAGTTCCTATTTTATAATATGGTTTAACTAGATGAGTGATGGGCATTTTTATTTCTTACACCTACCAGTTTTTGGGTGCTCTAGTTTGTGTCGTACATTGATATATATCTGCAGTTGCAAAGATACACAGAAAATGTCAGTGTTCTAGGGCTGGGGTATATACAGCTCACTGGAAATGTGATTGTCTATCATGTCTTAAGGCCCGGATTTAATTTCTACCATAAAAGAAGGATAAGGAAAAAAAGTATGTAGAATTTTCTACTTTTAAGTATTATTGTCTTCATTCCTCTAGATCATGTCTTTCTAGAAAGGGAAATTTATGCTATAAGTCTTCCTGAGTCATAAACACAATACTATTACAAAAGGAAGTTTCTTCTTGAACCAAAGGAAAATCAACTGAGGTTTTATGTAAGTGTTATATTCCCTCAGATTAATTCCACTTGTTTTTGTCACTGACAGAGATATTTGAAATAAATCAGAAAATATTTCCTAAAATTCTACCTCTGGTCATATTATTGCTTTAAAGTGCTTAAAAGAATGATAGAGAACTTTTAAGTTGCATAATTAAATTTTCTCCTTGACTGTCATTCCAAACCAGAATGAGTATGAATGTAAAGCACAAAAGGGATGTGTTAGTGTATCTTATGTACAATGGGATGTTTAGATAGAATGATACATGTTTCACAAATGACAAAATGTATTTTATGTGTTAAGCACAATTATAAAAGTTCATTATTTAGTATTTTTACAATTTCTACAGGTATATGTAAAGATGCACTAGAATAAAATTTAAAGATAAAGGAGAAGATATATTTCAACTGATGAGGGGTTTGTCTTCACAGGTAAATATAAAACATTTATAAAATGATTGAAGAGTGGCCATCACTACTTACCTCCAATTACCTAGGAAACATGTTATAGATTCTATAGTTCTCAGAAAACATGTGATATTATCTGGTCATATGTGGGATACCCTTTGGATAATTTAACTTTTGCTTTGTAAGTTTAAAGAGCTATATGCTGATAAAATAGATAAGCAATTAATATATTAACCATTCTAAAGTGCGTGTTTTCTCAAGGAGTAAAATGCATTGAGAAATGTAATGTGAATAATTAATATCAATAAAAATTCTTAAGAAATAGAACAAGTAGAACACTAGAAGAGAGATATATGGATCCACCATGAAAGGGGAAGTAGACAAGATCTCCTTATTAAATTGACAACATGGAAGGAGGGTGGAAGGGGAGTAGGGAGAGAAGAAGGAGGAGGGAGGAGAAGAACATGAGGGATCCAGAAGGTCAAGTTAGGTGAAGGACAGTGAGAGAGAGCAAGGAAAGGGATACCTTGAAAGAGGGAGCCATTATGGGATTAGTGAGAAAGCAGGTACTAGGGAAATTCTCAGGAATCCATAAGAATAACCCCTGTTAGGAATTTTTTTAATAGTGGAATGGGTACCTTAACTGCCCTTCCCCTGTAATCAGATTGATGACTACCTTAGTTGCCATCATAGAACCTTCATTCAGTAACTGATGGAAGCAGATGCAGAGATCCACAGCTAAGCACTGGACTGAACTCCTGAGTCTAGTCACGGAGAGGGAGGAGCAATATTATGAGCAAAGGGGTCAATAATAGGGATACCCACAGAAACAACTGACCCTAGCAAATGGCAGCTCATTGACTCCAGACTGATAGCTGGGGAACCTGCATAAGACAAAACTGGGCCCTCTAAATGTGACTTGGGCAGTTTGTGGGGCCACTGACAGTGGAACCAGTATTTATTCCTAGTGCATGAACTGGCTCTTTGGAACCCATTCCTAAGGAGGGATACCTTACTCAGCCTAGAAACAAGGGGAAGGGCCTTGGTCCTGCCTCAAGTGTTGTGACAGACTTTGTTGACTCCCCAAGGGAGGCCTCACCCTTTCTGAGGGAATGGATAGGGGATGGAGTGGGTAGAAGGTAGGAGGAGCAAGAGGATAGGAGGATAGGAGAGAGAGGGAACTGAGATTGATACGTAAAAATACTAATTTTTTTAAAAAAAGGAAGAAATAGAACCTATTTTAGTCCTGGCACAAACATGTATTGTGTGTGTGTGTGTGTGTGTGTGTGTGTGAAAGACCCTAAAGTACATCAGTAGATAAATTAGGCTTGTAGAGTATACATTCTCATAGGAAATACAGAAATTTTTAAAAATTAAATATTTAATCCTACAGTATGTAGAAAGAAGGAGATCTATAGAAAAGAAAAACGTTTGCACAGAACACCAGTTGTCTGAGGTAACTATGAGGGAAGGCGAGAGTGGCAATTATAAACTGAGTTTTCAAATAGACCCTGTGGAAAGGGCAACTTAAGAAAACTCAAGGGAGGTGAGATAAACAGGCATGCTAAATAATTGGAAGATACCAAGGAAGAAAGACCAGTCAGGGCTATAGACTTTAGGATCAGAATGCTTGGAAAGTTTGAAGATCACCAGGAAGTAAGAAAAGAATAGAGATAAAGTTCCACAAGAAAAGAGAGGTGATGATATAGAGATTTAATAAGACACTATTATCTATATAATAATAAGTATATCTCTCTGTCTTTTATTTTCCAGGAAATGAAAACTATTCACAAGGTTTTAAAGAGAGAAATAATTGAACTAAACGTGGACTTAGTTTGGCCATGATGTTGAGGAGAGATTCTAGGACATAGAACAAAGCAATCAGTTAGGCAGCTATTTCAGAAATCCACGAGAAAAGTGATAAGGTTGAATCAAGGCAGTCACAGTGAGAAATAGTATAAGAATCGATAAATATTGAAGATGAAGTCAACAGAATTCTCTGGAAGAATAGATATAAGGTATAAGATGAAGTAATGGATTGATTAGGCATGATCAATTATAAAAATGTATTTAGCTATTACCTAAGAATGGAAGATACAACTACAATTGACTGAGGAAAACTCAGAGACCTTTAGATATTCCTAGAAACAGACCATATGCTGCCTGTCCTAAAACTGTAATTAAAAAACAGAGAAAGATAAAGAAATGAGACTATATACAATTTGGCTTAAACTTTCAAAATGTTCAGTTTAAATGTCTATCAAATATTTAAATGGAGACATAAGATAGGAAGATGAGTAACACTTAAGTTCAGTTTAGAAAATAAGTTTGGAATTTTGGAAAAAGGTTTAAAATTCTAAGATTTGTTTATATTACTAAGAATATAAGTATAGACAGCAGGAAATGTGATTAGAGAGAAAATGGTTATGGTCCAAGTTGTAGTTTCAACATAAGGAAATCTTAGAGAAATGGAAGACCCAGAAAACAAAAATGATGTAGGAGTACCCTATGTATGCTGGGATTACCATTAATGAATAAAGAAATTGCTGTGGCCTGTTGATAGGGCAGAACTTAGGTAGTCAGAGGAAACTGAACTGAATGCTGTGAAAAGGAAGGTGGCGAGAGGGACGCCATTGATCTGTCTCCAGAGTCAGACATGCCAAATCTTTGCTGGTAAGCCACTGCCACATGCCGATATACAGATTAATAGAAATGAGTTAAATTAATATAAGAGTTATCCAATAAGAAGCTAGAGCTAATGGGCCAAGCAATGTTTTAATTAATACAGTTTTTGTGTGGTTATTTTGGGGCTGAGTATCTGGGAACTAAGTAGTGGCCTCCTCCTACACAAAAACTGGTTAGGACTGACCCCAGAGGCTGTAGAGACATCAAAAGACTGTTGTTTAGGACCTAAGCCAAAGATAAAGGCAAAACAAGGTCTATCAAATGTTGCTATTCCTGAATTAAGTGCAATATAGACCAATAGATTATCACAGATTTTATTCATTTTGATTGGCACTAGTGGCAATAATTAGTTAGTGCATTAAAGTGGAGAGGGAGCCTATGTTGATAGGTATTTCGGGAGAAGTGGAGAAAAGGTAGTAGAGACATATAGTATAGATAACTCCTCTACAACATACAAAATACATAACTGATAATAGTAACAATTTCAAAGCAATTATTCATTAAAAGATTGTGGCTTGGAAGTATGCTAATAAAATTATATAAGAGATCATAGGACTGACATAATGATGAAAGAGAAAGAGCTTTGACAGCAAATCCTTGAGTAGATGCTTAGAGTGGGATCTGGCACACAACTGGAATGCTGGCTTCCATCAGCAAGGCAGGGAAGGCTGAGCAGTAAGAGGAATGAGCTGGTCAGAATCCATGGAAGATATTTCTGATTGTTTCAAAATTTTAATAAAACTGAGAAACAGGAAACATGTAGCATGGAAGGTAAGAGAGGGTATGCTAAGAATTTGAGAGAGAACAGATGTGAAATGGTCACTTAAAAAGTATGACTAGCCTTGGGATGGATGGGATGATGAACATGGAGCATTAAGGGCTCATTTGAGCCCTATGACTACTAAGTCAAAGAAGTCATAGCTTCCCCTTCTGCTTTGGCTGCAATAGTGTGGGTATATAGTAAAATTTGAATCCCCACAGAGTTGTGATTTTGACAACCAAGTACAACATTAAAATAACAAAGAAGATGCAGGAACATAGAAGAAAGTGATTACAATGACTGACATAGGAGGATAAAGACAGAATTTCAGACTAATCTCTTGAGATGACAGGTTGTTCCTTTTTAACTGAAAAGGAAATGTATTAAAAATGCTGTCATCTGTGCATTTCAAAAGAATGAAAACAACAGAAATTATTTGATGAGGTCAACATTATTTAAATGAGTGTGAATTCAAGGTGCTTAATATATGCTAATTCATTTTGGTCCCTTAATAAAATTAAACATAGCTCATATGATCTAGTATTTAGATATAGGATGGAGTTTTAAAATACTCGTATAATAAAGAAGTATACAACATTTTTATAATTCATACTCATTGGATAAAATCTTGCCATCTAATATGATAGACTTTAACCATGTGTCTATACAAATTTAAGTTAATTAAAATCAAAATTCGATTTGTTAAAATTGCAATAGCCATGTTATTAGCATTTGATAGCACCTTGGTGATTAGGGGCATCACTACAAAATGCTTCCTTAAACCGAATCCAAGAACACATCAAAAAAATCCATTATAATCAAGTAGGCTTCATCCCAGAAATGCAGGGTTGGTTGAACATATGAAAATCTATCAATGTAATACATCATATAAATAGACTGAAAGAAAAAACCATATGATCATTTCATTAGATGCTGAAAAAGCATTTGACAAAATTCAACACCCCTTTATGATAAAGGTCTTAGAGAGGATAGGGATACAAGGATCATATCTAAATATAATAAAAGCAATATACAGC
>LOEQ01000478.1:119582-154764 GCA_001685075.1 Bramus lutescens | reverse complement strand
GAGGGGGGAGGACCTTGGACTTTCCACAGGGCAGGGAACCCTGACTGCTCTTTGTACTGGAGAAGGAGGGGGAGCGGGAGTGGGGGGAAGGGGGAGGGAAATGGGAGGAGGGGAGGAGGTGGAAATTTTTAGTAAGAAAAAGAAAAATAAAAAATTAAAATTTTAAAAATTAAAAAAAGAAATTCTATTGAGCATTTCTGAAACAAAGCATCAGTTCTGAGAGGATAAAGCATTTATTCAAGGTCAAACAAACGCACAATGACAGAACCTAGACACTAGAATCCCTAATTCAATGTTATATTTATGTATTACTTTCTCCTAATATCCAGAATTTGCTAGTTCTTATGTTTGCATAAAAATAATAGGAAATATAAACCTGCTACTCATCTTGTCTTAAAAATGCCATTCCTCAAACCAGAATAGTTTAAAATGAATTTACTTGTAACTTTTCAAGATTAATTGTTGTTCCAGTGAATTACAAAGTGTTACTCTCAATATTTTAATAGTTTCATTAAATTTACCCAAATATCATTAGTTAGAGGTTTTTCTATTATTTATAAACCATCATGTTGTCATTTCTAACATCATCAGTGCAGAGACATGCATGTGTGGAGAAATAAGAAAGCCCTTTCAATCAATCTCTAAGCCACTGTCTTTACTTTAGTAGCAGGGGAACTTAAATTATATGATTTCAGTTACATAACTACAAAATGGTAGTTATTAAGGAAAGTAAATAGACTTTAGTAATGGTAGAATGACTTCAAATAAAAACAGAAGCCTGAGATATTAATAAGAGGAGTTGACCTGACCTTTTTTACATACTAATAATTAAATAATGTATTTGCCAGTTTGCCGACTTTTTGTTTTCTGTTTGTTTTTGTTTTTGAGACAGGGTTTCTCTATATATTCCTGGCTATCCTAGAACTTGTCTGTAGATCAGGCTGGCCTCAAACTCACAGAGATCCACCTGCCTCTGCCTTCCAAGTGCTGGAAGTAAAAGTGTACGCCACCACCACTGGACTTCAGTTTGTCAACTTCTAACTGCCCTGAAAATCTAAGTCCAGGATTGGGTCAGTAGACATATTTTACAGTTCAGTCAGAACATCAGAGTCAGACAAAGTCAGACTCTGCAGGACCAAGGCAACAGGAAGAATGTGGGAGGCAGATCCTCCAGAAAGAGAGAGGCAATATGAGAAGAGAGCTTTGCCATTGTTTTCAACATTCACACCCTAGGCATTAACAACATTCTTTATTATTTCTTCTGTAATATAGGTAAGACACATATTTGATTTGCATATACAGAATTAAAACAATTATATGATACATGGAAGGATATAAGCATAAAGATTATGATGAAAAACTTTCCCCAGTTTCCACTGTGATTACCAGTAACAGGGAGTTTGTACAAAATCCTTCTAATTTTCCTAATCCTTGTCAACTTTCAGAACACTAAAAATAATGGGCTTTATCTCAGGTCATATTTTATGCTGTTATTAAATTTAATATCACCCAAATGCAATATCTTTTATGTCAGGCCTGAAATATTTCCAGGCACATTAGACCTATTTAGTGGCTCATGATCAAAATGCCAAATTTCTCAATGTGTTAGGTCTTAACAAGAACGTTTTGTAAATTAATATTTTTGCTTTCTTGGAATAACATAAATCATTTGATACTTTATGGCGAGTTGCATTATTTCATGACATGAACTTAAAGGAAATCAAAATATTAGAATTTAAAAGAATGCTTTCAGATATACCTACCTGGGAAGGAACATTTTTGGGAGGTTCTATCCGGATACTTGGATCCCATTCTCCAGGAGGGAGAACTGTGACTTGGTCCAGAAACTCATCAATACCTGACACCAAGTCATTGCGGTCTTTAGCTTTGTAAGCAACATCATGAAACACCTGTGGAAGAAAAAGAGCAGCACATAATAACCTATAAAAGACACCAGAAGAATTAATATAATAAAAATGTCCACCTTAGTAAAAGCAACCTACAGATTCAGTGCAATGCCCATCAAAATTACAACACTATTGTTCACAGACCTTGAAAGGAAAAAAATTCAGTTTCATATGGCAACCAAAACACCTAGGATAGCTGAACAATCCTGAATAATCAATTAATCGTGTATGTGTGTGTCTAGGAATGAGTATCATCACCCCCGATTTCAAGGTGTATACATAGCTATTATAATAAAAACAGCATGGTATTGACAAAAACCTATTTTTATCAATGGAATTAAAGAGATAGACATAAATCTACATACCCATGGATATACGATTTTTGATTAAAAAAACAAATACAAACTGAAAAAAGAAAACATCGCCAAAAAATGGTGCTGGTCAAACTGGATGACCTCATGAAGAAGAATCCAAATAGAACCATTTTATCATGCTGTATGAAACTCAACTCCAAGTGGATCAAAGACCTCAACATAAAACCAGATATACTGAACCTGTTAGAAGAAAAAATGGGGAAAAGCCAGACACAAACCATGTAGAAAATGAAGCATGGTAGGATTCTGGACATAGTGTCTGAGTCTGAAAGGGTTTCTTATGGATTGGATGTGGATATGAAACTGAGGAGTCAAGGATGAGTTAAGGGTGACTTGGGGTTCAGTTCCATACTCAAACTCTTCCACTTGTTTCCCAAGTCTGTCTAAGTTCTTTTGTGATAGACCAATGCCCTGTACAATTGGACCATTACCTAAATGGCCTCATTCCTACTAAGCCTTTTTGTTCTAAATGTCCCAAGTGATGCAGACATACTCTCATCTCAAAATCTTTGCCCTTGTTTTTTGTTGGCTCAGAAATGTTCTCTCTTTAAAGTAGGAAGCTCCTCATGCCACCTCTAGCTCCCTTCACTGATCTTGTATAATAATTTCTATGTCACTCCATCTTTCAACTATTTGATCAACAAATGAAAAAGCTTTTGTTCATTATTTTTATCCACCTTCTGTACAAGTGCTGATATGCAGTTCACATACAATAAATATCTGAATAAATTAGCAATTCTCCATCTCCTCCCTCCAACTCCTTCTATGTGCTCCTCTCAAATTCACAGCCCCCTTTAAAGATTATTATTGTTATATATATATATATAAATATATAAATGAATAAATATATTGATATAATTTGCTGAGTCTATTTTGTGTTGCCTGTGTGAACATTTTCAGGATTGACCACTTGGTATTAAATAGCTAAGGTCATCCCTGAGGAAGACTAGGAGAGAGAGAGAGAGAGAGAGAGAGACTCTCTCTCTCCTTCTCCAGATAGTTGTTGCTAGCTGTTGTTTGCCAAAGGATAGGGGCCCCTGAGATTACCAACCTTCATGTTAGCATGTTTATTGGTGTTCTAGTTCATATCCTGTTTGACCAGATATGTTGTTGAGGTATTAGGGGTTCTGGTTTTTAAGGCCTTACATTTTTGAGACTTAACATCTCACCATGAAAGGTTTTATATTTCAAAATAGAACTGTACAATTTTTTTTACAAAGAAATATATTTGTATAATGGAGATCAGCAAAATCCATCTACAGTTCCATTAATAGTTTTAAGATCAATAAGTTAGGAATATCTATCTATAGATATTTAGATATCTAGAAGTCTCTCTATATATGTAGATATAGATGGACAGAGATAGATATAGATATAAATATAAATATAGATATATCAGGCAATTGTAGAGAGTGCACAGAGTTTTCCTAGCTTTTTTAGTGTTATATATCCTATGCATCTTAACTACTACTTTTCATTTAGACAGCTAAGTAACTTTTCCCCCCAATTTTCTATGCTATTAACATATAAGTCATGCTTACAGAGTAGTACAAATATAAATGCTTAACAGTTTTTATGACCATGTCAGCTTTAAAAAATATTATTCTTGGCTTTAATTTATCCTTTTGGGTAATTTTTTTCAAAGAAAGTTGGTAGTGAAAACTTGGGAAAATGGGATCCAATACAGAAAAATATGATTTCCAGAAAACTGTCATGAAAGGGACTTCTAAACCTAGGTATATCTTGTGAGAATATTCCTTAGAAACACAAATAAATACCTCATCTGTCATCAAGGTTGCAATTGATCTGCCAATCTCATGGTATTGTTGACCCTTTCCAAGGGGTCCCAGAAGAATGAACAGAAATCTGTAATGAAGAATAAAAAACTCAAGCTAGAAATGTAACAATAAACTTAGTAGAGCAAGATCACCGATCTCAATGGAATCAAACAGGGTTTTGATGTAAAAATTTGCATAAGTTTTTACAATTCATTATGATTTAGAAATGTTTTATAGTTGAGACTTCTATATAAAATCATCAGGCAATGAGAGTATTAAGGTGTTTTCAACCCCAGGGTTTCTGCATATAACTGTCTACACAGCCTATACATTTGTGACTAGGAATTGTAAAGATTGTACATCCTTAGAGGAGGATGAAAGGAAAATTACATCTTTCTGAATAGGAAGCATGAAAATTCACAAGTACACAAAAGGAAGACCACTCAAGTGGAAGAAGAGCAATAAAGTATTATACATTAAGGGAGAACACATTAACATCCAGTCACTGTACACACATTCTTATTGAACATAAAAACTGCTATGACTTAATAATTAGCTATGCAGAAGAAAAGGAAAAGGTGTGAAAATTAAATAGTGCCATGTATTTTGCAGTAGTATTCTGTAGTGTTCATGTGTTAAATGGTTTACAGTATTAAAGACAACTCTAGCAGGTATAGTTCTTAGCTGTAAGCTCTAGATATTATATAGTTTCATAGGAAGCATCTATTAGACAATCTTAGAGGTTATATGCTACATTACTTTTCTATCAGTTATAATTGAACCCAAATCAAATTCAACTTTCTTTGTGTGTGTACACACAGTTAATATATAAAAATCAAAAATAGTTGTGTGTGGTGGCAGAAGCGTTTATCAGCTATAATGCTCCTGAGATCATTTCTAACCTGTGTATATCTTGCTCATTTTAAAGTTTCTACTGCAGATGTTATTTATAATGTCTTAAAAGATTAATTTTCTGACATATCTACTGCATGTTGCCTTGATAATCATGGCATGCCACTGATTATAGTTGGGGTTCCCAGATAGTTTTCTTTATTCTGTTTATCTAATCTTCTTGTTTTTAACCTTTCTTAAATAAATATCCCTCTGTATTCTGTGAATACCATTGGTTAATAAAGAAACTGCTTTGAGCACATAGCAGAGCGGGGCAAAAATAGCTAGGTGGAGAAAACTAAATGGAATGCTGGGAGAGGGAAGGCGGAGTCAAAGAGAAGCCATGAAGCCGCCAGAAATAGACATTCTGAAACTTTGCTGGTAAGCCACAGCCTTGTGGCAATACACAGATTAATATAAATGGATTAAATTAAGATGTTAGAGTTAGCCAATAAGAAGCTAGAGCTAATGGGCCAAGCAGTTTTTTAATTAATACAGTTTCTGTGTGATTATTTTGGGTCTGAGCTGCTGAGAAGATGGAACAAGCAAGCAGCCTTTCTACAACAATATCCCAGTCTTTTTAATCTCTCCCTACATAGTGACTCTATTGTGCCTCCAATTTTTTCTTCATTGTCTCTATATACGCTTTGCTGTATCAGTATGGATGAGATCACCTAAGCCCGACACTTCTCAAAGTGAGTGTATATAACCCTATTATGGCTATACTCTACTCCCGAGAATTCTTTTTTTGAAATACAAGAAATGTCACTGTCATAAGCAGCCCTCGTTTACTCATAGGTCTCCAGATACCTTCCTCAGTGGTGAAATAAGTATATCTAACTGAATGGGAATTTGAAACTGCTACAGTTTCTCCTGCTCTACAGTTAGTAAACACAACACATGAAATCAGAATTCCAGATTTCCAGAAACTCTATTGTTTGTTTGGTTGTTTTGTTTTTTTGAGACAGGGTTTCTCTCTATAGTGTTAGCTCTCCTAGAACTCTCTTTGTAGACCGTGCTGGTCTCAAACTCAAGTGATCAGCCTACTTCTGCCTCCCAAGGCTTTCTTTTTCATTTGGCCACCAACCAGCTCCCAAGTCATGACACAGAGACTTAGTTTTGAATGTTCTGCCTATCTTAGGCTCATTTCTGGCTAGATCTTTTCACTTAAGTTAACCTGTTTCTCTATCTACCTTTTGCCTCAGTGCTTTTTACTTTTTATTTCCTTGTATATATTTTACTTTCACTGCTTCTCATGTCTGTTGGCTGGAGGATACCTGGCTTCTGGCCCCAGGCCTGCCCCTCATTCTCTCCTTTCTTCTCCTCCTCTTCTTCTCTCATTCCTTTTCCAAGCCTAGATCAGGGCTCCTATTCTCTCTGCTTGCCAACCTGGCCTATCCGTCTCCTGCCTAGCTATTGGCTCTTCAGCTTTTTATTAGAGTAGTCAGGTTCCTTAGGCAAGCAAGGTGAAACAAATGCAACACATCTTTACATAATTAAACAAATGCAGCATACACAAAACTAACACACCTTTACAGAGTTGAAATGGCATTTCACAGCATGAGCAAATGCAACACATCTTTGCTTAGTTAAGATTCTATAACAGGTGTGCACCACCACTGGCTGGCATCCAGAATATAGTAAGCAGTTTTAATATTATGTGGTTTACATGTAGAAAAATACAGCCTTATCCATACTGTATGGTATTTTAATATACTCAGTTTACCTCCCATTTTTAATTGAAAGCTGATATGTACATCAGTATCCTCCAAATGGGATAAATAAATTTACTTCCATAAATTTAATAGTGACCAAGTTTCTTCTCAGACCACGCATACATGTGCTCCAACTGAAGACCTTACAGAGTCCTCACCCAAAGGGTCATTATGTATGAGGATTCCCTTACTTCTACAATTCCCTATAGCCTGGATATCTTATCTGCAACCAAATAGTGGAGGAATTTGTGTTATGTTTTGAGTTCTAGTCAGAGGTTCTCAGAAGAAAACATATTCTCTAAACCCACTTGCCAGGGTAGCTGCACTTCTCAGCACATTCCATTTCCCTAAGCAGACAGGCTCTGCCACGGTTAGCCAAGGTCATGTGCGCATAGGAATCAGGTTAAATGGTCTCAGGAGAGAAAGAAACAAGCTTCCTAGATAAAGCAGTAAGAGTCTAACATGCTAAAGTCAATATTCTCCTCTTTGTTTTCCTTTCTCATAGTTTTCCCCACGAACACCCTTGTATCTACAAAGCAGGAATCAACAATAAGAGAATTCATTTCTCATTTCCTCTATTAGTTTCAATGCATCCTTAGGTAGTAGAAAACAAGTTCAGGTACTAAATTTAAACTTGGCCTTTGGACCAAAATCAACCATGTTCATTGGATGACCACCAATGATTCTTCAAACCCTGAGAGTGGAGACCGAATGACCTAGTACTGAAGCATGAAACACTAGATTCCAACCAGGCATTTCCATAGATGCTGAAGACCTAACCCAAGAAAACGAAGTCTTGCATGATTCTCTCCAGTGTGACTACACACTAAGATCCTCTTCTTCAACATACAGTTCAATATAATCCTTGAAAAACTGTAGAATAGCTGTAAAATGACCTGAATTCTACAGATGAGAAGCATGAAATATGAAGTTCCAGAAGGAGATGGGAAGGCCGCAGTAGCACCCTCCCATGTTTATAAGCAATAGACAGCAGGTTTATGGATAATAAATTCATTTCTAGTCAAGGATTTGTTAGAAAACTTTGTTAAATATTCCAATTTCCTAAGATAAATTATTCCATAAGCATAAAAATTCCTTAGATACTTTTACCTGCTTGGGATTGGAACTTCAGCCAGGCCTTGGAGCAGGACAGCTGGAGACAACCTGACGAAGGCGACGACAGTTCTGTCCAGGAACTCCAGCTCTCCCACCAAGATGTTTGAAGCCTCGGCACCCGGAGGAATCTTCTTCATAAAATGCAGATCAACCTGAGAGCATCACAAGTAAATGCTTTAATCATGTTTAATTATAATGTCACCAAATTTAATATTTTATAACAGATGAATTTTATATTCAACATATGGCTACTTTAAAATAAAAATATTTTTATATTATAATATAACTTTAACGTTTGTTTTCATTCTAAATTGTGTTATGTTTTTCATATTGTACAGTTGGCCTGAGAAATTCTTCAGTTGAAGTTGTTCCAACAACTGAGACATGACAGAATAAAGAAAAAAATGGGTTAAAAGAATAGCATTTTAAATGACTGTAGATCCATAGTTGAATTTCTACTATGAAATGTCTGTGATTTAAATGAATGAAGATAAAACAAAAGGACCACTAAAAAGAAATGCTAAGAGGAAAGGGTGATGTCTGAAAAATGCATGTAGAGGAGTCTTTAAATACATATCATTTTTATGCATGGGGCTTCAATGGAAATGAAACAGTGTCTTTAAAGTAAAATCTGCAAGGCCTATTTCTTGTTTCTAACTCATTTGAGTTGCTTTTTATGGAACGCTGTTTTTTAGGGACTAGGAGTTTATCTGCCCTAGCAATTAGTTTTATGCGATTATGCTAATGAAAAGGGGACCAAGAATCAAAGTGGGAATAACGAGAGAGAGAGAGAGAGAGAGAGAGAGAGAGCAAGAGAGAGAATGAGTGAGCTCTGCCATATATCAATGAGGCTAAGAAGACATTTACAGACAGGATAATTAGTTTGAAGGCTTAAAATTTAGAAAATACTATTCAAAGAAGTTTTAAATCAATAAAATGCACCTGTATGCACACAAATAACATTATACAGATTGAGAAGCCTATATTTCACACATATATGCATTTTAATAAAATTTAATGGAAAAAAGAGGACATGAATCTGGAAGACAACAAGAAAGGTTATATGGGAGGATTTGGAGGAGGGAAAGAATAGGGAGAAACAATATAGTTACATTATAATCTTAAAAATAAAAGAATTTTAAAAGCACCTTGTAAATCCATAACTATAGTCTAATGATTATGTTTAAAATGTTTCTCAAATTAAGGCATTTGTACAGCTATTTAAAGATACCTGTTAAGCTATATGTAAACTATGACTATTAAATTAATAAAACACAGTACATACAGTTATATTTAGCTATATTTAATTAAAAGGATTAAATATAATAGCAGTTTATATAACTGTAATAGCAGAGCATTTGCCTAGCATGTGTTCAGCTCTTCATAACCTCTCCAGCACTTAAAAACAAAGCCACAACTAAAAATAAGGAATTGTGTCATTCCACCAATAGTATAGTGATACTTTATATTAAAGAATCAATTATGAAATTAAAATTTTGCATAGGAAGAATATTTCGCAAATATTATAAGCTACATGCTCCACTATTTTCTCTATAAATATACCCCAATATAAATGTATAAATTCTTCTCATATGTATAATGAATATTACATGCTACGTATTTTGCTTTTGTAGAATCTAACCTTTTAATTCGTAGAAAGCAAGGTTCATTCACAGTCTTATTGTGATATTAAAATGCTTTAAATCAGTAATGTCTGCACTTTTGCCATAATGGGAAAGATTCCAGGAAAAGGATTATGGTTTCCTACATACTGTATGTGTTGGGACATTTTGTCATTGTTGTGATTTACTGGGCGTTTATGTGGGTGTAGCTGGCATTTATGTGGGTTTTAGGAATCTGAATGCTACTCTTCACGTTTAGCCTCCATCTAACCACTCCTACCTCTGTGAGATATATGCAATAACCTTTTAACAAAATGTTCAAAGTTTAAAAGAATAAATAACTAAATTTAATCAACATGTAGAAAAATCTATGACAAACAGAACAAAACTTTAAAAGAGGACATAACTTTTCACAAAGACCAATAGGCAGGTGAGTTGGCTCAGGCACTTGCTGGCAAATATAAGACCTGAGTTTTATCCTTTGCATCCAAATGGAAGAAGATAACTGACTCCTGCATACCGTCCTCTAATCTTCACATAAACACTGTAGCATACAAGCACCCTCACATGCACACAAGTGCTCACACGTGCAAAGACACAGATGCAATATACCACTATTAACTTAAAAATAAAAACAGATAATTTGTAATTAATAGGAAATTTATTGGTAATGCTTGAAGTATAAATTCTGCCTAGAAGACTTTTTTCAAATTCATTTTTTTTACTCAACCAATATCAAAGTCTTTGCTATAAAAGTCTGTACCTCAGAGAAGGGGCAAAAATAGAATTAACTGCTTTAAATTTAAATTCAGTTGAGTCAAGGACTGCATAGCATGTTAAAGAAGTTTAATTAACAAAAATGTAACCATTATATATGATTTTAAATCACATTAAAGCAGACATATAACTGATATTTATTACCTAGAATAAGTTATGCAGATTCTGATTTCAATATCAGCAAAGTTTTCTTTTTATTTTAAATATAATAAGTTACATTCATGTGTCTGGGGTCAATCATTGTATTATATTATTCTTGCACTACATAGATATTTATGGAAGGTGTTAGATTTTATAATACATTAATCATATAATTATAGTTATATTTTCTGATTAAATTATACCTAGAATAATCCTTTATTATTATATTAGTTCACAATTCATAAATAATCTCACTTAGCAATATTCCTTCTTTAAAAACAAAAAACTATATTTAAGAACCACAAATTTAATCGTGTATTAATTTATAGTTACATAAAGAGTACTCAAGGGTGTAGGTTACAGTGCTTAAACACAAAGCAAAGAAAACCAGCCTACAAATCACAAACCCAGAGAACCTAGACAATAATGAAGACCCAAGAGAGACATACATGGATCTAATCTACATGTAAAATAGAAAAAGACAGGATCTCTTGAGTAAATTGGGAGCATCAAGACCATGAGAGAGGATTGGAGGGGACAGAAGAGAGGCAGGGAGGGGAGCAGAGAAAAATGTATAGCTCAACAAAATCAATAAAAAAAAACAAAAACAAAACAAAAAAACAATGCCTTTCTTTATGTTTAGTGGATTCAGACACTTGAAACGGACATAGAAAAATCCTGGAAGTTTCAAGTGCTTTGAAGAGAACCTTAAAAGATTCAAGCTACAATTTGGGAGTTCTGGATTTACACCATATTTCTAGACTCTATGTTCCCTACACTTATACCATGAAGGGAAAGAAGCCTGATTTTAGTTATTTGGGACTTAAATCGTTGATGAAATAGTTCAACTCTAGGCAACTAGATAAAAGAGAAGACCATGGTGGGGCTGGAAATGCCCAGCCAAGGCACACACCTAGAGCTGAAAGAAATGGAGTTAGCAATAAAGAGAAAGCTTTGGTCTTAAAGCTATTACTATATTACTAAAAGCACGATAGTTAATGGGGGTTCTTTCAGGGCACATGGTGCCTGAAACTGCAGTCTGGAGCAGGTGGCATGTGTAAGTTCTCTAGGACTCCGGTTTTTGTTTTGTTTTGTTTTTTGTTTGTTTGTTTTTTGCACTAAACGATATGACTAAAGTTTCTTACTCCCAATATGCTTCATGCACAGCACGAAGATGCATGAAGGAGAAGTCCTTCCTGGGTGGGTAATTATGACACATTTTAAGGACTATTTGAAATATAAGAATCACTTTTGACTTAAAAGAGCCATTTCAGGGAGGGGAGCAGAGAAAAATGTAGAGCTCAATAAAAGTCAATAAAAAAAAAGAAAAAGAAAAAAGAGCCATTTCTCCTGTGTCCAAAGCAAAACAAAAAAGAGGTTTATATTATTTCGAAACACCTGCGTTTTGAAGGCACAGTGGAAAGAGCCATAATCTGACATACCAGATTATGTTAATTGAATAAACCTGGAGGGTCTAAACACTGTAGAGAGGCTAAGGATGTGTAGACTGAGGGATGGTAGAAAGTAGGATCAAGTCAGTCACATAACGTGAAAAGGGCCTTTGTAGTATCTCAATTTTTGAGTGAGATTTACGATCTATACAACATTACTGAAAATACTGAAATGGACACAGTAATGTGGAGATTAGCTGAACTTTAGAAAATCCAGCAGCAAACTGAAATCATTAGGTTAAAAACATCTTAAGTTGCACTCCTTCAGAATCTGGCACTAAGAATAGCATCCATAGTGATGGATCACAACAATGCTTTCCAGACCCTAATTCTCTGCTCCTCCAGGTTATAAAACTAGGAATGCTTCCTGTTTTGTTTTATTGCTCTAAAACTGAGGACTAAACTATTTTGAATCTTATAAGATTCCTTCAAAAAAACAAAAATACATCTTTCTCAAACGTTGTTAAAGGCACTGAAGATCCAGTGGAGGCCAGCATGTTAAGTCTGGTCTGAAATTTTTTTTTTGACACTCCATTCACACTCTTAATACAATGGTCACTTTATGCTCAGTCTGACAAACCACAATACCATCGAACCTCTACAACAAAACAATAAGCACACATTATTCTTATTTTAGGCAATGGTAGCGTAGAGAGTTCCTTCAAAAGCTGTTTTAGACAGATGCTAGATGCACAGCCTTCCACAGGCATGTGCTTTCCGATGAACAAAAGACAGGGATGCAAATGGCTGGCCTAAACTTCCCCATTAAATTGACCTGTAAATGAAAATGTGATGATGAAAGAAAGGATTAAATGAGAGGAAAAATCTAGTTTTGCCATTTTTATGGTTCTGATTGTCAGGGAATCCTAGGGATGAGATTACTGTATTGTCTAATTGGCAATCTTCATTTCTCTTTAATGGTGATGAATTATTTTTGAAGGTCATGAAGATAGGCTACCAAATACCCCAAATAACCTGAATATACAAAATTCAATGTATAGTTTTTTTAATATTAAAAGTAGTTTATTTCAAGGACGAGTTACATATTTTAAACTCACTATTTTTGAAAAATGTCAACTATTCCATTGTTATAAGACAGTCAAATTTTATGTCATCACTTTTAAGATTGATATTATTTTGAACTAAGAACAGCAGAAATTAAATTTATGGAAATTTGTGACAACTTTATTACAACTTACAGATGAATGATGATATAATGCTTTAAAAATATAATTCTTAGAGTGGCAGATGGAATACATTTAAACTAGTTTAATATTTGAATTACATGCCTCCATATAGTGAGATGAGCTTTGAACTGTGTAGAAATAGAGCCCAAATATGCCCTCACCTCTCTCTCTTGCTGGTGTGGAGGTCCTTTTTCATGCCTCTGTTTCATCCCACATGGACTAGTATGCCCCTTTTGCTGGCCTCCCAGTCCCTGCACGCATAATTAACAGACTTAAGCTGGTACATCATGCTCCCACAATTCTCCACCAGGCACCAGGGGAAAGGCATGCACATAGCTAGCCTAGCTCGTGTATGCATGTCCCAGGGATGCTAAAATAGGTCCAAGGTGCTGATTGCCATTACTTTTTTCAAAACTTTGATGTAGATTACTTCCTCAGACCAAAATCCATTCCCACTTCCCTTCCCTATTGCTAATGCTGAGGGCTTTACCAAAGCACTACTTCCTTATCAGCCACGCAGAGAAAATCATTTAACATCCTGATTTTAGACCAATATTGGAGCATCTCTGTTCTATTCAGCTGTTACTTAGCCACAGGCACTATAGCACATACACAAGTCAGAAGTGCATAACCAAGAATCCCTTCATTTCAGTAACTCATTATTTTCTTAGTATAAACCCAAATAAATTATTTTATTTAGATAATACCCAACTAGAAGTAGCTCTCAACATAATCAGCCCTTAGGCATGTTTTTATTCAAATTCTGTTATTTTACCTTCCAGGGTATCCTTACACTGACTTCTCATTATACAGTACTGGTAAAGATTTATATCAGATGACTTGTTTTTCTATATAATAGGAATTTTTGAGGGGGACATCTAAAAAATATTTTAAAGCAAAAGATTATGCTCTCTGTGAAGTCCAATTGTCCTTTTTACTTCAAGAGATACAAGTGGCTGAATCCAAACAATGATTCATAAAACTTACACATCTGTTTCTAACATAAGCAAAGCCTTGCATGTGAGCTGAACTCTAATGTTGTCTTTAACAATTTAAAGCTTTGGCTAAGAACCCAAATAAAGGCATGCAGACGCCTGTGTCAACAGGTAACAAACTCAACTAGCAATTTAGCCACTTACTCAGGTGAAATAAAGAAAGACTTACCTTGCTAAAGTCAACAGTGCTGTTTTCCCTGCTCACGTCATTTTTATTCTCAGCACAGGCTGGAGCAGACTGAGGAGAAACAACCTGACCTGCTGAAAGAGGTTGTTATTACAGAATACAAACAATTACTTACACAGTTCTAGGCAGACTGGGTGAAAGATGAACTTCAATTTAACTAAACTAAGTAGAATTTTTTAATAAGCTTGTGATGTAAGCATGAACGTTCAGTTAAACAGAACTATATCAATGTAGAGATTATCAGTTACAGATAGAAATGGGAGAAGTCTATCAAGAATATTTAAGTCAATTATCAATTTAAAACTCTAAATGATTATTCTCTTTGAAGAGAAGCTGCCTTCAAAACTTAATTAAATTTAAATTCATTGATTTCTAAATTGCACATATTAAAAAAGGTGTAATAATCCAAGCTCTGACTGAAGAATTTTTGACAATACCAGAAAAGATGAATATCAGTAACTGTCCAGCAAACTTTTAGGTTCTATTATAAATCCAAATCACTATGTACTTTAGCAATAAAATTTAGAGGTGGAGCTTATTAGAAATATGAGATCTTGTGCCTATAATTATCCAGTTATATAAGCTCTACCACTTTAGCAATAAAATTTAGAGGTGGAGCATATTAGAAATATGAGATCTTGTGCCTATAATTATCCAGTTATATAAGCTCTACCACTCATCAGCTATCAAGATCGCTAGACTGGAGTTCTACAGTTTTCAGCATTATTGAAAATATGAATACGCTGCAGTGCTCCATCCTTGCATGAAAGGTGAGGTTAGTTATCTGGATAACCAAGATGGGAATGTGACAATAACTAGAAAACATAATGCCCATCATTCATTATGCAGCAGTCCTTACAAGCACAAATCCTTTGAAATCTGCCCAGAGTTAGCAATCAAATGATAAGTAGCCTGGTTTATTAATTTCCCCTGCCTATCCTGAGCCATCTCCACTTGTTCCTTTCACTGTGAAACGAGTAATAAAAATTCAATGTTGAATTTTTATTTACATTCTTCTCAACGGCTTCAAAATTCCTTTTCCTTTCATCGCTCTCAAGCATGAGAAATACTCTTTGTGCCTAACTTCTCTCTCTCCATGCTGAAGTCTCACTTTTATTTAGAATTCACCTTTATTCTCATACTTTCTGACTGCTACCAACTCTGAACTTCTCTTAATTCCTTTAAATGGTTACAGAAAAAAATCAATTTTTCTCTGATCATCAAGTATGATTAAAAACTAAATTATTTATTTTAAATACTAGTACAGTCTTACTGTTTAGACTAGAAAGCCTGTCGGTAAAAGATCATCCTTTCATAGATAACAATTTCTGGATTAAAATAACTTTGTCAGAAAGTAATAGATTTAATTTTCTTCTAGAATTTAATATTTTTCTGCTCCCATCAAATACAGAAAAACAATATATGTTGTAAAGATAAAGACAAAATGACATCTAAAAGAAAATTCACCTCAAACCACAGCCACAGATTCTGACTTTTGAATACAGAACTCAAGGCAGTGTGCATCCTTCAGAGGAAATCAGGTGAGCTTTCCATTCTCCCATCTCTACCTGCAATGTGTAGCTACAACTGAACTGTTCACCAGCAGCCATTCAGTTTACCATTCTCAAAATAATAACTGTTATTATAAAAAAGCCTTTTACATAACGCATTTGTGCTACTAACAGATGTCTTCAATCACCAGTTTCACAACATTTCTCCATATTTTCAAGAGTTAGAGCATTAAAGATATTTAAAACTAAATTTATTAAACATTCTGTAAAACAGAGAGATAAGACTCAAGTTAGAGAAAAATAAAGATATATGTTTTCTTATAATAATTTATGTCATATAGTTAGAAACTACATGAAATATCAATTGCTTAAAACTGTAAGAAAACACATACCAAAAGAGTAAAGCCAATGCAAAATCAACTTTGATGAGATAATCAGATAGCAAATATGCTAGAACTTGTAATTTGAAAAATCTAGTTGCTGTTTTCATTCATATGTTTCAGGAACAATATTTCATAAACTATATTCAGGTTATGAACTATACTTAAACATTGGCACTTACATTTTATTTTGTAAGTATTTGTGATTTCTAATGTGTTGCTATTACATGATAATTGTAATAAATACAATTTAGATATTTACAGTTCTATGCTATTCTTATTTTAAAATTAAAAATTACAAAATATTACCTTTCAAAGCTGATAGTTAGAAAGTGAATTAGAAACTACTTCTCTGAATATTGTAAATGATATTAATAGTGACCTAGTTCTGGATATCAAGCAGGATGCATGTTAGATGGCAGTAAGTACACGCTATTTCCAGAGTACAGACATGTCTAGAAAATGTACAGAGTACAGATATCTTCTGATATAGGTACAGAAGCAACAGTATTTGTATCTTCTATACTTTAGAATGATACATAAATATATCTGTCACTCTCAAAGTCCTTCAAAGTTTAAATGACATTTAAAATTGTAATGTTACTTCTAAAGTATACACTGAATAATTAAAGTAAAATAATATAAACAAAGTAGTTTTGACAGCTTTGCAGGGTACTGAGAATCTGTAGGTATCATTTAAGACCTAAGCTTAAAAAGCATGGCTTGTGCTATTTAGAAAAATTACAGATTTCAGATGAAACATATACTGTTTGTTATATACATAAACTTAAAATGCATGCCTTGCAACAGTCCATAGAATTACTAGATTCCTCAGACTGTAAAATAGCTTTCATAATTTTGTAGTGCATAGTATCATTTTTTTGCTTAAAACTTATTTAATTCAACAGTCACCACCTTTCAGAAGATTATGGGCTTAGATTCCAAAATGCATTTCATGAACTCAAATACTATCACATAAAATGAATAAATAAATTTAGGGAAGGGCATCTCTAATATGATTGCTGATTGACTACTGTGATGAAAAATGTCATTCATAAAATAACAGTTCTCAGGCATAGTGACTGCTTTCTAATGGAAGAGAGAAGAATTTACAAGAATATTTTCCTTTCGGGGGGGAAACAAGTCAGAAATCAGCACTTGGGTACTGGAAACATTGCAAGTACTGCTGGCTTGTGAGAAGTTTCTAGTTATTTTGACACTATGCTTGCAAACGAATATCTGCCCGTTTCCTTCCAATTCCTCCTCTTGTCCACTGCCCGTTGTGCAGATGGAAACTTCCTGTAATCAAATGGCATCACAAACTTGGATTGCCTTTGCTAGTATAATATGTAAATCTCAAGGCATTAAGATACCACGATGAAACATATAAACTCACTATTCTTACTTATAGTTCATGAAAATTATTCAAAGCTTGATGAAATATCAATATCACTAATATAAACTGATGTCTATGACTCCTGAAGTGTAAATATTTGAGAAATCTAACATCATCCTTTCTATTCAACATTCATTTTTAATTCATTTACATTACTTATTTAAAATGTGGTTATATATTTTAATAAAAATCTAATTTGTTTCATATATATGAGTTAAAGTGTATAATGTATAGCATTTATATTAGCACCTGTTTGATTTTCTTTGAATTGTATTTGAGTCTTTACATACAGTTCTCTCATATATGTAAACTGTGTGCATGAGCGATATAAAAGCAGTTTCAAAATTTTTATCTGGTTTAATTCAAATCGTTAAATAATTTATTAGCAACATGTATCATTATTTGCTACTGGTTGATCAGGTCTAAATGACATGTAGTAGAAGGAAACTGGGGTGAAGACATGGAGGTACAGCACTATTATCCTAGAGTCCAAGCTGCTTTACACTACCTCAGAACCTTCAAGGCGTTTAGAGTACCCAAAGGGTAGGAGATGAGGGAGGTACAGAGATGAGATGAGCCTGTTAGAGACAGACACAAGACAGAGCAAAATGAAGAAATATAGAGATGAATGACAACGTTACATACATGTGCAGCAATACACTTATTTATGGAAATAGAAAACATGGAGAAAGAAAGATAAATATTTAGAAAATTATGACTAGGTGAGTTACATTTCAAAAACAGAAAGAGTATGCATGCAATTAAAATTGTTAAAAACTGTTATGTCTGGAAATAATTAGTTTCAAATGAAAAATTAAAACCTTAAATATGTTATCTTAGAAATATATTTGCTCTTAAAAACCAATTTTCCATAGCCTAATGATAACACAGCTTTTAAACAGGCACATCAATTGTGTATAATTAATATAATTTTAATTTTCTTTTAACAATTTTCATATATTGGAATTTCTTAATGTGCTTTGTGTCCAACAATACTAAGAAGCAATATTCTAGCTTTCTCTTTCAATGTACACCATTATGATGGATAAACATTACATGCTATCTTATTTATGATAATACAATATTTAAAAAAAGAATTTCTAAACACATAAAGACCTCATGTATCTGGAAATAAAAGTACAGCATTATAATAAAAGTTAATTTAAGGTAATAAAACAAAGAAACATCATTAACATAGGTGCTGCAATCTACCCAGGTCAAAATACTCAATGCATACCCTATCCTTCTAAATCTAAATGTTCTCCACTTAAGACTTTGAACAGTAATTTAGAGAAATTAATAGAAACCCTGCAACCTTTTCAGATTTTGCAACCAGAAAACCTGCAACTGGAAAGTGTTCTTTCTAACTAGGAGGGAGGGAAGATGTGGAAGCAAAAGAAGAACCAGAAATCAATAGTAATGAATGGAGGAATAAGACACCCCATACTACAGAAGCCATGAGGCCCAAGAATTATCAAAAACATGAAATCAGTAAAATAACATCATTTTACAATAGAACTGCAATATGAATTTCTCCATGTGTTAAAAGAATGCCTGACCTAAATGATAATATAAGCATTAATTTATTCTGATTTATTGATCACCTAACATAAGTCACATTTTTGTTTGAAAAAATATTCCTAGATTCAAGGAATGACTTGAATAGTATGGATAGTTTTCATTTCAGTACATTTTACAGGGTTCTAATGTCAAAGTAGATACTATTTTCTATTATTTTTGCAATTGTTTTGCCAAATGTAAATGTCACTTTTTATTGAAACATCAGAATCAGTCATTTTAATTCTCACAGTTTTGATGCTTAATGAAAAGTGAAAGTTAAACACAGCATGGTGGCATTAAAAATGCATGGTGAATCCATAGCATCCTGCATCTTAGCCCTGAGGAGAATGTGCAGAACACCAACAATATTTACATATATATGTAATATGTACATATATATCAGTGTATTTGTAGGTGAGATTGACAAATTATCATAAATGACATAAAAAGATTACAAGCAGAAAGTGTATACTGAGAAAGAGAAGAGAGAGAAAATATGCTATTTTTGGTGCAATATATGAAACATGGAAGACCTACATTTGAAATGCAATGTCTGGATACTTAACCTTTGAGAGAACAAGTAAGCTAGCATACCCAAAGAGCAATTCAATAAAGGAAACAGAAACATATTCTAGGTTTTTTTTAGACTTCTTTGGGCAAATATCACTTCGTTTTTTAGTGCATTTCAATTTTTAACCCTAAAACAGAAACACATTATACAAAGGTAGAGAACTTATTTCTATATCTTTACCTGTTTTGTAGTTTAAAATACAAACATGTTCTGTTGCCAAGTATTTTAGAAAGCCCCCTATTGATTTTAACTTTATAACCTTAAAAGAGAAGTCAATCTTTCTGAGTAAAACATTTTGCTGAAGAGATTTTTTTTTTAAAAAAAAAAGGATATTGCATTTAGCTCTTTGGACATTAAAACTCCATTAAATCTCTTTTCACCATAAAAATTACGTCTCTAATCATGTTTTGAAACAGAATGTCATTTCTAAATTTATGCTTATAGATTCCAATTTCTTTGTTTATCTCAAGTTTGTCAGTGTACAAGGTTCATGAGTAGATTGAGAACCTTAGTAGTAAAGGTCTTTCACGGGTTCTTTTGCTTGTGGGTATGAGCCTTATTTCTAAATTGGTGAAGTCTATACATATTTTCAGACTTCTCAACACACATAATTATGTAAAGTGTGTGAGGAAGCAAAACAGAGTCATGAGGAGGTGTTAGAAGCCTAGGCTTAGAAACTACTGTTGACAGGATACTGCACAACAATACTTAATTGGGTGTATGAATCTTATTAGAAGTGCTTCCAAGTTTCTATTACTCTAACACATGCCCTGGAAAGATTTGTATGTGTTCATATAAAGGTTGACTGTAGAGATGGAAACAGAGTCACTCAGATCCTAGTTTTCAGAAAAACTAAGCCAATTTAGAAAGGAAACGAAAGTACTTTCTGTAGACCTTGAATCTACACATAGCCTTGGGATTCACAGCTCTAATTCTGTTCTCTCTCCTGAATTTTAGCAAAAGTTAAATCAGCAACAGTGCTTGCAGGTCTACAAAGGACAATAAATGATCAGTCTGGTAAATCTCACACTTTCTTTCTTTTACCATAAAATGTAATGAAACTTTCAAATAGAAATATTAACCTCAGTAAAAATTACAGAAATTGCAGCATGCAAAATTATAACCTGTTTGAATAAACATATTTCATCTATATGCTATTATCTGATTTTCAATAAAAGCAGTGAAGACAAAGTTTATTTGTCCAGAAGGTCCCTATAATCTTGGAACATAAACATGGGATTAATTAAAACATGGGATATTTTAAAAGGATTTTAGAATCTAGCAACTTAAACATTTGTCAAAATTATTAACATCGCTTATCAAAATTTTTACATTGGCCAACCAAATAAATATGAACACTGTAAAAGCAACAATAACATCAACAGCATGTTTTTTCCCTCCTTTTCTCCATTATCCTCCTCTGTCAGCAGCCAGAATTTACAGTTTGTCTGTCCAGGGGTTTCTCTCTTAAACTCTAATTAAACTTTCCTCAAGCTTCCATTAAAAAAAAACTACATTTGTATCTCAGATGATAAAATCTTCAATTTCACATTAAAATGCATTATGTTTTAAATTAAATTATAACTTAGAATATGAATTAATTTAAATATAGTGTTTGTCTCAATGTGAGTTCTACATCCTCAAAATAGTCAATAGAATATTCTAATATAAGTTGATATATGTCATAGCAAGCTCGTAACATTTTTAATGAACTTCACATATGCATCAATATATATGCATCTATGTAATATCAATGCTTTACATTCAGTTAAAGACAGTTTTAAATTTCATTTCTGTCTTTATTAGAAATTTAAAAAACAAACTTTCAACTGTCTTTGTTGGTTTTATGGTGTGTAATAAGTCGAATATAATATATTCTCATAAAGAGATTGAGTCAATATAGAAACTTGAGGCAACAGACAAAACAAGAGAACACCAAAGGGCAATAGTGACCAGAATAAGATAAAAACCTTCCTGTGTAAGAAAAAAACAAAACAAAACAAAACTCTGCACACATGAATTTTCAAAAAAAAACATACACCTCTCTTATAGCACCTAAATCTTAAACAAATACTTTAAAAGCAACTTTTCATGATTTTAGTGGAATCACTTTGAGTTTCTCTCCATTTAGTTTAATGGTGGCTGCCGGCTTGCCATATATTGCTTTTATTATGTTTAGATATGTTCCTTGTATCCCTAAAATCTCTCCAAAACCTTTATCATGAAGGGGTGTTGGATTTTGTTCAATGCTTTTTCAGCATCTAATTAGATGATCATGTGTTTTTTCTTTCAGTTTGTTTATATGGTGGATTACATTGATAGATTTTCGTATGTTGAACCAGCCCTGCATCTCTGGGATGAAGCCAGCTTGATCACGGTGGATGATTTTTTGATATGTTCTTGAATTCGGTTTGCCGGTATTTTATTGAGTATTTTTGTATCCATGTTCATGAGTGAGGTTGGTCTGTAATTCTATTTCTTGGTTGAGTCTTTGTGTGGTTTCAGTATTAGGGAAACCGAAGCCTCATAGAAAGAGTTTGGTAATGTCCCTTCTGTTTTTATTATGTGGAACACTTTGAGGAGTATAGGTATTAGCTCTTCTTTGAAGTTCTGGCCAAATTTTGTGCTGAAACCATCCAGCCCTGGGCTTTTTTGAGTTGGGAGGCTTTNACATTGATAGATTTTCGTATGTTGAACCAGCCCTGCATCTCTGGGATGAAGCCAGCTTGATCACGGTGGATGATTTTTTGATATGTTCTTGAATTCGGTTTGCCGGTATTTTATTGAGTATTTTTGTATCCATGTTCATGAGTGAGGTTGGTCTGTAATTCTATTTCTTGGTTGAGTCTTTGTGTGGTTTCAGTATTAGGGAAACCGAAGCCTCATAGAAAGAGTTTGGTAATGTCCCTTCTGTTTTTATTATGTGGAACACTTTGAGGAGTATAGGTATTAGCTCTTCTTTGAAGTTCTGGCCAAATTTTGTGCTGAAACCATCCAGCCCTGGGCTTTTTTGAGTTGGGAGGCTTTTGATGAATGCTTCTGTTTCCTTGTAAGTTGTAGGTCTATTGATTGATTTAATTTTGGTACCTATCCAGAAAATTGTCCATTTCTTTTACATTTTCCAATTTTGTGGTGTACAGATTTTTGTAATATGACCCAATGATTCTTGGGAATTCCTCGGTGTGTGTTGTTATGTCTCCCTTTTCATTTCTGATTTGTTAATTTGGATGTTCTCTTTCTGCCTTTTGACTAGTTTTGATAAGGGTTTGCCTATCTTACTGATTTTTCTCAAAGAACCAGCTCTTTCTTTCATTGATTCTTTGTAATGTCTTCTTTGTTTCTATTTTATTGATTTCAGCCATCATAGAAATATATAATTCACTATTATTTAACATTGTCTTGAGATTTAATGTACTTACTGACCTCAAGATACTCTGAAACAAAACTGGCCTGTTCATTGAAGTATTTGTTTGATTTGTGTACATTTGATTCAGTAGAATAAAAACTCCCACATAACACAAATTCTAAAGAAAACTCATCTTTATCTTGTTGTAAAGTATTTCTGAAACTTTTGAAATTGGAAAAAAATCACACAAATATTCTGTGCTGTCAATCCATGTACTGTAGTCTATTTGCCTAAGTCAGTTGTTTTAATAGGTAATTTGAAAGAATTTTCACCTTTTACATGGTTTTTAAATCAGTATCTCATGTACTAGGCTCATCATTAACACTTTATGAACTTGAGGCTGACCTTGAACTTCAGATTCTCCAGCCTCTATCTAAATTCAGAGATTATAGGTATGTACCACCATGTCCAGTTTACTCCTGCTGCAGACGAAACTTGGAGTACTGAGAACACATGGTGAGTACTCAACTGACCCAGCTCCATCTCAGGCATCAGTTTTTTTCTTTTAGAACTAAAAATCATTTACAACTAATGGAAGAGTAACAAATTCATGTTAATCTCATGGTAACTTCATTTTCCTTTACAAAACTATGATAAGAAAATGTGAAGCGATTTCTTAATGTAAATGGTAAAAGGCTAAATAGATCCAAGAAGAAAACAACATTAAAAAATAGGGTAACAAGAAAATAATGGTGCTCAAGTGTGATGCTGTGTGAAGATGGTAAGGAGGCTCCTTGCACATTAAGATGCTGCAGTGAAAACAGCAATGCATTCAAGAGCAGAAAATAGGCTTCAGATAGGTGGAGCTACATCAGGAGCTGCTGGACCCTTTTATTATTGGTAATGAAATCTGTTAGCTATGGCCCAGAGGGGGAAAGCTTTCTTTTCTACAAAAATACATTGTGATCATTACTGTTTTAATGAGAAGCCACTACTACAGCACAAACCATTGTGTCACTCTTCTCAGCTGTGGGTTCTACTTATCTGTTTATATTCTGTAAGTTGGCATTAGTTAAGGTTTATTTTACTGATTCAGAAACCTTTCTAGAAACAAATTCTTTGTTAAGATGTCCACATCAGGATGGTGAAACTAAGATCAATATAAAATACACACACACACACACACACACACACACACACACACACGAAAACAATTCCACTGAAACAATATGACTTTCAATAAAGTGTTCTCAAATAAAAGGTTTTGAATATTTAGAAACAATTTAACACTTCAAGGTCATACAGAAGATATAAAAGAGCACTTACCATTTTTATCCATAGAGTTTGGTTCTGATTGTTTCTTGCCAATATCAGCAAAAGATCGGACAATAGGAATCCTGTTGGTGAGTTTTTTCTGGTTCTGGTGATGATGCTGTTTCATCAGGGCTTCATGGACTCTGTGGCGTACATCTTCATTCAGTTGACCTGAGCTGACCTGTTGGTCAAGGACCATATCTGAAGATAGAAAGAAGATAAGAAGCACAGTTTTTCTGTGTAAAACAGACACCTTGAATATTATTCATACTAAAATAGGGCTACAACTTCAATGTGTGATGTTTTGAATAAATGTTTTTTATAGGATTGCTACATGGAAACGTGAATTTTCATTATAAACCACTTATTTTTAAATACTTATTTTTTCAAATATACTAGATTTTTATTACAGGAAGTTATTTTTTCATTATTTGTACTGATGGGTAGGGGTATAGTGAGGGTAATCTCAAACTAATTAATATGTCTGTGATTGAAAATGATTTCACTATAGTCTCTCCTCTCTCTGTCTCTCTGTCTCTCTCTCTCTCTCTCTCTCTCACACACACACACACACAAACACAATTTCCATTAAATAGGGTATAGGGCTCCTCTGGAAATTTGTGAAGGCTCCAATACACTCAGCATTTAACTGTAGTTACAAAGTTGGGTTTACAACTTTCAACAACAGAAAATGCAAACCACAGTAACTAATCTAAATCCCTTTTTGCAATCCAGGCTAGTTTCAAACTTATACTCGATATTTTTGAATTACCAAGAACTCACATTATAGATGTGCAGTAGCCACATACTTGGCTTCACACATATTCTAATGTGGGTATTCTATGACTTTCTAGTGGAGAATAATTTTCTTGACTACTCTAAGTGAGATTAGGAACTACAGCAGTACCCTTAGAATGTGTTAGATAACAAAGAACCATAACTACAATACATAGAAGTTCAGAAAACTAAACTGAGTACACTGATATTTTCTATGCATAGCATCAAGAATGCCAATAAATAAACGAACATTTATTTTATGGGCATTCAAAGTTACTTAGTGAAATAATATCACCTCACTGTAGTCTGCCTTCAGAAAATCAAGGATTAAGTTCTAGGTTCAAAGCAGATGCCAATGAACTGCCTCTTGCTGACATATTCCGTGGATTGTTGGCTTTAATATTAGCAACCTTTAAATATTAGCAAACTTTTCCCTTATTCTGACCTTTCTTTTTGTACTAAACAGAAATGGACAATGATGAGGGACTTGGAACACTCTACAACATTCTAGCTTTGTGACCTCACAAAGCTAAATAATCACAGAATTATTATTTGTAAGACAGAAGTAACAAGATATGTATCATATGTCATAGTCAGGAAAACAATCTAAGGCCTTGCATGCACTGATCAGCAAATAGAGGATGATCACGAAGGAATTTCCCAGTATAGGATTTTCTTTGCAATTTCCATTAATCAGGGTATAAATCTCTGAAATTTGTGAAGGATTTAATACACTCAGGTTATAGCAGCATCAACTAGGCTCAGCAACAAAAAGTGCAAATCACCTTGGTTAAACTGAGTCATCTGATTGGCTTGCAGGAGAGGAAAATCACAATGAGCCTGGCTTCAGCTCCAGTTCTCTGGATCTTTTCCTCTCCTTTAGGTGTGCACTTTAGCCACCAGCTTGTCTCTTTATGGGCATAATGTGACACCAGCAGCAAAAAGGAATTACCCTTGTTCATATCCAGTAAGAAAGAGATTAGCTTTTGCCACTTTGCTTTATAAAGGTTCATTTTCACCTGGCATGGACATTCTGTGTATGACTGACATGAAGCAATCACTGTCAGTGGAGACGGAATTCATATAGATTTTGTACAAGAACTGAGTTATTTAGCCAAGTTTTCTCGGCCATGAGCCAGATGATAAAAGATTTCTGTCACAACTACCCAACTCTGCCTTTCAACTCCATTAAAACTTTCTAAAGATTACTGAAATTTGAGTTACATACAATTTTTACATGCCTTTTCTTTTTCATTTGCAGCCATGTGAAATTTCCCAAATCTCAGATCAAACGGCCTACAAGACTAGGCCATGGGCCATACTCAAAACAAAGAGTATAGTTTGCTCTGTCACTTTCTGTTCACAATGGAAAGAAGTTAGAGATGAATATTTGGGAGTTGGCAATAATATGTGTGTGGAGTATTTGGAAGTCATCCACTGTGATTAAAAGTCCCATTCAATTCTGAAAAGTGCATGGCATTAAAAGATGAAATGCAAATTCTTATTTCAGTTCTTCAGAGATCAGTAATTATAACATCTCTGAATTAAAACAAAATATAGGAACTAAAGAACTGTCAACATAAGACATTACTTTGAAAATTTGCTATGACAAAAAATATATAAAATCTGTATTTTATATATAATAGTAGAAGCTATAAAGAAGTATTAAAACACTAATATAACACAATTTTAAGGCATATCCAGAAATAAAATATTATGACTCCCCTATCTTGTATACTAAACAGAACTTAAAGTTATCATATTAAACCATACATGCCATAAAATTATTACTAAAATTCCATTGAGCCACATGCACACTAAAAAAATTTCCCTAATTTATCCCTTTGCAATTAATGAGAGATAAGATTTATCTGAAACAGATACAGAGGAGAAAGTAAAACGTATTTTTTTCAAATATTCATCTATTCCTTAGCCACACCTCTAAGGCACAACCTAACGACATCACAGCATATATTAGTAAACTGGAAAGGTTACTCTTCATGCTTGAGAATAAAGCATTGTGGAGTGAGCACCAGAGACAGGCATAGAATTTAGTCATCACAAACAATTTTCTCTTCAAAAACATTAATACTTATCAGTGTTACTTGAAAAGTTAGGAACAGACAATGAACCATGATGGTTTTGGCCCTGAGTCAAGTCCGTACAAATCAGCAGGGAATGATGTCTAATATAGAGAACCTGGCAAAGCCCAATGCCAGGATCTTGTTAAGAAAAGAAGCAAGAAGGAATAAGATAAATGAGAACATTGTAAAACCTACAGTGCTTGTGTTAAAATGCTTGAAAACTGAAGAAGCATTTGTCGTCACAGTGAAGTTATTCTATAATCAACACATCTTGATTACCAAGAACACTAAGAAGGCATGATTTTCTTTGCAAAAACTTTATAAACCTCCGTCTTCTTAAAATTTACCATATAAATACCCTGAAACTCATCACCTTAATTTTCAAAAGACAAACAAACAAACAAAAAAGAGGTAAGAGTGGGGAATATGAAGCGGTAAATTTTTCTTGGCTGCCAACTCTAACAGCATTGTGGATACTAAATAGAATACTTAACTTTCTAGACTAAGGATTGTCATAATATGAACAGTTTTGTGCCTTTGTTTTGTTTTTTTACAGGGTCATAGTATATATCCCTGGATAGTCTGAAACTTACTATTAAGGCCAGTCTGGCCTCAAACTCGAAGAGTTCTGACTGTCTTTACCTCCCAAAGGCTGGGATTAAAGGTGTACATCATCACACCTGGCATGAACCTGATTTTTAATACTGGATTTCCATACCAGTTTTCATTCAGTGGGGCAAGCTATTAATTTATCCTCCAATGAAAATTTTAGTAGCAAAAGTTGTTTTAATGAGTTATGATTGATAATTTGTCCATGATACTAACTTCATCTTGGTTTTGATTTCCTTCTAACTCTCATTGACAGAATCAGGGTAAAGCATTCACACTTCAAAGAGAATATTTCCATTTTTAATCTTTATAATTCTGAGTTTTAAGAGATTAGCACAGACCATAAATTGCCTACAATGCATATGAATATAAGTAGGAAGCATTTTGACATAATTAATTTCCACATCAGAATAAATCATGGTAGGAAATTATATCTAGAGATTTTTGGATTTGAAAAGGTTAAGTAATATTTTGAGGGATGAAGTTTGGATTTATTGAGTTCCCTGAAACACAGAGAAATAGATATGCTTTAAATTAACTTCTTCCAAAAGAAAATCCTACTTTAATTATACCAGAAATTCTTAACAGACCTGCCAGATACAAATAGGATTTTCTGCTACTAAGTCTAACAAAATCTCTTTAAGGAATTATCTGAGTCTGTTAAAAACATATCAAAATCTGATGAAAAATAAAAACACTGATATAAAATATTCCACCACTCAAAAACAATATATGTCAGGTTTCCCTATGAACAAATATCTAGAAAGGACTAACTCTACAGACTTTATACATCCATGAAGTAGTAGGATCTGGATCCTTCAAGAAAAATGATTTAGCTTTTAGAAAATTGACACTGGCTATCAATATGTGTATTTAGCTTTTAATTTCCTGTGTTTCTTTTTGTGTTGTCTAAATATGCTATTAAGATAGTTAATATTGAAGTTGACTATTTTCTTAATATCAGTCACTATATGTAAGTGAGGCAAGGTTTGTCTTATGTTTAATTTATTTTATTTCAAGTACAGGGATAGAAGAAAATTATTTTAATGTCCCTTACGCAGACCATGAGAAAAGGAATAACCAAAGCAGCTGAAATCATCAGAATTAAATAAAGTAAAGTAACGAAACACCCACCTGCAATTTCTTCTAAAGTATTAGCATGCATGTCCAGTAGCACAGTTCCATTTAGAACACAGCTTCTCAGCTCAAACAAGCTGTGCAGTGAAAGTGTGGCCACATAGGGCTTGCTCCACCGTTCTCCTCCATCCTCCACATCTTCTTCAAACTTTAACCACCTGTACAAATCGATATTCTTGTAAATATATTAAATACCACAATGTAGAAGAATTATCCCTTAACTGAAAAGTAAAGGCTATATAAAGAAAGATCTCTTGTTTCTGTGGGTTGGGGAAATAAGGATAAAAGTAGTACAATTTACTGTTGCTTTTTCTTTGATTCGATTAAACCAACATTTTCATTGTAATTGATTATTAAAAACAAAGAAAAGTTCAATTTTATTAATATTTGTAGCTCTGCAGAAGTATTTCTAATAAAAATTCACTAATGGTCACTTTTGTAGGACTAGTAAAGAAACCACCTTCCTTTATAAAAAACGTTTGTAGTTAAGAAAAGAAAATGAAAGAATACTCAGTTTTTTCTGGAGTTGGGAATCTTAAATCTCAGTATTTTAGAAAGATAATTTTTCCAATAAATTTGCATGATGTTTATGCATTTTGAGATGTATTGTGTAGGAAAAATTCTTGTTATGTTTGTCATGACAATCAGTGGTAGGGCTTGGACATCCAAGAATTGAGTTTGGACATGATTCCATAGGTATCCCTGCCAAGGATGAAGCAAAAACTCTGGAGCCATTTGGAAACTACTACTTTCTTAGCGTGAAAGAAATACTCAGTAATATCTAGGAACATTTGTAATTAAGACAAATAGGAAAGACAAAGGAAGTTAATGGTTTTACTACTCAGGCATCAACTACTCAATGCTTTAGGGCCTTGCCCTCCCATTTAATGAGTCCATGTGACTGTAACATGTTCTGGTCAATGACCTCAGAGTGTAAATTATTTGTGTCACCTCCAAGACAGAATATTTAGCTGCCAACACGTGACTCCATTGACATTTCTTTTTACATGACATGGGAACCAGTCATGTGCAATATGGAGGCTGTTCTATCAACCGAAGTCTACAACTACAAGCATATGAAGAACACGCACTGATCCATGATGAACACCTATAAGGAGTCATAAACTTAGTATTAAGCCAATAACATTACAGAGTATTTTATAGCATAATTCATCAGATCCCAAGTTATATAAATCATGGCTACACTTATTTATCCAGCATAAACTCCTCCAAAACCAGGAACATGCTTGAGAGAACCAGTAATAGCCTGGGGCAAGGGCCTAGGAGGAACTTTGGCTTTGGATTCTGATAACTCAACTTTTCATATATAAGACTGTGGGCAAGACCTCAAAATCACAAACTTTATATTCTCTGTTTTCTATCTCATCTTCTGACCTGCTGGTCTTGTCTCAAGACCCTGTCACTGAAGATTAACCTGCTGATACAGGTCAGGTGAGAACGAATATGACTTTTATACATTTAATTAATAAGTATTTGTTGCCATATATACATATATATGCCATATATAGTACATATTCATATTTGTGTGTGTGTTGTATTAATCCATGATCACATTGAGTGGTAATATCACAAAATTAACTTCTTGATGAGCAATTTAAAACAGACTCTATTGAAGAAAGTCCCTTGGCCCAGATGAGAATAAGAAATCTGTCCTTTATTTGCAATATATATGAACTTATATATAAACTACAGTGTAACNATGATCACATTGAGTGGTAATATCACAAAATTAACTTCTTGATGAGCAATTTAAAACAGACTCTATTGAAGAAAGTCCCTTGGCCCAGATGAGAATAAGAAATCTGTCCTTTATTTGCAATATATATGAACTTATATATAAACTACAGTGTAACCATGATAAAGTCTTAGAAGTGTTCTGGGACAATTTTTTCATATGAATAAAAAATTCAGTATATTAATAAATTGTTGAATATCTCCTGGCCAGCAATCTTTTCAAATCCAATCTGTTTTAACTTTGTTTTCCCTAGTGTCTCTGGGCATTTTCTATTAGTATAGAATTCCCTAGTTTCTATTAATTTTGGCCATTTTAAGTCTAAAGTTCCTATGTTTCTTCCTGTAGCAAAAAACAAAAACAAAAAACAAAAAAAACCCGATACATTTAATTTTTAAACCATGGTGAAAACAAACTCATCATGAGTAAAGTTCTGTCCTCTTTATTACTATTTATATTATTTATATGTTTTTTCTTTATTACCAACTGTGAAAGATTAAAATTGATGGTTTCAGTGAAAAAGAAACTTTATATTAAATCTCCTGTCACCTTGTATGCTGCTCACATGTGATGTGGTTTTCAGACAATAGGAGAGAGGATTAGGGGAAGAAGTGGCATGGAGGGGAGAGAGGAGAGAAGGAGGTATGGGAAAGAAGGAGATGAGGAGGAAGGAGGAGGCAGAGATAGGAGGGAGGGTAGAGAAGGGGAGCAGTAGAAAGAAGAGAAGGAGGAAGAAGCCCATGGTGACTAGAGTATTACATGGGCTGCCATGATTTTTAATGAAGAACCATGTTAGTTTTTTTAAAGCAATGGAATAAGGAAATGTTTAATACTGTTTATGGGACAGGGCAGGGTACCCTGCCCTCTCTTAGGACTGGAGGGGGAGGGAGGTGGGGGAAGAGCGAGAGGGAAGTGGGAGGAGGGGAGGAAGCGGAAATTTTGATTCCTATTATTTATAAAGCAATAAAAAATCAGAGGGAAAATACTGTTTATGAGAAAACAGAATTTTGTTCCATGCAAATATTCTCATTTATGGTTTCTAGAGCTGCAGTTCTATCATATATGGTTTTTTACTTATTTGATTACAACTGATTTTAACTGATATTAACTTGATCATATATGTTAACTGACCTACATATTTGTAAATTGTAACACAAATTCCTTTTAGAAATACTTAGTTTGTTGCATCTATATAAAATGATCAAATTCCCTCTAAACCAAATATTTATAGTTAAACTTTACTTTTAAATGCCAGTGAAGAGAGAAAACTGAGCTTCTGTATTATTTCATCATCTTTTAAACATTTTATTTTTATTAATACCTTTATTCTTTTGAGATCATAATATAGTTATATAATTTCCCCCACCCCCTTCTTCCCTCCATTCCATGCTCATCCTTTGCTTTCCTTCAAATTCTTGGCTTCTTTTCCTTTGTGTGTGTGTGTGTGTGTGTGTGTGTGTGTGTTTAAGAATGCTGACAAGATGCATATTATTTGTATGTTTTTAATCCTTCATGTGAATCTATGTCATTTCTGTCACAGAAAAGATTCAGAGATGCTCCTGAGTCACAAAGTAATGTCCATATATCACATCTTTATATTCTCAACCTTCACTCAGTCCCTGTCTCCTGGTAATCACTATTCTTCACTGCTTATTTATCATTTCAAGGATATAGAACAATGTAATTGAAAAGTTTCTAGAACCGGCTGCTTTTCATTTGAGATTCATCAAAGTTGTTGCATGCATCAATAGTTTATTCCTTTTTTCTGCTGAGTAATATTCTTCTGTGTGGGCAGGATAGATATAACAGAGTTAGTTTACTGGAATTTATTTTTTATGAAAAACCTGCTATGAACATTCATGTAGAAATTAATGTATAAATGTAAGTTTTCACTTCTTTGTAGCAAATGCCTAAGAGTACAACTGCTGTATCAAATAGAAAATAAGTGCGTATTTGTATAAGAAACTGCCAGGGTGTTTCTCTAGCATTTTACACTCTCGGCCACAAAATATGAAAAGTCTACGTGCTCTGTATCTTTACCAGTAGTTATCATTTTGTTAGTGTTTTATCTTAACTATTTTAGTAGTTAAAAGTTACATGTCACAGAAGTTTTAGTTTGCCTTTTCCTAAATATTAATGGTAGTGAATATATTTGCCACACTCACATGTATGTGTGTTGGGTGCGTGTGTGTGTCTTTTATCTTCTCTCAGAACACTCACAGAAACCATGGTTCCATCAAACCATCCATGTACATAACAGGACCTGGTGTGTTCCAAGACCTCTTTATTTCTATATTTTAATTTGCCTTTCCCTAAAGATTAATTGCAGTGAATCTGTATATCACACACATAATATTTTTGTATGCATATTTCATACACATTCTTTGAAAAATCTTGTGATTTCTACACATTTTCCTATTTATTTTCATGCTTTTGAGCATTAATAGTTACTTATTATTTCTTATCTTTTGTACAATACCAAAAACCAATTAGCCATGCATGGTGGTCTACTTCTTGCTTCTTGATTCGGTCCATGGATCTGTGTATGTATATGAAATGGCATTTAAAATACAAATCCAAGTGCTATATTGTTTCATTTATACTAAATACTTACAATTGAGAGCTTGCTTCTGTTAGAATGGAATGGAGTCTTGGAAGCTCTAAGCATTTTAGTAGCTAAAATGACCAAATATAAGTTACATGCATGGATGGTTTGATGGAACCATAGGTTTGTGAACATTATGGGAGAAGCCAGAAGGTACTTTCCATAAAAGAAGCATACACGCTACAAATATCAAGTTACTAAAAATACCACACTTTCAAGATTCAGTACTTTATGCCAATAAAATGATGCCAAAAGCATTAAGAGACATTTAAGTGAATGTTTTAAGGAGACTATATTAAAAAAATAATACATATCATATAAGTATATTTCTGTTTTCTGTGTTTCATCCAATTTCATCCTTTAAATATGCAGATAAAGAGGTATTAGGTCACCTCAGTTCCTGTTTCAAGACTTTTAGCCCTTGAGTTTATGCTAAGTTGCAGAATATCTCATTACAATTAATAACCTAGTAGGTCAATTATTTCAAATAAACTCCGCTGACATTTGTTTGAATAGTAAGCCAAAGCAAATACAAGTCTCAGATCATGAAGTAAATTTGATGGATGATACAAATAATAAAATATAAAATTTGTAGGCCAAATGCATGGCATTTCTCTCGGTGGTGAGGGATTTACACCCTGAGCAAACTGTTTTCATCCCCTTGGTGTGTCTGGATCTGTTCTGACCCATGATTAGCACACTGAATTCTCTTCTAATTAACATTAAATAGGTGTTTCATGAATTCTTTGAGAATTAAATTGGGGAAAATCTGCCTTACTGTATTGTGTATTAAAATACACAAAGAAAATTCTTTGCCATTCAGCAACAGATGTTTTCTAGAGAAATTAACTCGGCATGTATTATGTACCACCAACAGCTTAACATTTAGGAAGTTTTATTCACTGATTCTGTCAAATAGAAAGGAGCTCTACAGTTCCAAAATTATGGCCTTGGAGGAAGCAAGATGTCTCCAAACACAGCATTCACTTTAAAGAGAGTTGAAGTAGGATTAGTAAAAATCATGTAAAACAGTTCATCTTATCGGAGAAAGAAACTATCAAAACTTAATGTTTAATGGCACTAACTACTTTTTTATTTTAAATTTTTTTAGATTATAATATAATTGCATCATTTCTCCATTTCCTTTCCTCTCTCTCAACCCTACCATATATTCCCCCTAGCTCTCTTTCAAATCGGCCTTTTTTTGTTCATTAGTTACTGTTACATACGTAGATGGACATGATGTATATACCTACATATTCCTAAATACTTGAATACAATCTGCTCAGTCTGTATAATGTTACTTGCATGTATGTTTTCAGAGCTGTACTAATCACATGGTACTGAAAAATCCAGATGATATGAATGTTTATTAATCTTGAATATCAACTGTCTTCATGGCATCAAACATTGTTTTTCATAGCACTTTTCTGTGCTACCTTTAAATATCAAAGACATAAGTACTAGTCCCTACCTGGCCCCTTCTGGGTTCATTTGTAAAAAGTATTTTTAAAGGGCAAATACAGAATGAAGCCTGCTGCCTCCATGACTGCACAACTGTGGTAGCTTTGCTCACTGTCTATAAATACCACCATATGTTATTTTTAAGTGTGACATTATAATTTTGCAGTTTCATTAGCCTTTCATATACTTCTTTTACGGTTTTAAACTAAACAGATGTTTTTCACAAACATTTATTAAGTAGTTAAGATTCCAAACCTTAACTTCTGAATCTAAAACTTTGTTCAAGTTTTGGTTGGAATAAGTAATATCTATAAATTATCTAAGTGTGGTGTATGACAACTGCAATGTGATGGTAAATACATTTTTATTTTTGCTTTTAGAGTAGAAAGCTAATAATCCCACCTAGAATACTAACCAAAAGAAAGAAGTGGTTGAAAGCATATATTAATCACTTATGTGATCAATCCAGACTCTCTGAATGTGGCTTACAAGGAGAGCTGACTGAAAAGCCAAGGACAATGGCACTGGGTTTTG
>LOEQ01000478.1:99655-113513 GCA_001685075.1 Bramus lutescens | reverse complement strand
ATGGGAGGAGGGGAGGAGGTGGAAATTTTTAATATTTAAATAAATTATAAAAAGGGAAAACTATTAGAGCTAAACATACATATCCACACTCACATAATGATAAGGGATTATTTCAATACCCCACTCACAAATAGATGAGTCACCCAGACAAACAATAAACAGAAATTCTGTAGTTAAATAACATCATAAATAAAATAGACCTCCACACATGTATTTTATCCAAACACAAAAGAATATTTTCTCTTCTAGGAAGTTCGTGAAACTTCCTCCAAAAGTTATCACAAACTTGGACACAAAGTTAGCCTCAGCTGTAAAATAACACTGCATCTTATCTGACCACCAAGGATTAAGCTGGATATCAACAATAGAAATAACAGAAAGTATACAAATTTGTGGAAAATGAAATGTAGGTCAAAACAGAAATAAAGAAATAAAATAAAGAAATAAATTTTAAACCTTTTAGAATTGAATGAAAAATGAAAACACAACATGCCCAAACCTATGGGACGTAATGAAGGCAGTTCTAAGAGGAAAGCTCATACCAAGTGACTACATAAAATTGTAGATATTTCATTAGAACTGCAAAAAGTAATACCCAAAACAGAAATAATCAAGAAACAAGCATAAAAAAATCAGGACTGAAATCAATGAAATAGAAACAAGCACAATAAAACACAACAACAACAACAAAAACGAAAATGGTCTATGAGAGTTGATTCTTTTAAAAAATATCAACAAGATTGGCAAACAATTAGCCAAATTAACTATAAGTTGGAGAGGGAAATCTAAATTAATAAAATTAGAGATAAAAAGGAAGACATCATAACAAAATAAATAAAACATTAATCCCAATTATTAGAAGTTATTTGGATCACGAAATATCAACAAAGTAATTATATTCCTAATAAACAAAGTTCAGCACATCAGTAAAAAAAAATCTAATGGTAAACATATAACTTTGATAGTCACTTCATAGAGCAAGCTATCAAGAAGGAATTTCATTTCCCAATTCAGTAGTTGGTAAAGAAAATTAAATTAAAGCAATGAGGTGCTATTACTCATATTTCTAGAATATTTCCTATTAACACAGCAGCACTATCAACTCTTAATTGAAAGAGTAAATTGAAATAAGTACTCATGCCTTATTAGTCAGAATGTAAACACATACCCAGTTAAGAGAAAGTATTTGGTATTACCTGCTAACATTGAAAAATACACACTCCATAGTGCTGCAATGACATATCTGACTCATGAATATAAAATGTGCACTGACAGACATAAATAAAAGTATCCACATGATTTTACCCACAGTTGCTCCAACACTTTAAATTTCTATCAAGAGTAAGATGCTTAATATACAAAAGTACATTTTTACTACATAATAATGAAAATGAATAAAATAAAGCTATATCAAAAACATTAGTCATATAAAAAGAATATTGAACAAGGGCCTGCTGAAGGATCTTCTTTATATAAATTAAAGAGCTGGAAAAATACTCCATTTAGGAAGAAGGAGCAAGTCTCCTAGAGAAATAAGAGTAGTGATCTGGAAAATGCAGAGAGGATTCTGGGGTCAGGAAGTTGGTTGTTAATTGAGTGTTTCTGAGGCATAGTTCAGGGAAGTGGGCAAGTGTTAATCTATATTTTAGTGCCTGTGAATACTGCTAGTATACTGTAGGAAAATAAAAAAATTCAAAACATTTTGTTATTATCTATCACCAAATTAGGAGTTAAAATAAAAGCAAAAAGCTATTACTTATCAAAAAAATCTCTTTACATTCAGGTTTTCTATATCTCCTCCATTTCTCCTGAAGTGTGCATTCAACTTGCCATATAAATCTAGAAAAGTCCTCTGTCTAATCCCAAGATTGTGTTATTATATACAGTATCTTTGTGTACCATATTTTAAATAACTGGATAATAGAATTTATTTTCTCAAATTTATTTCTACTGCTTATAGATTAGCCAGCAGTAACTGACATAATCCTCTTAATCTTCTTGTAACATTCTTTGCGAGGCTAAATGGGAAAAAGTCATTTTTTTAATTTCATTCGATGTCATTCATATTTTTATTGACTATAAGTTTATGCCTCAAACTGCTCATTCTAAAATACTCATTAATAGTCTTACTTAAAAACAGAACTTTTAATTATACAAAGATAGTAAGGATGACACTAAAACTAACAATGAAAACTTGAACAGTTCCCATTTGTTAGAGAAGAAAGGAGTATTACCTATTTACAGCACATTTTTATGAAAACTCTACTAATTAATTATAGTATCAAAAGGAAGAGATAGAGATGGAGTAGTCAGAAAAGTGCTTGTTGAGCCAGCATGACAACTTGAGTTCAGATCCCTAGTAGTCACACATAAACCAGGCCTGACAGCACAAGTCAACAACCCCAGGACTACAGGGATGTTGAGAGAGGAGGAGCCCCGGTGCTCAATGGCCATGGCCTTCTACAAACCAGTGAACTCCATGTTCACTAAGAGGCCCTGTCTCAGAAAAATAAGGCTCTGAACCCAATATGGATGCACACACACACGTATGTTACACACACAAGCATGTATATATGCATGAACACATACAAACATACACCCAAAATTGCTTAAAAATTAAAGTGATGTAACCTTATTTGTTGTTAGAAAATATTTTATATTATCAAACATCCTCATTGCCACTACTACACAACCACTTTTGAACTCACCAAGAAATCACATTCCAGCACTTGGTTCTTGTGAACCTAAAGCAGCTATCACTTGCCTGTGTCCTAAGAATGCTCACTTTTAAAAGGCCTTTCCTTTTAAAATAGCCAGGTTATTAAAACCCTGAGGAAGACAAAAAGGAGCATTACATCTGGTGGTGTGAAGCATGTACTGGAGCAAGAGAATTCTAAAGACTGACAAACTTCAAACACCTCTTCAAAGACATTGTTAAATTGATTATTGATCTAGAAATTCTAGTTCAAATTATTCTGTTTCACTGATCCATACAACACTTTACAATATACAACATGAAATATCCAGATTCCCAGCAGATAATCCTTATGCACCTTGGAGTTCTTACTACTTATTCTGCATGTCATTGGAAAGTAAATTCCAAACAATTCTGAGGCACTTGCAGTAATATCTTCTAATATTTTCTCTGGACTCCTTCCTTGCAAGTAAGAAAATTGTTTGTCGTCAGCATATTTCTTTTTTATAATTTTATTGAGCTCTACATTTTTCTCTGCTCCCTTCCCTGCCCCTCCCCTCCCCTTCAACCCTCTCCCATGGTTCCCATGCTCCCAATTTACTCAGGAGATCTTGTCTTTTTCTACTTCCCCTGTAGATTAGATCTATGTATTTCTCTCATTGTTGTCTAGGTTCTCTGGGATTGTGGGATTGTTTTCTTTCTTTGAGGCTTTCTTTCAGTATAGAAATATTTATCACACATCCTCACTATACAAATTATCAAGTCTCCAATTGAGTGTGATGGTGTTTTTAGAGCATGGTATCATTCTCAACAAGTGACTATTTGATTTTACCCATTGTAGAATAGTATTAAAGGCAAATGATTGATCCTGCTAAAGAGATTTGACAAATGTTATGTGTAGGGAGTTATATTGTTTAGAGACTGCCCATGAACTTGTGTTGTCCCTAAAGAAGCAGATCTTAAGTATAAGCCTCAGTAAAGATACTAGAACAGTTTGGGAGGAAGGAATAGGTAGCATAGAAACACAGTGGTTTCTGCACTGGGGGAATAATTCGTTAAAACAAAGAGAATGAGGCTTACCGAAAGAAGGTGACTCTCGTCCATCCTCTAGTCCTGAATCTCTCTCTCTGTCCCTCTTCCTGTGCTTATGACCACGATGCCTGTGACGACGGTGGCTTTTTCTTCCACCCAGGGGCACGTGAACTCCAATAAATAATGTTCGATGACCTTCATTACAAAATAAGTACACAAATTAAACCTCTCAGTAATTCAAAACACAGAAGATGATGATTTCCATGTTAAGGGAATCTCAGTTCAATTCAGTTCAAAACGGTAAATTATTTTTGAGTGCTTACAGTGTAAGCTTGGTATTTAATTTAGCATAGTTTTTTAAAAGATACTTAGTTAAGTGTACCACAGATGTAAATGTAAAATTAATAATAGTAGGCATTTTGTTGTAGTTTTGCAACTATTCTTATCAACTGTCATAATAATTTATCTATTATTACTCACCATAACATAATTATATATTCTTAATTAGAAAATTATCTGCTTTCTCCCTACACTTGTTTTATTTTACCAATTTTCTACTACTGTTTATATAAAAAGATTACAAGGGCTGGAGAGATGGCTCAGCGGTTAAGAGCATTGCCTGCTCTTCCAAAGGTCCTGAGTTCATTTCCCAGCAACCATATGGTGGCTCACAACCATCTGAAATGAGGTCTGGTGCCCTCTTCTGGCCTCAGGCATACACGCAGATGAAATACTGTATCAAAATGAATAAATAAATATTAAAAAATAAAAATATCACTATTGTGTCCCTACGAATGACAAGGATGATTTTATTTTTTTCAATCATTCCCTTCTTTGTGTTTCATTTCATTCATATTATTTAATTTGTTGATTCCTCTTTTATTTACTCATTGAAAGCTGGGGATGACATTGTCTATCCTTGCGTGTGTGCGTCTGCACTATAAGCTCTAAGACATACATACTGATGTATGACGTACACATTCTCTCTTGAACTCACAATCTACAGATTATCTTACCCACCAGACACAGTCATTTAAACAACCTTCTCAGAGACATGTCATCTTAAACAAGTCTATGAAACTCATGTTTTTCTTTTGCCCAGGTATGAATTATCTGTCATCTATCTTAATGAATATACCATTTATCCATTCATCTCAGATTCTCTTCACTATCCCAACTGGTACTGTCTCTTGTTTTGGACTCTCATCAACTTTTAGCAAAATTATTAGAACATCTATTTCCCCTTTTGTGTGTTACATTTAGGTCTAGCATCAAAACTGAGGCAATTATTTTGGAAATTTTAAGGTCTTATTCTAGATTACATTCTAAATAACCATTGTGTCTATATTGTAATCTGAATAGCTACATATCTAGAATTTACTTTAAATATCAAATTAGTTCATTAGATTTTACCTAAATGTCTTAATTATTATGTACAGAAAAGCTTGCACATAAATAGCTATAGTAACTTTATTCACAGCTATACATGTCACTTAATTGGAATAAAGAAATCAATTTTCAAAAAATAAAAAATAATTAAGAGGAAATATGTATAAGTAAAGCACAACTTAAAAATTATATTGTTTGACTCCCTTAAGAAAATACTTATATTTTAGCTCTAAAAACTTCCTCAAGTACAAAATGGTACAAATGCCATAATACCGCTTCCTGGGGCTATTTATCTCCTCCAAAACCTCAAATATTAAATATTCAACACTGATTGTGACAATTTTGGAACCTAGGCATTCACAGAGGCAATCAAAGTGAGACAATGTTATAAAGTAACCCAGATGCAATCAGCATTCTGAAAGAAGAGAGATTAAGACATCAGTTGCTTTCTAAGTATGGGCACACAGAAGTAATATGAGAGACTGCTACCTACTCCTGCCATAGGCGCCCTACATCTAGAACTGTAAAAAAATTAAATTCTATTTTTTTTAAATTCTGTTGTCTTAAGCCATCCTGTGGCATCTTGTAATGGCACTCCTATCTAACTAATGCACAGAGAGAACCCTAACTAAAATTCTTACAGTAATGTTAAATTTCAGGAGTCATTTCATTAAATTGTGATATTTCTTAGATATTCAATACATATTACTTAGGCTGTCGATGTTTCCTTTAAAGGAATAAATGATTTATATAGTTTTAGTGGCTATGATTGAACTAAATTTGTGTGATTTAAATTTTAAAAACATAAAAATATTTATTTTGAGGTAGAATAAAAATACCTCCAAGTTCTAGATAGATTACAACTGAGACTGGAATTCTCCTAACCCTGAAAAAAATCCAATATTATGTTTATACATTAGCAAGATAGGTGAAGAGCATAAACCTGAAGTACATAGATCAATCCTCTGAAAAGCACCTACCCTTAGGAGTAGTTTGTTTTCCCAGTGAAACAGCCTTGGAGGAAACTAAATTTTTATTTGCAATTGGTTATCAATTGGAGTTAACTTCTAGGTTATAGATGGGGGCATGTGTCCACTTCTCCTTTTCACTCTAGGACGCCATCTGGAGCAGACCTATGCAGGCCCTGCGCATGCTATCAGTCTCTGTGAGTTCATATGTGTACTGATCACGTTGATTTAGAGGACCTTGTTTCTTGGTGTTCTTCATTCACTCTGGGTCTTACACTCTGTCTGCCTCCTCTCCCAGGGGTTTCCTTGAGCCATGAAAAGAGGGATTTGATAGAGACATCCCCGTCCTGTTTGGGACTGAGTGTTCCAAAGGCTCTCACTCTCTGCATAATATATCTGGCTGTGGGTTTCTCTTTTTGTTCCCATCTGCTTCAGGAGGAAACTTCTCTGATATGGACTATAAGTATAGCAGAATGTCATTACGAGCCATTTTATTACTTCATTAAAAATAACAACAACAACAAAAAGCAAAGCAGTAGCATTTGATTTTACCTTGGGTTCCTGAGCTATCTAGTCTCAGGTCCTTGATAACCTAAGCAGGGTTGATTATGGGTTTCAACTCCTGGATTGGGGCTTATGTCAAATCAGACATTCGTTGTTTACTCCCACAAGCTTTGTGCCACCTTTGCACTAATGTATCTTGCAGGCAGAACACCACTGTATTTCAAAGGGTTTATGACTGGGTTTGGTGTTTTTGTTTTGCCTTTGGTAATATGCAGAGTATGTTCCTATACCAAAGATGATAGAACATAGAGGTGAAGTGTCCAAGTGGAAAATGTTAAGTCTCTCCATGTTCAATGAGTTGTGGAGCTATTGTCTTCAACAATGGAGCCTTGCTTTCAGTTTCTGCAGAGCAACCTATCTTGGCAACAGCCTGGGTTATTTGGGGATTACTATGGAACCACTTTGGCCAACAACTCAATGCCAGTACTGTAAACTTCATTTGGTGACAAGAAATGCACAGTTGGGAGGCTATGTCTCCCCATTACTTGGTGATTTCATTTGCATTGTCTTTGCATATGTACATATTTTAGGACGCTCCTACTGTACTAAATTTACATGCTACTTCTCAAATGGCCATTAATTTTAGCTGTCTCTCCCCATATTCCCTGTCCCCTTCATCTTTTGCCTTCCCCTCTCAGTCCTCCGGTTCCAGCCTCTCTTAATGATTTCCCTTTCCTAGGAAGATTTATCTGCACCACCCCAAGTACCTTACTCTATACATACCCACTATGGTTCTACATTGGTAGTTTGTTCTCATTGATTTGAAAGCAAATATCCAAATATAAGCAAATACATATAATATTTGTCATCTTGGGTCTGAGTTACCTCACTCAGCATGTTTTTTTTTCTAATTCCATTCACTTACCTGCAAATTTCTTGATTTTAGTTTTTTAATGACTAACTACTAAAACTCTATGAATAAATGTACCACATGTTCTTTATCCATTCTTTTGTGTGGGACATCTAGGCTGTTTTCAATTTATGGCTATTATAAATAGAGCAACAATGATCATGCCTGAGCAAGCACCTTTGTGTTCGGATTTGAAGTATCATTCGGATATATGACCAAGACTATTACAGCTGAATCCTGAAGTAGATCAATTCCCATCTTTCGAAGGAACCACCACACTGATTTCAATAGTGGCTATATAAATTTGCACTCCCACTAGCAATGTCTTCGCCTGCTTGAGCTGTCATTTGTCTTATTGAGCTTGGCCACTCTGACAGGTGCAAAATGCAATCTCAAAGTAGTTTTGATTTGCATTTCCCTGACGGTAAGGTTGTTGAACATTTCAAGAGTTTATCAGCCATTTAAGTTTTCTCTATTGAGAATTCTCTGTTTAGATTTGTACCCTATTTTTAAATTGGGTTATTTATTTTATGGATATCTAGTTTTTAAAATTCTTTTTTATATTTCAAATGTTAGATCTATATTTGATGTGTAGTTGGTAAAAAAAATCTTTTCACATTATGTAAGCTGTCACTTTGATTGATGTGCTCTTTGCCATATAGAAGCTTTTCAGTTTGATAAATTACTGTTTAATGACTCTTAATCTTAGTGCCTGTGCTAATACTGTTCTGTTCGGAATGTATTTCCTGTGCCAATGAGTTAAGGCTATTCACTGCTTCCTCTTCTACAACTGCAGCACATATGATTTTATGCTGATCCATTTAAAGTTGAATTTGAGGCAGGGTAATAAGTATAGATCTATTTGGATTCTTCTTCATGCACATATTCAGTTTGAACAGCACCATTTGTTGAAGATGTTGTTTTCCCAGTGTGTATTTCTGATTTCTCTATCATACATAAGGTGTCAATATGTATGTGGACTTATGTTGTATTTTCAATTTGATTCCATCGATCAATATGTCTGTTTTTGTGCCAGTGCAATGCTGTTTTTATTAGTATAGCTCTGTAGTGCAACTTGAAATTGGGGGAGGTGATATCTCCTGCAATTCTTTGATTATTCAGAATTATTTTAGTTATCCTTGGCTTTTTGTGTTAACATATTGCTGTGGGAAAATGGTCTTGTTTCCTGCCACTTAAATGTATTGTTTTAATAAAATGCTGATTGGCCAGAAGCCAGGCAGGAAGTAGAGGCAGGGCAACCAGGCAGGAAGTAGAGGCAAGCAATGAGAACAGGAGAATTCTGGGTAGAGGAAAGAGTCTGTAGTCATTAACAAGTTGTCACCCAATACAGAGAAAGCAAGATGAGAATGCCTCACTGATAAAGGTACAAAGTCACATGGCTAACACACGCAAGAATTATGGGTTACTGCAAGATGTAAGAATTAGTTAATAAGAAACCCGAGTTAATAGGCCAACCAGTTTATAATTAATGTAGACCTCTGTGTGTTTACTTGGGACTGAATAGCTGTGGGGCTGGGCAGGACAGAATCCTGTCAAGATCTGTGAAAAATTATGTTGGAATGTGATGAGGAAATGTATTAATTTCGTAGATCACTTTTGGTAGGCTGGCAATTTTTTACAATATTAATTCTAGGATCCACAAGAATAGGAGATTTTTCTATATTGATATCTTCTTCAATTTCTTTGTTCAGTGTCCTAAAATTTTTATCATACAAGTCTTTCAGTTTCATGGTTAGAGTTACCTGAGATATTTTGTATTACTTAAGTTATTGTTTAGGTGTTGCTTCCCTTCTTTTTTTTCAGTCCATTTTTCATTTGTACAAAGGAGGGTCACTGGTTTTTAGTTAAATTTGTACTGGCTGAAAGTATTTTTCAGCTGTAGGAGTTTCATGTAGAATTTTTTATGGCTGCTTTTTCATCCCAACTAATGTTTCCCCTCTATCCCCTCTTCCCAGTCTCCCCCCACTTCCCCTATACCCCCACATCCACTCCTCCTCCATTGTTTCTCTTCAGATACAGGAAGCCCTTCCATTGATCTTAGCCAGCCAAGATATATCAAGGTGCAGCAAGACTAGGTTCTTCTTCTCCTACAAAAGCTGATGAAGTAATCCAGTATGACGACTAGTTCCCAAAAGCAGGCATCAGAATCAGAGACAGCCCCTGCTTCCACTGTTAGAAATCTCATAAGAAGACCAAGTTATACAACTGAAACATATATGTAGAGGACCTAGGTCAGTCCCATGCAGGCTCCCTGATTTTCAGTTCAGTCTCTGTGAACCCCTATGATTAGTTGAATCTGTGGGTGTTCTTGTTATGTTCTTGACCCCTCTGGCTCCTACAATCCTTCCTCTCCCTCTTACCATGGTGGAATTTTTTAAGTCTCATATATACTATCATATGATCTGAAAATAAAGACATTTTGAATTCTTCCTTTCCAATTTGTATCCCGTGGTCTCTTTCAGTTGTCTTAATGCTCTATGTGAGAATTCAAAAACTATATTGATTAGGTACATAGAGAGTAGACCAACTTGCCTTGTTCTTGATTTTAGCAGAACTGCTTCGAGTTTCTCTCCATTTAAGCTGATGTTGGCTATGAGTCTGCTATAAGTTGCCTTTATTACATTTAGATATGTCCCTTGTATTCCTAATCTCTCCAAGACTTTTATCATGAAAGGGTGTTAGATTTTGTCAGAGGCATTTTCTGTATCTAATGAGATGATCATGGGCTTCTTGCCTTTCAGTTTGTTTATAGGTTGGATTACACTTATCAATTTGCATATTGCCTCTGCATATTCATATCTCTGGGATGAAGCCTACTTGGTCATGATGGATGATCTTACTGATGGTCAATAAGAATCTTTGTGTCATGTTTAAGTGTAGAATCATTTAGATATGAATATGTATTTTGAAATTATAGGCAGAAACAGTATCAATTGAGGAAAACTGTTTGAGACATGTACAAAACATTAAAATCAAATAAAAATCCCAGTACAGAGAAGGGAAATTGAAAGCAAAGTGTCAAGCCTAAATGGAATGCTATTTGCAATTGATTCCTCCTAAGAAAGGGCAAACCAATTTTCTCTCATGGACTATCACCAGGTATACCATCTACACCAGGGCAGGCTACATTCCCAGAAGTAGATAGACAACACAAAACAAACTCTCTCTCTCTCTTGTTTTTTTGTTTTGTTTTGAATTTTTTGACCTTTGTTTTTGTTTTATATTTGTTTTGAGAAAGAAAAAGGATTAAATTAGGTGAGTAGGGAGGATTTGGGAGAATTTGGGGGAGTGGAAAAAATATGAGTAAATTAAAAAAATATCTGTTTCATAAAAATGAATAAATAAATATATTATTTGCATATAAAAACTCAATGATCCCTGTAATTTATACAGAAAGCTAAAAATGTGATTACTCTACTCAAATTCTTGCCAAATTGTGCCTGAGTGTTTTCTTTAAGAAGTCTTTGGAAACTTAATCCAAATTCTTCCCTGGTTGAGTCTTTGTTAAATGAAAAGCTCGATACCAGAGAAGTTTCCACAGAACTTACAATGAATTCTGAGAATAATAGATGCAAATAAAAAACAGTTGTGGACTGGGAAAAATATCTCCGCCGAAGATCAGAGTTTATTTTTTTAACATGTGTGTCAGTAAAGAGAAAATACACTTTTTCCCATAGAGCAAAAGAATGACTTAATAAAAACTATATTACCTCTGTGAACAAACCATGTTAAACCTTGATTTGACACTTAAATTATTTTGATACTATTGAGTTGTAAAGAATCAAAATTGTATATTATTTTAATTATAGAATAACACCAGCACTAAAGCAGTTCTTGATGTAGGGGTGGCTGCAGCATATGTAATGTTTACATTGCACAACAAAGAAAGGGATGCACTTGGTGGCTAGTGTTAATAACAGTATTTCTTTGTCTGGCCTGAAGGAAGTCAAACCATGTACTCACGAAGAGAATTGAGTTTTATCTGTGAAATGACTATACCACACAGCTGGTACATAATTACTGAGTTGCTATAGCTATTTAGATATGTCAATCACAGGGAATAGTCAAGTACATACATTAAGCTGAATTAGCATGTGATTTTAACATAATGTAGACTATAAAAGTGTCTAAAAACACAAGACATTGTTTATTTTAATGTATCAAAAATTTGTAATGCAACAGAAAGTCTTTGTTGAGGAAAACAATAGGGAAAAATAAGTAATGCAATATGAATTCATGTGTGCATACAGCAAGGAGATATAATTAGACTGCTACATGTTTTGTTTTGCTAAAAGAAAAAGAAAGCATTAAACGAGTACTGGTCACATTTACCTACTCTTGGTCCATATTTGTATTCATTACAAAGAAAAGCTTCATTACTGACTATACTAGGTAGAAAGTAGAAATCTTGAAAGCCTCACAGCTGTTCATCAAAAGAGGCATAGCCAAGACCTCCATCTAGTTTAAAAGGTATTGCGGCATAATCTGGCTATATAACTCTTGTACATATACCCAAAGGACTCTAAACCCTGTAAGGAAATAGTTGTTCATTGATTTTCATTGCTTTTCTATTCATAATACCCAGAGACTGAAAATAGACTGAAGGCCCACCAACTAATGACTAGATAATGAAAATATTATATATTTAAACAATGAAATATTGCTCAACCATTAAGAAAATTAAAGTATAAAATTTGCAAGTAAATGAGTAAAATTAGTAATAATCATCCTGAGTGGGGTAACCCAGACCCCAAAAGACAAACATTGCATGTTTTCTCTTATATATAGATGTTAGCTTTTAAACTTTCAATATATGTGCTACAATCAAAATAGCCTCAGAAGTTAAGTACATATTAAGAGACCAAAGTGGAGGAGAGGATCTCCCAAGGAAGTAGAAAGTAAATGTAGTGTTAGATAAAAGGGAAACTAGAAGAGGAGGATTAAATAGGGAGTGGATAGGAAAGGAGTCTGGGGAAAGACAACTTCACCAAAGGCCTTTTGAAAAACCATATGGAAACTTAAAAGGAGAAGCATCCTAAAATATAAATACAGAGGATCCAGTGAGCATTCTACACCAACTGCAGCATCAAAATCAAACACTCTTCTCCTGATTGTATGACATCTATAAAACACTGGAAGTTGTCCCATTTTGTAATACATTAATCTATACTTTGAAATGGCAGAAGTTTTTCATATCACAATATTTTAGGCACGAATATATCTATCTGTATGTGTGAAAGAGATGTGTTTATATGTGTACATATGTGTATACTTTGCATATGCTTGTATAATGTTCATATGTGTGAGTGAAGTGCACTTATGCCACAAGGTATCATGGGAGATCAAAGGACAACCTCAAACATCAACTTTTTCTTCTGCCTTGTTTTAGACAGAAGTTCTTTGTTGATTCCTGATGCATACACTAGGCTACCTGGCTCTTGAATATTGTAATTCTACCTCTGCTTTCCAAATTCACTGCAGAAGTACTAAGACTATAGCCTAAGCTTTTGCCTCACAAGTTGTAAGTATCTGAACTCAGTTCTTTATTCCATGCAAGACAAGCACTTATCTACTGACACATCTCTACAGCATGACTCTGATCTCTTTTGAGACAAAAAACATTGAGAGCATGTCTTCTGCTCTCAAGTACATGCAAATTGTGAAGTATTATTTTAACAATGTAAAGATGCATTACAGTTGTTTATGCTGAGGAATATTACTTTAACTGTGTAAAGGTGTGTTTCATTTGTTTCTGCTGCCTTTGTTAATGATGTAAAGATGTGTTATATTTGTTTCACCTTGCCTGTCTAATTTTTATTTGACCCTATTGATCTAATAAAAATTGAATAGCCAATAGCAAGATAGGAGAGGGATAGGCAGGGCTGGCAGGCAGAGAGAATAAGTATGAAGAGAAATCCAGGCTCAAGAGAGAAAAAAGAGAAGAGAAAGAGAGTGACATGCATGGGGACAGAAGCCAGGAAGCTGTCAGACAGACATGGAAACAGCAGGAAAGTAAGATATATAGAAATTAAGATATACAAGATATATAGAAAAAAAGGTACAAAGAGATAACCCAGACACAAAAAGATGAATATGGTATGTACTCACTCATTTGTGGACTCTAGCTATAAACCAAGGTCATTAAGCCTATAGTTCACAAGCTCAGAGAAGCCAAATAACTAGGTGAACCCAAAGAAAAACATTTATAGATCCTCCCGGAAAGTAGAAGCAAACAAGAGTGCCAGGCAAAAGTTGTGAGCATGGAGGTGGGGACAGGGGTGGGGATGAGTTTGGGGGAAGGGGAGAGGGGGAGAGGGAAGGGAGAAGGGAAGGACTGGC
>LOEQ01000478.1:78349-89532 GCA_001685075.1 Bramus lutescens | reverse complement strand
ATTTTCATTAAATTCAAGGAAGACTTTAATTTCTTTCTTTATTTCTTCCTTGATTCAGGGATGGTTCAGTAGTTGACTGTTCAGTTTCCATGAGTTTGTAGGCTTTATGGGGGTAGAATTGTTGAAATCAAACTTAATTCCATGGTGATCCGATAGTACAGAGGTAGTTATTACAATTTCTTTTATCTATGGATGTTTGCTTTTTTCCTTTTATTTATTTTATTTTTTTATAATTTATTTAAATATTAAAAATTTCCACCTACTCCCTTCTTCCTATTTTACTCCCCCTCTCCTCATTGCCCCTTCCCCTCACTCTACAGTACAAAGAGCAGTCAGGGTTCCCTGCCCTGTGGGAAGTCCAAGGTCCTCCCCCCTCCATCGAGGTCTCAATTTATCTCATGAGTCTCTTAGTATACTTCATAGTCTGTGATAAGTAGCATGACCAAAAGCAACTTGGAGCGGGACGGATTTGTTCTACTTACATTTCCAAGTCAGAATTTGTCGCGAGGAAAGTTAGAGCAGAGACTCAAGCAGGAACCTAAAGGTAGAACTGATCAAAGCCCATGGAGGAACACTGCTTATTTGCTTACCTTTCCTGCCTTGCTAAACCTGCTTTAATATACACCCAAAGACCATCTTTCCAGAAGTGTCTGGGCCCATTCACACTATCATCAATAAAGAAAATGCCCCCCCCAGGCTTGCATAGAGTCCAATCTGATGGGAAAATTTTCTCAATTGAGGTTATTTCTTCTCAGGAAGGTAACTGACAAAAAAAGAAATGAAGACAATGAAAGAAATGAAGGAAAGAAGGAAGGAGAGAGAGAAAAAAGGAGGTAGGAAAGAGGGAGAGGGAAAGAGAGAAAAAGAGAAGAAAAAACACATTCAGCATTATTTCTTCCTATATTTCTTAATAGTAAATAACAAATTTATTTTTTCAAGAAATAATCTTAGAGTTTGTCTAGTCCTGTGTCTTAACTATCCACAGCATATATGACCTTTGCCTGAACAAATTCACGATGCAGAACTAGCTACTGTGCATGGAGCTCATCCATGTTAGACAGAGTAAGGGTTAGGCAAAAAATCCTCATATTAAGACTGTATGTTGCAACCCAGTAGGAGGAAAAGTGTCCCAAGAGCCGGCAACTGAATCAGAGACACCCCTACTAGCACTGTAGAGTCCCACAAAAACTCCAAGCTAAACACCGATAACATAAGCAGAGGACCTAGTTCAGACACAAACAGGGCCTGTGACTGGTGCTTCAGCCTCTGTGAGCCCTGCTTAGTTGATTCGGTGGGCTGTGTTCCTGTGGTCCCCTCCATCCCTCTGGCTCTAACAGTCCTTCCTCTCTTTTTTGAGCGTTCCCAAAGCTCATCTTATGTTTGGCTGTGGGTTTCTCCATCTGCTCCAATCATACCAGAAAAAAAATCATATTCTTTTCTTCTTTGAGATAGAAATAAAATATAAGACAGTACTCAAACTATCAGCTATATGAATGAACTAATGTGTTCTGGAGAAGATAGTTTGGACCAGAGGCTAAAATGTTCTTTTTCACTTTTTCCTCTCATATAGGGCCCCGTAATGCACATTAGAATCTTTAGGCCTTCTAATAATTCAGGACACAGTCAGCCTTATTTTAGCATTCTGTATGCATGTATCATGTCATATGTATGTTATGAGTTTGGGCAGCCACATTAATTCAGTGTCTAAGATGAATAAGGACTAGTAAAAACAAACCTTCATAGTATCACCAATTCAAGCACTTAAATGCTCATCATGTAGAAAAAAATCTAATGACAGGAGGGGATAAGGCACAACAGTGTGCTATAGAAGTCCCTAATATATTATATGTCTTTTAGATACTTTGCTATATGCATCATGTGTTAAAATTCTAATGAGTTCTCATTTTAAAAATATGAGTCTCACCGCTACTACTACAGAAGGACTAGAAGATGAGTGAACACCCACCCATTGGGACACCCCACTCTCTAGGCCCTCCATACTGGGGCAAAATCCCGGGCCCTTCCCCCCACCTGCCTCAGCTTATCTAGCCAGTCAGCAGGCCAGTTTAGGTAAGCTGCTCCAACACTTCCACCCCATCCGTTGGACTCTACAAGCTACAAGTCCTCCTCTCCCCCGACTCTGCAACCTCAGAGGAACTCCGAAACATAAGCTGCAACTACAAAGAGAGGACCAACAGAGGAACTCGGAAGCACAAGCTATGACTGCACAGAATGGACCAATAGACTGAACCAAGAAAGCAGACCAAGAGAGCGGGTCAAGAGAACAGGTCAAAAGAGAGCTCAGTGGCTCCCTGAGACATAGAGAGTGACAGTACAGAGCAGACCAAGAACACTTCCTAAAGACACAAACAGCCACTGCAAGAATTGCACCAAGAGGCAAACACACTGTTGGCACCAATTAGAGGAAGAGATGGGTAGTTGCCAATGCAAGAATTCATTCAAAAACGTAAAGAAAAAGTGAGTATTAAAACCTACATGATTTTCCAATTTATTCAAATATCAAGGAATACAGAGGCATTGCTTTTACTGGTGAAAACATTCCATTTCAGGCTTGAGAGACAGCTCACAGATAAGAATACTGACTGCTCTTGCAGAGGACCTGGGTTCATTTCCCAGCACCCATACAGTGGCTATAACCAGCTGTAACCTTGTTCCAGGGAATATGATCCCTATTCTGATCTCCACAGGTATCAGGCACACACATGGGTAACAGACATACATGTGGGCAAAACATTCGTGCAATAAAATTTTTAAACAATATAAAATTTTAAGAAGAAAATGCCAAATTTCCACAATTCAAATGTAGTGAATTCTAAGTTTAGTGAAACTTTCCTTAGTTATTGAAAGCATATCTGAAAGAAGAAATGTCAATAAATCTCTATCCTTCTCAGTAATAATCTGTCTTAAACCAACCTGTTAACAAACTACTTGCTTCTTTATTATGGGGGAAAAACACAAAACAAAATTTACCCTAAAATTTACAGTGTTAACTATTTTTATATTGTTGTTCAATGGATCTCTAAAACATTATCTTTCTGCAATCTGATATTTATATTTTCCTCCACACCTGAAACCCTCATTTTGTTTCTATTTTCTACCCCTTATATTAGTTCAAAAGTATGGTGCTCATCTCTTTGTGATTGGTTATTTCACATAGCATAATATCCTAAAAGTTCATCCATTTGCAGCAAGTGTGTGTCACAGTTTCCTTCCTTTTGAAGACTGAATAATATCCATTGGACATATATATATATTCACTGTATTTTATTTACTCATTCATGTATGCAGGGACATTGAGCTTTTTCCATGCCGTAGATAAAGTGAATAGAGTACAAGGGTGCAAATATGTTTTTAATACATTGCTTCAGTTATTTCAGGCATACAGAATTGGGTTTGCTAGATTGTAAGATCATCTACTTAAACAGTGTTAGAAACTTGAGCAAACCATAGTATTTTTTGTAAATATTTGCAAATGCATGGTTAGGGTTTTATTGTTTATTAATATCATACATCATCTTATAAACCATAATCCTCTCCTGTAGTTATACTTTTAAATCTTTGATATATAAGTAAAGTTCATCACATATGTATAGAATTCTTCCAGCACCACCACAGACAAGAGACAGAATGGGATCACCTCTCTGAGAGCTCCACATCATCTGCCCTTTATTAAGTACTGTTTCTATTATCCCCTCTTCTCTGTTTTCTCTTTATATGGCCAGTATGTCATCTATAGGACTTTGCGACATATAACTTATTCTCTCTATTTACCTCTTTCACTTTTAGGGGTGATTAACTCAACTTTACTTTTTATATTTGTACTCTGTTTTTTGTTTGAGGTTTAAGTTCTATGGATTCTTATTTATACTCTTTTTCATCATGCTACTGTAAAAGAGCAATTGCTTTTAGTTTAATATATGCAATACCTTTTTTAGTATTTAAAGTATCATCATTTAAAGTTCTTTTTCCCACATTCTATTCTCTCTTCCCAGTAGGCTTCTTTTCTCTACTTTCTTTGGCTTCTACAATTTTTAGAAGTTTTCATCAGCAGGTTTATAATCTTGAGTTGCCTGTTTATATTTAAGAATTCTAATCTAGTTATAAAATGGTGAGTAAAGAGACATTAACAGGAAGAAAATGTCCTCAACATAAGTATATAAGTAAATATTTTTTATAAAGAGTCTGATTTTTCTGGAAAGAAAAGAAATGGAGTTTTTCATGGGGATTGTGTTGAATCTGTAAATTGCTTTCAAAAGGCCAGTAATTGTTACAATATTAATATGTGTGCATGGAATGTCTTTCCATCTTTTGGAGTCATCTTCGATTTATTTATTCAATTTTTTTACATAACTCTTTTTTGCCTTAGTTAAATTTACTCCAAGATATTTTGTGACAATATTGTGAATGAAAATACTTCCCATAATCATTGATTGTACAATTAACTTCGCAAAACTGGTCATCCTACTAAAGCAATCTACAGAAGATTAAAATGCAATCTCCATCAAAATTCCAACTCAGTTCAATACAGAATTTAAAAAAAATAATGTTAAACTTTACTTTAAAGCACGCGCGCGTGTGCGCACGCGCACACACACAGAAGAATAGAGAAAACAATCCTGAACAATAAAAAAGTCTGGAAGTAACACTACCCCTGCATTTAAATTATATTGCAGAGATATAGTAATAAAAACAGATTGGTATTGACATAAAAATAGATTATATTGATTAATGGAATAGAACTTAGAACCCAGACTGATATATGACCACACAACTCTGGCTACTTGATATTTTGACTAAGAAACCAAAACTGCACACTGGAGAAGAGGACATCTTCAACAACTGGTGCTGAACAAACTGGATAGCTACATGTAGAATAATGGAAACACCCTGCACTAAATTCTTAAAGAATCAAGAACCTTAAGGTAAGACTTATATCCAAAATCTAATACAGGAGAAAATAAGAAATATCTTTGAATTTATAGGCACAGAAAAATACTTTCTAAATAGGACTCCAAATGCACAAGAATTAAAGCAAACAATTGAAAAATGGTGCTTCATAAAACTAAAAAGCTTCTTTATAGAAAAGGACACCATCACTCAAATAGTCAATCTTCAAAATGGTAAAAAGAAGAAATCTTTACCAGCTACACATCTGACAGAAAGTTACTATCTAGAATATATAAAGAACACAAGAAACTAAAAGAGCATTCTTAACTGGAGCTTGAAACTAAACAGAAAATTCTAAAAGTATGAAATACAAGTGGATGAGAAACACTTTTCAAATGTTCAATATCTTTAGCCATTAGAAAAATGCAAATTAAAACTTTATCTTCCCCTGTCAGAATGGTCAACATCAAAGAGGCAAATGACAACATATGCTGGCATGGATGGAGGAAAAGGTAAACTCTTATTCACTGCTGGTGGGAGTATAAACTGGTACAACCACTGTTAAAATCAGTATAGAGGCTCCTCAAAATACTGGCAATAGATTTATAACATGCCCCAGCTATATCACTGTTGGGTATATAAACAAATGACCATATAACCTACTATAGAAATGCCTGGTGCTGGAAGCACAGGCTGCAAGGTCACAAAGCAGACCAAGAGGTGAGGAGAGGTGAGTAAACATCCATCCAGAGGGGCACCACACTCTCTAGGCCCTGGGTATGGCCACATGCCACAGCTTCTCTAGCCAGCCAGAAGGCAAGCTTTCTGCAGGTAGACTGCTCCAACACTCCAATGCTGTAAGTTACAGTCCCACTCTGCCCCCAAACCCACCTGTGATCTTAGAGGAACTCTGAAGTACAAGTTGAGACTACACAGAGTGGAACAAGAGAGCAGAACAAGAGAACAGACCAAGAGAGTGGACCAAGTGAGCAGGCCAAAAGAGACCTCAGTGGCTCCCTGAGACACAGACAGCAACAGTATAGAGCAGACCAATAATAGTTTCCAAAGATACAGACAGCAACTGCAAGGATTGGACCAAGAGATAAAGACACTGCCAGCACCAATTAAAGAAAGAGATGGGTAGGTGCCAATGCAAGAATTCATTCAACAACCTAAAAAGCAACATGGTAATACCAGAACCCAATGGTCATACAACAGGAAGATTTGATCATCCTAACCCAGAAGAAGTGTAAGAAAATCATTTTAAATGTAACTTTATTAGAATGATAGAGACATTTAGAAAGGAAATGAAAAATTCCCTTAAAGAAATGGAAGAAAAGACAAGCAAAAAATTGGAAGACATAAAAAAAATCTCTTAAGGAAACCCTAGAAAAACAAGAAAAAAACAATCAAGCAGGTGAAGCAACCAATTGAAATTTGAAAACTGAAATAGAGGCAATTACGAAAACACAAACAGAGGGAATTCTGGAAAAGGAAAATCTGGGTGAAATAATGGGAACTACAGATGAAAGCATAACCAACAGAATACAAGAGATGGAAGAGAGAATCTCAGGTGTTGAAGATACTACAGAAGAAATAGATTCATTGGTCAAAAAATGTTAAATCCACAAATTCTTAACACAAGATGTCCAAGAAATCTGGGACACCATGAAAAGACTAAACCTAAGAAAAATAGGGATAGAAGAATGAGAAGATCTCCAGCTCAACGGCACAGAAAATATATTGAACAAAATCATAGAAGAAAACTTTCACAACCTAAAGAAGTATATGAAAGATATCTCTATGAAGGTACAAGAAACTTACAGAACACCAAACAGATTGAACCAAAAAAAAGTCCACTTGCCGTATAATAATCAAAACGCAAAACATATGGAATAAAAAACAGAATATTGAGAGCTGCAAAGGAAAAAGGCCAAGTAGCATATACAGGCAGACCTATTAGAATTACACCCGACTTATCAATGTAAATCATGAAAGCCAGAACATCCTGGACAGTTGTGCTACAAACAATAAGAGACCACAGATGAAAGCCCAGCCTACTATACATAGCAAAACTTTCAGCCTCCATCAATGGAGAAAACAAGATATTCTATCACAAAACCAGATTTGAACAATACCTATCCACAAATTTTTCCCTACAAAAAGTACTAGAAGGAAAACTCCAACCCAAGGGAACTAACTGCACCCATATAATCACATGCAACAGACAACCTCAAATCAGCAAACTCCCCAAAAGGGAAATAAACAAACACTACCACTGAAAAATAATAGGAATTAATAATCACTGATCATTAATATCAATAATCATTAATATCTCTTAATAACAGTTGACTCAATTCACTTATAAAAAAGACACAGGCTAAGAGAATGGATATGAAAGAAGGATCCATCCTTCTGCGGTGTACAAGAAACACACCTCAATGTCAAGGACAGACATTACCTCAGAGTAAAGAGCTGGACAGAGTTTCCAAACAAATGGACCTAAGAAACAAGCAGGTGTAACTATAATAATATCTAACAAAATAGACTTCAAATTAAAATCAACCAAAAGAGATGGAGAAGGACACTTTATAACCATCACAGGAAAAATCCATCAAGATGAAGTTTCAATTCTGAACATCTATGCCCCAAATATAAGAGTACCCACATATGTAAAAAAAAATAGTAAGGCTTAAATCACACATCAAACCCCACACATTAATAGTTGGAGACTTAAGTACCCCCACTCTCCCAAATGGACAGGTCAACTTGACAGAAACTTAACAGAAAAGTAAGAAAACTAACAGATATCATAACTCAAATGGACCAAACCGACATCTATAAAACATTTTACTCAAGCACAAAAGAATATACTGTCTTCTCAGCACCTCTTAACAAGGCAAATATCTCAACAGATTAAAAACATAGAATTACCATCTATATCTTATCAGAATATTATGGTTTAAAGTTAGATTTCAACAGCACAAATCGTAAAAAGTCTACAAATTCATGGAAATTGAACAGTGATGAATTGAATCACCCCTGGGTCAAGGATGAAATAAGAAATTAAAGACTTCCTAGAATTCAACAAAAATGAAGGCACAATGTATCCAAACCCATGGAACACTATAAATGCAGTGCTAAGAAGAAATTCATAGCACTAAGTGCCTACATAAAGTGGAGAAAGCTCACACTAGTGTATTAACAGCACACCTGAAAGCTCTAGAATAAAAAGAAGCAGACTCACCCAGGAGGAGTAGATGACAAGATATAATCAGATTATGGGCTGAAATCAATAAAATAGAAACAAAAAACAATACAAATAATCAATAAAACAAACAGCTGGCTCTGAGAAAAATCAACAAGAACGACAAACCCTTATCCAAACTAATCAAAAGGCAGAGAAAGAACATGCAAATTAACAAAATAAGAAATGAAAAGGGAGACATAACAACAGACACTGAGGAAATCCAGAGAATCATTAGGTCGTTCTACAAAAACCTATACTACCCAAAATTGGAAAATGTAAAAGAAAAAGAAAAAAAACAGGGCCAGACAGTGTCAGTGCAGAATTTTACCAGAACTGCTAATACCCACATAATAGAAACAGAAGGAACATTGCCAAAATCTTTTTATGAGGCTACAGTAACCCTGATGCCAAAACTGCACAAAGGCTCAACCAAGAAAGAGAATTACAGACAAATCTCCCTCATGAACACTAATGCAAAATTACTCAATAAAATATTCACAAACTGAATCCAAGAACACATAAAAAAATCAGCCACCTTTATCAAGTTAGCTTTATCTCAGAGGTACAGGGATGGTTCAATATATGAAAATCTAGCAATCTAATCCACCATATAAATAAACTGAAAGAAAAAACATATGATCATCTAATTAGATGCTGAAAAGCATTCAACAATATCCAACACAACTTCATGATATAGGTCTTGGAGAAATCATGGATACAAAGAAAATATCTAGATAGAATAAAGGCAACATACAGCAAGTTGACAGCCAACATTAAATTAAATGGAGAGAAACTCAAAGCAATTCCACTAAAATCAGGAACAAGATAAGGCTGTTCACTCTCTTCATATCTATTAAAAATAGTTCTTAAAGTTCCAGCTAGAGCAATAAGAAAACAAAATGAGATCAAGTGGATATGAATTGGAAAATAAGAAGTCAAGCTCTTGCTATTTGCAGATAATATGATAGTATACATAAGTGACCCCAAATATTCTACCAGGGAACTTCTGAAGATAACAAATACCTTCAGTGATCTTACAGAATACAAGGTCAACTCAAAGAAATCAGTAGCCCTACTATATGCAAATGATAAAGAAACTGAGAAAGACATATCACTCTACACAATAGCCACAAATAACATGAAATATCTTGGGGTAACACTAAACAAAGAAGAGAAAGACCAGTTCACCAAGAACTTTTTAAGTCTTTGAAGAAAGAAATTAAAGAAGATGTCAGAAAACGGAAAGATCTCCCAAGCAAATACTACCAAAAGCAATCTGTAGATTCAATACAATCCCCATCAAAATCCCAACACAATTCTTCACAGACTTTGAAAAAACAATGGGTACTGATGCCCGCCAGCTGCCCAGACTCTGGCACTATGGTCATGGCAGAGGGGACGGCAGTGCTAAGGCGGAACCGGCCGGGCACAAAGGCGCAGGATTTCTATAATTGGCCTGATGAATCATTTGATGAAATGGACAGTACACTTGTTGTTCAGCAGTATATTCAACAGAATATAAGGGCAGACTGCTCCAACATTGACAAAATTCTTGAACCGCCTGAAGGCCAAGATGAAGGTGTGTGGAAGTATGAACATTTAAGGNTATTCAACAGAATATAAGGGCAGACTGCTCCAACATTGACAAAATTCTTGAACCGCCTGAAGGCCAAGATGAAGGTGTGTGGAAGTATGAACATTTAAGGCAATTCTGCCTTGAGCTAAATGGACTTGCTGTCAAACTTCAGAGTGAATGCCATCCAGATACGTGTACTCAAAGGACAGCAACTGAACAATGGATTTTCCTTTGTGCAGCTCATAAAATCTCCAAGAGTGTCCTGCTATAGATTACACAAGACACACACTGGATGGTGCTGCGTGTCTTCTGAATAGCAATAAATATTTCCCCAGGAGGGTTAGCGTAAAAGAATCATCTGTAGCCAAACTAGGATCAGTGTGCCATAGGATCTATAGAATATTCTCACACGCTTATTTCACCACCGGTAGATATTTAATGAATATGAAAATGAAACATTTTTATGTCATCGGTTTACTAAATTTGTGATGAAATATAACTTGATGTCGAAGGATAACCTGATTGTACCAATTTTAGAAGAGGAAGTTCAGAATTCAGTTTCTGGAGCGAGTGAAGCCTGCGAGGAATCCTGTAGAACAGTGTACCGATCACATAATTAACAATTATGTACTGTATATATAACATTTTAGACACATCAATCATGGATCCATATTATAGCTCTTCTGTTTAGTAGAGGTTTTTGTATGCTATGTGTTGCCTTTTNTAATATTTTCTTTAGTTTTGCCCCCTAAGTTTTGATATTTTAGAAAATTCAGTAATATTCCATCTGTACTGTTAACTTTTCCAAGATGAGATAAAAGTGTTTAAAAAGTCTGTTTGTAGTTTTTAATATGCATAACCAATTATGTATATGTTCAGAGAAATACAAGGAGGTTAGTAATACTTAATAATCTCACTCTGCCACATAAATTATATTCTAGGTCAGTGTACTTGGAAACACGATCTCTTTTGTGACTGGATTATTAAATACCTGGTGATGCTGATAAGGCACATACATAATGCTCCATGGACACCTGCCCTTATTTGCCTTAGTCCTCTCCCCGAGCTACAGTGGTCAAGAACGCCTTTGTCATGCTATGGTTAGTGGTGGCTTCTCCTCCTTGTATCGCATTAACTGATTACAGAGCATACTTCATCTAGCAGTGATGTTACACTACAGGAACTGTGCACTGCACAGGCTCCTGCCTACCTTTGTGTGGGGAAATTGTAACTACTTATAAAATAATCCTCACCCTAATTTGGTTCTTTCTGTTACTGATACTAATCTTTTCATCTATCTCTAGGCAGCATTAAATACATACGGAAAAGACAGTGTATTTTTTTTATTCTCCCTCCCAGAAGGGTATTGTTTGAATTATATGCACATATAAGAATATTTACAATAACTCAAGGTTCCAGTGGTGTTGATGAATGGTCATGCTTTTTTTT
>LOEQ01000478.1:65022-78331 GCA_001685075.1 Bramus lutescens | reverse complement strand
TTTTTTTTCAATTTCTTCAGTCTTAAAAAATTTAAGCGCAAATTTAGAATGTATTTAGTGAAGTATTCACTGTGACGAGGCAGTAAGCTGCTACAGTTGAAGCCAGCTATCACTACTGACCGAACAAACGTGAGGAACTTCTTATTATTTTAGAGTTATTTCAAAATGAAATTGAAAGATGCGTTCATCTTGATTGTTTTCTAATTATTTGAAGAAATGCTGTATATTATGAGACAAGTATGCACAGGGAAGTGTGGGAAATGACATCAGACCGAGAGCACGTGTCTAGTGGATACCTGCAGTCACGGTCTGCACCACACTGTAGCCTTCAACTATCTTCTAAGAAGTTTTGTGCTCACGATGAAGAGAACATTGGCTGAAATTGGGTGTTTATATTACTGTTATCATAACCACTGGGGTTAGTAATTTTTAAATAAGCTTGGTAAATATGAGAGAGCCTAACCTACATTTATAAATTATACTTAGCAATGTTGCTTTTCTCTAGTTGGGATCTCAGAGGGTTTTGTCACTTGACTGTTTCTCAGTGAACATTTAGGGTAGTGACTCGGTTATGGATCTGACTGAGGATATGGAATATTTTGTGAATACATGGCTTAGTGTTAAAAGGAAAATAAAGGATTTTTTTCTACTCATTCTACCCTCCCTGTAGTGTGTTTTGAAATTGATCATAAAAGAAAACAATCTCTGAAACAAATGCTCAACTGCATCAAAAATAAATAAATAAAAAGACCAGGATAATCAAAACAATCCTGCACAATAAAGAAACTTTCAGAGGAATCACCATCCTTGATATCAAGCTCTACTATGGAGCTACAGTAATGAAAACAGCTTGGTATTGGCATAAAAACAAGTTAACCAATGGCATTGAATCAAAGATCAATCCGCACATTGGATTGATCCACACACCTATAAACACCTGATTTTTGACAAAGAAGTTAAAATTATACAATGGGAAAAAGAAAGCATCTTCAACAAATGGTGCTGGAATAACTGGGTGTCAACATGTAGAAGTAAGTAAATAGATCCATATCTATCCCCATACACAAAGCTCAAATCCAAATGGATTAAAGACTTCAATATAAATCTGACCACACTGAATGTAATAGAAGAGAGAGTGGAAAGTAGTCTTCAATTCATGGGCACAGGAGACCACTTTCTAAATATAAGACCAGTAGCAGAGAAACTGACAGCAACAATAAATAAATGGGACCTCCTGACACTGAGAATTCTGTCAAGCAAAGACACAGTCAATAAGAAAAGGTCAGTCTACTGAACTGGAAAAGATATTCACCAGCCTCACATCAGACAGAGAAATGACCTCCAAAATATATAAAGAACTCAAGAAATTAGACATCAAAATACCAAATAATCCAATTAAAAACTAGGATACTGAACTAGTCAGAGAATTCTCAACAGAAGAATCTCAAATAGCCCAAAAGACACTTCAGAAAATGTTCAACATCCTTAGCCATCAAAGAAATGCAAACCAAAATGACTCTGAGATACCATATTACAATTATTTAAAATGGCTAAGATCAAAAACACCAATGATAGCTTTTGCTGGAGAGGATGCAGAGGAACAGGAATACTATTCCATTGCTCCTCCAATACAAAGTTAGTTGTACAACAACTCTGGAAATGGATATGATGGCTTCTCAGAAAACTGGGAATCAACCTACCTCAAAACCCAGCAATACTACTCTTGGGCATATACTTAAAGGATCCCCAATCATACTACAAGCACATTTGTTTATCTATATTTATAGCAGCATTATTTGTAATAGTCAGAACCTGGGAACAATCTAGATGCCCCTCAACTGAAGAATAGATAAAGAAAATGTGGTACATTTACACAATGGATAACTACTCAGGGGTATAAAAAAAAAACAATGACATCTTGAAGTTTGCCTACAAATGGATGGAACTAGAAAAAAAATCCTGAATGAGTTAACCCAGACCCCAAGATGAGCATGGTATGTACTAATCATAAGTGGATAGTAGCTGTAAAGCAAAGGATAATGAGCCTATAGTCTACAACCCCAGGGAAGGTAAGCAACAAAACAAGGAGAAACCTGACAAAATTGGGAGCATGGGGGTAGGGGGAGAAATGAGGAAAGAAGGGGATAAGGAGAGGAGAAGGGGAGGGGGGAGGAGAACTTGAGGGAATGGGATGGTCGAGATGGGGGAAGGACAGAGATGGAGAGCAAAGAAAGAGACATCTTGATTGAGGCAGCCATTATGGGGCTAGTAAGAAACCTGGCACGAGAGAAATTCCCAGGAATCTACAAGAATGACTCCAGCTAAGACCCTAAGCAATAGAGGAGAGGGTGCCCGAACTGGCCTTGCCCTCTAGTCAGATGGATGACTATCTTAAATGTCACCATAGAACCTTCATCCAGCAACTGATGGAAACAGAGGCAGAGAGCCGCAGCAGAGCACCGAGTTGAGCTCGCATAGTCCAGTCAAAGAGTGGGATGAGTGAGAATATGAGCAAAGTGTTCAAGATCATGATGGGGATACGCACTGAAACAGTTTACATGAGCTAATGGGAGCTCACCGAGTCCAGACAGACAAGGGTATGATGTTTTCAAGGAAGAGAAGGTGTGACTCAGTGGTATAATGGGTTAAAGGGAAATAATAGAACACAAAAGGTTAAATTGGGGTAGATAATTGATAGGGGGCAGGGAAAAGGAGAAAAATATAGGGATAAATAACAAACACTAAAGGCCTTTTGAAAAAGTCATATTAAAACTACCAAATCTTCCTAAAATATATTCTTATACATGTATAAAAAGAGAAGAGGAAATGGAATTACACAACAATAAAAGGAAAGTACCCCAACTAGACACCTAATAGCAAACAAAAACCACATTACTATAATAGTTTCCCTTTTTATGAGTTGTTGACCAATGGGGTCTCATAAATACCCCTGAAAAGCATCACAGGCCATTGCCATACTTTTGGCTACCTTCTAGAACTTGATGGTAAAAGCCTGTTGTTGAAGATGTCACATATTGTAATCACACAATATGGAAACATCTACTTGGTACTGGCTTGGAAGCTTCATTCCCACTGTACAGCTTTTATGCTACTGGTAGGTGAAATGCAGACTGGGAGGTGAAGAGTAACCTTCATTCCCACCCTGATGTTACCCTTAAAAGTAATAGCTCGCCTTAAAGGTATGACTACTTGTGGAACAAAGGTACAGATGCTATGGCAATGACCCACAACTTTATGGTTGGATCTAAGGCCTGCTCCTTGAGATGGAGGCAAATTTGACAAAGGCCAAGAATCTGAATCTAGCTTGGCTGTAACCCCTGTGGGAGAATCCAATTATTCTGTTAAATACAGATAGTATTTAAAAAATCCTAATGAACTTATTGCTGTTTCTATAGATCACTGCATCAGTCAACCCTCATCAAAGAAGCTTCCCCTTGCATAAATGGCATCTACAACAGAGACACCTGAACTGGACAACATGCAAAGAGGTACAGAGGCTCACCCTCAGAGGTTAAATACGTATTATATACCACTCCCACCCTAGACTTAGTGATCTTTATGGGAGACTTCGCAGAAAGACAGTAAGAGCCCGAGATAGTATATAACCAAAGAAACTTTTCTGAACACAATATGGCAATTGCACATATAAACTCAGCAATTATGACAGCATGTAAAACCCTTGCACAATCTAGAAAAAATAAAACAAGTATAAAGGGGTGATGGTGGACACAAAGTCCCACCACTTTGTTTTTATATCAAGCTTTCTGTCCTCAAGTTAATCTTGTACACCTAATCCAATGAGACCATTTAATCTCTCTAAAGGAAAACCAGTCTTTTCACTGAATCAGAAAAGGAGCTATCTGGTTGTCTGAAGTGACTGAATAAGATATCTTGAGTTGCGATTGACTTTTAAACCAGTAAATGCTATTTACTTGACAACTTAATCCTTGGGGGTACCCAATAGTTTTCTCTTTTGTATTTTTTTTATCAGAATGGTTCATTATACAGTAGATTGTTCTCAGCATTGGCTACTGACAGACTACAATTCTGTTTCCTTAGTAGATCAGGGCACTTAGCATATTCCTTCTGTTTCTGTTCAAATATAATATTTATCCTCATCATGATTTCTCTGTTACTAATAGTTATTGTGCTGCTATTATTATTCACTATAATTGCTGACATATTTTTATACTCTCCAGGTCATATGCAACATTTCACTAAGCTTGGAATGTTTTCTTTTGGTTGTCCTAATATATACTTTAGAGTTCTATAATTAATAAAGCATAATGCATTTACTTATTTATAATCACTTAACACATGTCAGAATCTGTGCTGAATTAAAAGACAATTACAATCAAAGATTTAATAGTTGAAGGGAAAAGATAAGTATTTTTATGTCAAGTATGTAAACATTATACTGGAACCTGGATGAACCATGATTAGCATAGAAAAGTCTATATCAAATTTCTCTAAAACAAAGTTCTTTTATCCAAATATTTACCACAGTGGCATGAGTATTCACTGCATTAAATGACCCCACTAGATTGTCCTTGGTTAGGAAATGTCAAACACAAAGCCAAAACTAAATCAGATTACCTACCAATAACACAGTCACATTAGGGACAAGCAGGAGGTCTCTTAGGATATGAAATCTGGGACTTCTGAGTGCTTGTGTGGAGACTGAGTAATGCTCTCATATGCAATTTTGATAGAGAATTTTTATTAAAATCCCTCATTTTGCTTCTACACCCTACTGTGTCAACTAACTACTAAATCTACTCAGGAATTTAATTTTCATTCCCAAAGTCTCAAAAGAGCTGAGTTCTTAAAATGACTTCAAAATACAAGAGCTGCTCTTCTGTTCTTTATTTTTACCCAGGAATGAGGAGATCAGGAGAAAATATTATGTTCTTAGTTTGAAAATCATACTGTAATGCTCAAGACTCTATGCTCTAGGGTTCTAACAAACCTTGTCTGTGATGGTCTAATTTACTCCAATAGCCTAAAGCTGAACTGCGCTGTTATGATTACTCAAGTATATCATATTCTTTATACCTCATACTGTGCATCTCTCTTTTGGGGACACTCTACTTCTTCCACATCTACATATACACATACAGATTCGAATATAGATTCATGAGAGAGAACATTCAGCATTTATCTTTCAGTCTGGATCTTTTCACATAACATGATTATCTCTAGCTCCTTCCATTTTCTTTCAAATGGCCTGATTTTGTTCTTTATGGATGAGAAATCATCACTGCTTATATATACCAGATTTTACTTGTCAATTCTTCTGTTAACAAATGTCTAACATCCATGATATTATGCACAAAAATGCCATGTTGAAACCCATAATCATGTACAATGAATATATTCTAGTAATATAAACAAAATCAACTTGCCAAATACCAAAAAAGAATATTAATAATTTGCACACTACATGCCACAAACTATTACAAGTACTCTATGTATCTTAACTCATTTAATATTCACAATACTTTGAGGTACATACCATCACTATTCCTTGGTTATGAATAAAGAAAGACTGACGATCATGTAGCTGACTAACAGTGTAGCTAAGTTTGAACCAAAAGGCTATGGCTGACTTAATACTTAACCACAATACATACAGCCTCTTACATTACCCCAGCTATTCAAACCAGAGGCAATTTGTAGCTCAGCCCTGTATTTCTCTAATTGAAGGCTTTAATACAAGATACTAAGCACTTTGGAGGCACTTCTGGGCAAATTGCCCAGTTTGGGACTGGAAAATAGGGGATTTGCATCTGTTCTACCCACCTCTCTGCTATTTTCAGCCCGCATGTTGATATAAAACAGAAGATAGTAACACCGACTGTCCACCAGCCAGAAGCTAACACCTGCTTCCATTACAGCTTCTCCAATCCCATTTCTCAGAGCCTGAGGTGACTGACCATTCTCCAGCACTTTTCATCAGATCTTGGCTTTTCCAGCCAAGTGAGGCAGTGGACAATTATGATCCTAGCAATTGGGAGACTGAGTCAAAAGAGTAACAAATTTCCAGCTATTCTAGATACACAGAAAGTTTGGCAAGTCTACACTATACAGGGAAATCCTGTCTTAGAATTTTCAATCTGAGATGTACAGACAGATAATTTTTGTTCCAAGTATAGCTCAAATTGTCTAGTTTCTCTCATACTTGCTATTCTTTATCTCAAATGTTTAACCCTAAGAAGAAAACCTCTTTTCCATAATACACATACCTACTAAATTATTCATAACTCCCCTAGAATTATAGCCACAGCCCTATTTTAAAGATGAGTCTCGGGGTTTCCACCATAGCTTCTTGCCAGGGACTAGGTTGAACTCAACTCTTAAATTAAGTTCATGCTGACTTATAAATCTAGAACTATTTCTTTGAGGCAGCGTTTTTCTACATAATTCAATCTGGCCTTGAATTCTCAATATTCTTATCTATCAATAAAATTGCACCATGCACAATGATTAATTTAACACTAAATATATCTTTGATTTCTCTAATATTATGACAAGTACATGGGAGGAAAGACTAGTAATATGTAACTCATACTAGAGTTCACCAGTTTACAGATTAAGTTAAAATTAATTGTAACAAACCAGTTTTAGGAGTCAACCCAAAATATCTGAGTTAATGTGTATTAATTTTCTCATTCATGCCTTGAAAGCAATAATTTTTTTCTTTTCTATATTTCACAGAACACTAAATACAATATCCTACAAATGAGGAGCTTTCTTATAATATTCCCTCCATGAAAGAATTACCAAAACAATTATTTATGAATAGTCTATCTTTAGAGATCTTTATGATGTATAATGACATGCATTTTAAATTAGTACAGATACAGGTAACCTTGTTAAAGAAGATCTCTTGTTCCTGGGAAGATTCATAAGGAACTTCACTGTTCAAAGTTCAAAATCATCTTGCTGAAGAGGAAGAATGGAGGGCATTCCGTTTAAATGTCTGCTGCATTCTGCATTCCAATTAAATGTCTGCATTTTACTTTTCAGTGCAATGAATTTTGACACAGTAACAGGAATATTTTCCTGATTTGTAAAAGCAATGGCAATCTAGAGACAATTTTTCATATAATAAAAATTAATGATATTTAAGTATCACTAAAAGAACATAACCAAATATTTTATGATTGGTTCTTCTGAAAGGTCATAAATACAGTGAAACATTAGCAAAATTCTGTGGAAACCAAGGCCTAGAGGAATCCTGAAGCTATGCCAAGAAACAGAACGTACTCCTAGTGTCTAATACATGCAAGTGCTGGAAATAAATTCTAACAGATTAAACAGGTTTTGTAGCAACTAAAAGGTATACTCAAATCATTATAAAAATTAATCAAGCTTAAGAATATGGCAATCTTCCCAACTAATAAGAATGTAAGCTGCTAAGTAGCGAGAATAACATATAAATTATATCCAATGTCAGTAGGAAGAATTTTTAAATGTGTTTTTAATTAAAAAGAAAAAAACAGCTTTAACTGAATTTATTCACTGTTTCAGACTTTTTCCTATGTATTCATTTTTAATACTACATTTTTCATCCTGATGAGGTTAAGTAAATAATAGCCTTGCTACAGGATTGTGAGGTCAACACTGTTCTCTTGAGAAATTTTTAACATTCATATTCTTTCGGTAATAAATTTAACATATTTGATAGTTCCCTAAAACTCACTCAGAAATGTATAAAAATAAAAACAAATTAAATACAGCTTTTTAAAAATCTGAGTGTTAGGCATATAAATCTATAGAGAATACAATTCAAAGGAAAGCCTAAACTAAATGAATTTTAACTTGAGGGGCTAGATATAGATACAGTTATAGATGTAGATAGAGATGAACAAATAGCAGAGTTTCAACACAAGGCAAATTCATAAATTCTATGTTCTAAGGCTTTTCTACAACTTATAGCTAATGAGTTTAACGGAGTAAATTGAAAATGAAAGTAAGGAAACACTGAATCTCTCTGGGTCAAACAAAAACTCTTCAATATGCTTAGAAGCCACAAGCCTTCTTTATGTAAAACAAATTCGCAGCTTTCAGATGTGGTTAATGCCTTAGCAGAGATGTACATTAAAATCTCCATGAGTATCACCAGATCTAGGAAATGATTAAAAATGGCTTTTAGCTAGTCCAGAGAATAACTAAACCTCATGAATTAGCTTACCGCCTGTATAAACGTTCTTCAGCTCAGTGAACTTCATTGCTTTTGGCCTCACTACTATCAATGCTAGCAGATTACTGTGGTTAAATCCCATATAACAACCATTTTGCAATACATCAGTATTTATGGGCAGATGGTTATGATTACCAGTTGATTCATTTATGTTATTTTTATCATTTCAAGTAAAATGCACAGCCTGCATATAATCAGGATTAATCTAGAAAAAAACTCGAAAGAGCCATAAACCCTGTTCCTAATCACATAAAGTATATTCTCCTTTACTCCTCATCTCTATTCCAAAAAAGACTAAAGCAAAACAAAGTCATACACACGTGCAAACACTTCTTAATTCATATTTTACCCATTATTATAATCATTACCTATTCAAATTTCCAAATGAAAAAAATGAGTCAATAAGCAATTGTGTTGATTAACATATTCCAAATTCCTAAGATCTGGACAACCTTGCATATGCATAATAGCGTCGCAATTCACAAGACCATACCTGATGACTGAGAGACTGTAAGTGCTCACTGCTTCCAGGCTGCATGACCTTTCTATTTCCTGTCTTACAAAGAATAAGCTCAGCTATCTCTAGCTTTCAGCATTTCCAAGGTTAGTGAAGAAAGCAAACAGCAGATCTGTCCATCAGAATCTATTTAAACCATCATCAAGATATCAGCTCTCAGGCACTGTTCATCCTTCTCCTCTGTGCAGTTCCCTACACTGCATGCTGAGAGATGCTGACACAGTGGTGTTTGCTGATGCTGTGAATGCTGTCTGAAAACACTCAGCTTACTGCTTGGAGCAATTCTGCACCATCCCAACGCAGGCACAGCGTCAGGTTCCCACTTCTGCTACTACACAGATGCACATCCAGGGAGAGGTTCATTTCTTATCAGTACTTTAAAAATAAGCAACGCTTTATTTAATTAAGTATTCAATGTGCCTGTTGCAAATATCATGTCAAAATGTCAACTCTTAACTATTAGGCAGGTTTCTCCACATATGCCTAAGCTGTAGTATTATGATGTAATAGGTAAATTTGTATTCTCTTTTCAAGAAAACTTCCTTCCAAAGCATTAAAATTAGAAGAACCTAAAAGTGAAAAATTGATATTCATGAAATAGTAGATCACTGTGAACAATATAAACACGTGCGTGCAATTTACATTTATCCCCAGGAATCTTTAATATTTATTCTTCAGAACAACATAACCCAATTAAAAACATCTTCTATGTTTTTTATTCTTCTTATACAGAGCTAAGAATGCAAATATCGATACACTATCATCAAGTCATAAGACTAGATGGTTCTTTAGCAAAGAAGCCTACGTAAAAGGTATTGCATAAACAGTATGAAATATAATGGTACCCTATTACTCAAGACACTAGGAAGGCCTTTGTTCACCACTGCACAGCAGTTTAGGTAACTGTATGACTGGTGAAGTACTCTGGAAATAAAGGGTTCCAGATTACAGTTGGAGGGGTTTTTGTCTTCACCCTGTGATTAAATAGCATTTGTGGATAAAGAAAAAAAATAGACTAAGACCAAAATCAAATTAAGTAAATTCAATATTAGAGCACAAAGTATAGGCCCTTATGTTAAAATAGCCCACACATTCTGTACATGCTGAATTAATAATAATACAACACTTTATATTCCTGTGAACTAAGCTACTGAAATTTCCTAATAGCTAATGTAATGCACAAAAAGTGCCTTAGAAAAACATAGACTGAAAATAAATCAGTAAATGTTCCTTGTCCTACTCACATTTGATGGGATATGTTCCAAAATATATCCATGCACATATATACATACATATAATCATGCAAACCAGTCAAAATGAGTCTAAATAAATTTATCATTTCAGAGGCAGAAAAGAAAAATGTTTGAAGACAGGTGGGAAATCTATTACGGTGAGATCTGAAGGTTCAAGGTGGATGTGGTCAAGATATATTGCATACACGTGTGAAATTGTCTGAGCATTAAATAAATTTAAAACACTATTTAAGAAAAAGAAACCTGGGACCAGTGAGACAGTTCAGTGGGTAAAGGCATTTGCTGCCAAGTCTACCGACCTGAGTTTAATCCAGAGGGCCCATAAAGTGGGAGAGAACCCCACCAACTAGTCCTCTGCCCTTCACATCCATGCCATGGCATATGCTCCCTCCCAACACACAAAATAAAATGGGAACACATAAGGACACGTACAGGCAGACGTTATGCAGGGAGTGAGAAACTTAGGAACATGCAGCCTGAAATGGGATGACCCCATCAAATCCCTCTCCTTAGGCCTCAGAGAAGCCTGCAAAAGACAAGCCAGAAAGAGTGTAAGAGAGAACCAGAGGACACCCAAAAAGCAAGGCCCTCTAAACCAACCTAATCAAAGGTCATATGAACATGCAGAAACTGAGGCAGCACCAGGCTGCACCAGGCTTTTGCATAGACATTAAAGTTTCCAGTTTAGTGTTTTTCTGAAATTCCTAGGGTTGGAATGTGTGGATCTCTAATTCTTTGCCTTCTCTTGGTCTCTTTTCCTTCTTTTTGCTTTGACCAATACTGATGTGTTAGTTTTTGTTTTGACTATATTATATTATATTATATTATATTATATTATATTATATATATGTATTATATTTTATTTATAATTATCCCTCNTCTAAAAAGAAGGAAAGGGATGAGAGAGAGAAGAGGAAGTAAAATGGGGAAAGACAGAAAAGGTGTGTGTCTGGATGGAAGGGGAGGAGAGGGGAGGAGGAACTTGGAGGGGTAGAAGTAAGGGAAAACATAATCAGAATGTATTATGTAGAAAAAAATCTGTTTTCAATAAAAGTAAAGAAATAAAAAATTTAAAAAGTAAATTAAAAAGAAGTAGTGGACTTTAGATATTGCTGCTATTAATATTTATGGATTGATTAGAGAGTCTTAACTCACCTTTCCATCCACACCCCCCTCCAGAAAGAAGAAGAAATTTGGCTATTTAGTAGCCTGATGCATACCTTTCCTTTAGGAAATAACTGTTTTCACATGAACACATTTAGACATGGACTTGATAGTTTGACTGTCTGTACACCTGAAAACATTACAAGTACCCAAATATGGTTTACATAGGCAGTATTTATCCTCATAATCAAGTATGTATTCATCTTTTGATACTTATCTTCTTAATAAAGCCTTCCTATACCATTTCCCTTTTAAATTCATTCCTAACATGTAGAAAATAGTGAACATTTGTATGTATCAGATACTAAATATATGCTGAGACCTTGACCTCCAGCAAGAGATGACTTCACAGAAATGGAGATAGTTAAATAAGACAAATGGAGATGGTATATGGGCTTCCTTTGTTTTGAGGGGCAAATTTAAAGAGAGATATGGAGCAATGGCAAGTTATCCTTCCTAATCTGGAGATCAGAAAGGGTCTTTTCAGTGAGTGCTATTAAAGACTAGATGATTCTGAGAAGTCACATTTGAGAAGCAGTAAATACAATATGGATTAGACTTACAAAGTGCAAAGTCAATGACCTAGCATGAGAAGCCTTGGGAGCCTTAGAAAAAGTTTGGACTTTGGTCTTAGGTGAATAAAAATCCACCAGTGTAACCAGTCATGTAGTTTTAGTTTATCCAAGCTCCACTACAGACAAACAGTTGAGTAAAATAAAACGGGAAAAAGACAGAAGAGTTAGTTACTTAATTTTATTATTACATGATGATGGTGTAAACAAAGAGGCCATAGACATACAGATAAAGGACTCTAGATACATGGTTTAATTGATAGAAATAGAATTGAGAAAGTGATATGGAAAATAAGGGAAAGAAGAATGTCAAGGTGTATTCCTAATCTCCTATGTTATTGTATCTCTTGTTTCATAATCAATGCACTTTCATGACATTCTCTGGGGTTACTATTTTCATTTATATATGTCTCTTTTTATATCTTAACTGGTACATTCAAGAGTATACAGGCAATAAAAACTGGACTTGATTTAAAGAGTGAGTAAGGGAGGGATGAATCTGGGAAGTGGGATTGGGGGGAGAAGGTGGGTGAATGTGATCAAAAAGCATTGTACAGAGAACCACAGCCAAAACAGGTGGAGCTCGGGGAACCCCACAGAAGAGGGGGAGGATGGAATGCAAGAGATAGGGTGGAGGACAATATAAGAACATGGTGCACAGAATCAATGAAGCATGGCTCACAGGGGCTGACAATGAGGGCTGACTAAGAATCCAAGGACAATGGAACTGGGTTTTGATTCTACTGCATGTATTGGCTGTGGGGGAGCCTAGTCTGTTTGGATGTTCACCTTCCTAGACCTCGATGGAGAGGGAAAGACCTTGGACTTCCCACAGGGCAGGGAACCCTGACTGCTCTNTGGGAGGAGGGGAGGAGGTGGAAATTTTTAATAAAAAAATTAAAAATAAAAAAAGATTTTTGTTGCCTTCTTCCCCCTTTTGTATTGGGGTATAAAAGTGCATGGAAAACTAAACATGGATGTTGTCAGTATTAACTGAAACTCTTTGTTTTATTATTTTTATTTGTGTCTTCATCCTCTTTACTATTTTTCTGATCCCCACACCCCTACCCTGGTGAGAGGTATTTTTGTTGAGGCTGGTCCCCTACAACTTGTTGTCCATTTTTAGATCCATATAATAGTAAGTTAACATAACTAACAAACTAAACTCTAAGAAATATGCCTTGACGTCTAGATCAGTGATTAGGATCATCATTATGCTTCTAGAGGACTTGAGCTTAGTCCTCAGCACCAACATCAACAGCTCCTAGGAATCCAGTGCCCTCTTTAGTTTTATAGGTACACTCACACATGTGCACATATGCATATGCACATAAATGAAAAAAAATAAGCCTTAAAATGAAGTACATCTCTGTTATTTTGTGTTCTTTTTTTTTTCAGAGCTGCAGACCGAACGCAGGGCTTTGAGGTTCCTAAGCAAGGGCTTTACCACTGAGCTAAATCCCAAATCCTTAAAAATGAAATATATCTTTTTTTTCAGCTTTGAAAATTTTATTATTATTTGTCTTTTTTTATACTTTTTTGTTAAAAATTTCCACCTCCTCCCATTTCCCTCCCA
>LOEQ01000478.1:32529-48612 GCA_001685075.1 Bramus lutescens | reverse complement strand
TGAAGTTGGATAGTACTTATCTTAAATGCCTAGCAGAACCTCAAGAGTAGGAAGAAGAGCAAATGTTCAGCCTTTCTTACTCCATGTTCAGAAAACTGTTAACAGCTACGGGTTAATATTAATGTATAAATAGTATTTGAAATGGTTTTCTTCATTAGGTATATTCTAAAGATGTCTCATCCCCTGCCTGTCTGTAGTTCTTCAGTGTTTGTATGATGTGAAGGAAGTCAGAATAATCTTCCCAAAACATGTATCTCTTTAAATACATATATCTGTTTGAGCAGGGTTTCTCTGTGCAGCCCTGGCTGTCCTGGAACTCACTCTGTAGCTTTCCTCGAACTCACTCTGTAGACCAGGCTGGTCTCAAACTCAAGGAGATCTGGCTGCCTCTGCCTCCTGAGTGCTGGGATTAAAGGCATGCACTACCACCCTGCTACATAAATATTTTTAAGCTGAATCAGCTGTGAGTAGCAGTCAAAAGAACTCTAAAAATAAGAACATAAGTTGGACTGTGGTCAGTGGCACACACTTTTGGTCCCAGCACTCGAGAGGCAGAGGCAGGCAGATCTCTGTGAGTTAGAGGCCAGCCTGGTCTACAAGAGCTAGTTTTCAGCACAGGCTCCAAAGCTACAGAGAAACCCTGTCTCAAAAAAAAAAAAAACCTACAGATTTCAAATAAATGAAATAATGGTGCACCTGAAGGTTATGGAAAGACAAGAGCAGAAAACATCCAAAGATGGTAAGTAGACAGGGAGAATTAGTCAAAACGGGGGATAAAATTAATGAAAGAGAAGAAAAAAATACAAGGAATCAAAGAAGCCAAGAATTAGTGCTTGGAAAAGATTAATAAGATTTCAGTGAAATAAATTAATCAAAAGAAGGTGAAGAAACATAAAATTAGAGATGAAAATGGAAATGATAGAACAGACACCATGCAAACTCAGAAAATCCTGAGGACAAAATTTAGAAATCTATCTTCCACAAAACTGGAAAGTCTAAAAGGAATGGATGGATTTCTGGGTATATATGACCTACCTATATTAATTCAAAATAAAGTAAATAATTTAAATTGACCTATAACATCCAGTGAGTTAAAAGCAGTAATTAAAATTTCTCACAACTTAAAAAAAAACCGACCAGGAACATAATAGCAAAGATTTCTATCAGATCTTCAAGAAAAGAACTAATGTCAATGCTTCTAAAAAAAATCTGCAAAATAGAAAAGGAGCATTTCCAAGTTGTTGTTACAAATGTATTATCACTCAAATATCAAAGTCAAAGAAAAAAATCAACAGAGAAAGAAAACTATAGGAAATATTTCTGATGAACACATATATAAAAATTCTCAACAAAATTTTGCAAAATGAATTCAAGAACATATCAAAAAGATTATTCACCATAATCACGTAGGCTTCATCCCAGAGATGCAGAAACCATCTGATATTCATTAATAATACCTCTCCAAAAAATACCTCTCAAAAAATTCATGGTCATTATTTTTGATACTCTGTAATCATTCATTTATTAAACTTCTATTGGTACCTAATGTTTTCTGGCAGCATGCTTTGTATTTTCTTAATGATGAGCACAAACACTTGAAAATATATTCATTATCTTTTTTAAACATTTCATTATTAAGTTTTAAAATTCATCAAGTCTTTTTTACTCCATACATTTCTCTGTGAACAATTTCTTAAGCCATTTATTTTAAAATTTTTTAATTGCCCAGTTTTCCCCATTAGAAATGATTCCTACAGGGGTAATTTTTTATTCATACTAGCTTGCCAAAAGCTAGTAAAGGCAGAATATCTTTAAAGATTTTATTTTCAGAGTCAGAGATGGTGGTGCACTTGTCCTCTACTTGAAAGCTGAGGCAATATCACAGGATCGAGGCCATCCAGGGATACACAGCCAAAATACTGTCACAAAAAAGCAAAAACCACTTTTTAGTCTTGTACTCAGTTTTTGAATAATAAACTAAGATGAAAACATTTGAAGTCAGTAGCTCCACCAAATTTAGATCTTCTGCACTATTCTGACATATTCAGTCCTATGTCAAAGCTTTTCTAAAAGTTCGCTTTTATTTTTCAAAAAGAAATGATGTTATCTTTATTATAACCAAATCAAAACCACTAGATTTTTAAATTTATTCTTCTCTCATATATTATAAACTGAAGACAATTTCCCATTTTCTCTCCTTCAAGTCTCCACCCACCTTTCCAGATCCTTTCTTCCTCAGTTTCCCTTCAGAAAAGAGCAGGCCTTCCAGGCATATCAACCAAATATGCATATCAAATCGCAGTAAGACTAGGTTCAAACCCTCATATCAAGACTGGATGAAGCAATTCGGTAGGAGGAAAGGGTTCGAAAAGCAGGTAAAGGAGTCAGACACAGCCCTGCTCCTAATGTAAGGAGCCTACAAGAACACCAATCTACACAACCATAACATATATGCTTAGGTCAGTCCTATACAGGTTTCCTGACTATTGCTCCTATCTCTGTGAGCCCCTATGAATCCTGGTTAGCTGATTCTGTGAAATTTCTTGCGGTGACCTTGACCATTCTGGTTCCTACAATCCTCCTTCTCCTTCTTTTTGCTATTTAAATTTAATTTTTATTTTTTACAATAATCTTTTCTCATTTTACATATCAATCCCAGTTCCCACTCCCTTCCCTCCTCCTGCTCCCCTCACTTCCTCCCACCCAACCCCCATCTACTCCTGAGAGAAAGGCTTCCTAAAGAGTAAACAAAATCTAGCACATCACTTTGGGGGCAGGAACAATCCCCCTGGAATATCTAGACTGAAAAAGATATCTCTCCAAAGAGAATGGGCTTCAAAAAGCCACTTCCAGCACTAGGGATAAATCCTGGTATGACTGCCAGTGGCCCCACAGACTGTCCCAACCAAACAATTGTCACCTACATTCAGAAAGACTAGTTTTGTCCTTTGCTGGTTCCTCTGCTGTCAATCCAGAGTCACTGAGCTCCCACTAGCTCAGCTGTTTCTGTGGGTTTCCCCATCATGGTCTTGACCACTTTGCTGATATTATCGCTCATCCCTCTCTTCAATTGAACTCTGGGAGCTCAGTCCAGTACTAGCTGTGGATCTCTGCCTCTACTTCCATCACTTGCTGGATGAAAGCTCTATGATAACAATTAAAATAGTCACCAATCTGATTACAAGGAAAGGCCAGTTCAGGCAATCTCTCCAATACTGCTTAGGGTTTTAATTTGGATCATCCTTGTGGATTCTGGGAATTTCCCTAGTGCCAGCTTTCTCACTAGCTCCATAATGGCTCCCTCAATCAAGATATCTCTTTCCTTGTTCTTCTTCTCTGTTCTTCTCCCATCTTGACCATCCCATTTCCTCATGTTCTCTTCCCTCCCTCCCGTTCTCCCCTCTTCCTCCTCTTTCACCCCCTCCCCCAGCCGCAATGCTCCAAATTTTCTCAGGAGACTTTGCATATTTCCCCTTTCCATGGGGCTATTTATGTATGTCTCTCTAGGGTTCTCCTTGTTACCTAGCTTCTCTGGGGTTGTGGACGATAGCCTGGATATCCTTCGTTTAACATCTAATATCTACTTATGAATGAGTACATAGCCTTTCTGGGTCTGGGCTACCTCACTCAGGATGGCTTTTTCTAGTTCCATCCATTTGCCTGCAAATTCTTTACCTATTCTTTGGTTGAAGGTCATCTAAGTTGTTTTCAGGTTCAGGCTATTATGAACAATGCTGTTATGAACATAGTTGAGTAAATGTCCTTGTGGTATGAGCGTGCATCCTTTGGTTATATACCCAAGAGTAGTATTGCTGGGTCTTGAGGTAGGTTGATTCCAAATTTTCTGAGAAACTACCATAATGATTTCTAAACTGGCTGTAGAAGTTTCATTCCCACCAGCAATGGAAGAGTGTTCCCCTTGTTCCACATCCTCTCCAGCATAAGCTATCACTTGTGGTTTTGATTTTACCATTCTGACAGGTGTAATCCCAGAATCATTTTGATTTGCATTTCCCTGATGGCTATGAATGTTGAACATTTCATTAAATGTTTCTTGGCCAACTGAAATTCTTCTGTTGATAATTCTGTTTAGATCTGTGCCCCATTTTTAAATTCGATTATTTGGGTTTTGAATGTCTAATTTCTTGAGTTCTTTATACATTTTGGAGATCAGTCGTCTGTCTGATCTGGATGGTAAAGATCTTTTCCCATTGAGTAGACTGTGGTTTATCTTACTGATACTGTCCTTTGCTTTACAGAAGCTTCTCAGTTTCAGGAGGTCCCATTTATTTGTTGTTGCTCTCAGTGTCTGTGCTACTACTGGGGTTATATTTAAGAAGTGATCTCCTGTGCCCAAGCATTTAAGGCTACTTCCTACTTTATCTTCTATGGGGTTTAGTGTCATTGGATAACACTAACCACAGAAATGAAAGCCCTGTATGACAAGATCTTTAAGTCTTTGAAGAAAGAAATTGAAGAAGATATTAGAAAATGCCAAGATCTTCCATGCTGTTGGATAGGTAGGATCAATATAATAAAAATGGCAATCTTACCAAAAGCAATCTATAGATTCAATGCAATCCCCATCAAAATCCCAACTCAATTCTTCACAGGCCTCGAAAGAACAATATTCAACTTTATATGGAAAAACAAAAAAACTAGGATAGCCAAAACAATCCTATACAACAAAGAAACTTCCAGAGGCTGAAGATCACCACCCCTGACATCAAACTCTATTATAGAGATACAGTAATGAAAATAGCTTGTTATTGGCATAAAAACAGACAGCTGGACCAATGAAATTGAATCAAAGACCCGGATATTAATCAACATACCTACGAACACCTGATTTTTGACAAAGAAACTAAAATTACACAATGGAAAAAAGAAAGCACAAAACTCAAGTCCAAAGGGATCCAAGACTTCTTGCCCCTCTTACACAGGATTCCTTGAACTCTACCTAATGCTTGGCTTTGGGTCTCTGCATCTGCCCCCCTCAGTTGCTGGATGAAGCATCTCTGATGATGATTGTGCTGGGCTTCAGTCTACATTATAGCAGGTATTACAATAGAAATCATTTTGGTTGATTTTTTCCCAGTTGTGTTTGGTTCTGTCCTAGGTCTTTGGGCTAGTAAGCCTCTGGGTCCTAATTCTCCAGAAAGTGTCAGGTGTGAACTCTATCTCTCTCTCACCCATGCTTTGTGGCATGGGTCTCAAGTTAGAGCAGTCATTAGTTGGCTACTCCCACAATTTCTACACCATCATTGCCCCAACACATCCCATAGGCAAGACAGACTGTAGGTTGAAGGTTTTGTGGCTGAGTTGGAGTCTCAATCCCTCCACTGGAAGTCTTGTTTGGTTACAGAAGATGGTTGGTTAAGGTTCCCTATCCTCCACTACTAGGAGTCTTCTCTAGGGTCACCCTCATAGGTTCCAGGGAGTTTTCATTGCACTAGGTTTCTACCTAGCCCTTGAAATGTCCCCACAATTCCAGTCCTCTCTCCCAGTACTCTCTCACTCCAACCCTCCCACAACCTGATCCCTCCTGTTCCAGTCCCCTCTGTCCACAGTACAATCTCAAAATCTATTCTATTTCCCCTTCCTGGGGAGATGTTTGCAACCTCCCTTGAGCCCTCTTTGTTACTTAGCTTCTCTGAGTGTGTGGACTGTAGCATGGTTATCATTTACTTTGCAGTTCATATCCACTTGTAAGTGAATACATACAATGTTTGTCTTTCTGTGTCTGGGTTACCACACTCAGGATGATCTTTCCTAGTTCCATTAATTTGCCTACAAATCTCATGATGGTATATTTTTTAAATGACTGAGTAATATTTCATTTGGGTAAATGGACCGCATTTTCTTTACCTATTCTTTGATTGAGGGACATCTAGGTTGTTTCTAGTGTCTGGTAATTATGAATAAAACTGTCATGAACATAGCTGAGCAAATGTCCTTGTGGTATGACTGAACATCCTTTGGGTATATGCACAGGAGTGGTATAGCTGGGTAGTGTTGTAGATAAATTCTCAATTTTCTAAGAAACCACCATATTGATTTCCAAAATGGCTGTACAAGCTTGTACTCTAATCAGCAATGGAGGAGTGTTCCCCTTGCTCCACATCCTTGCCAGCATGAGCTGTCACTTGAGTTTTTGATCCTAGCCATTCTGACAGAAGTAACATAAAATTTCAAAGTAATTTTGATTTGCATTTCCCTAACTGCTAAGGATGTTAGTTAAACATTTCTTTAAGTGTTTCTTGGTCATTTGAGATTCCTCTGTTGAGAATTCTGTATAGGTCTGCACTCCATTTTTTAAATTTGGTTATTTAGTGTTTATGTTTAGCTTCTTGACTTCTTTATATATTTTGGATTATAGACCCTCTGTCAGATGTGGAGTGGTGAAAATCTTTTCCCATGTTGTCCTATTGACAGTGTACTTTGCCATGCAGAAGCTTTTCATCTTCATGAGGTCCCATATATTAAGTGTTGATCTTAGTGTTCTCTTTGTTTCTTGTTGCAGGATATTTGATCCCACTGTGAACCTTGCATTATTTACTGAAAACCCTGTTTCCAGTTGTGGTGTGGCTCAGTTCTAGCACACACCTTTAATTCAAGAGCTTTCTGCTTATTGTAAACAGGATTAAATAAACTCAAACATAGGTCAAGAGGCAGAGCAGGCAACCATTTGTCAGGAAGTGAACATAGGATTATTAAGAAAAAGCCATAGAGAGTAAGAGGGAGTCAGGAGAACAAAGAGAGAGAAGTAGAAGGAGGACATTCAGCTTGAGGGTTTTTGTTTGAGACTGTGAAGAGGGGGAGGCTTGTGGGATGTTGACTGAGGAGGAAGGTGAGCTAGGTGCTTTTGCTGCCTCTTTGAGCTAGCAGGCTTCTACCCCAGGATCTGGATCCTAAGTCTTTACTAGTAAAATCAAATAACTGAGATTTTGTTAAAAAACAAGTTTCTATTTTAGTGATCTCAGTCATCAGTTTGCCTATTCCCTGCCATCTTATCCAAACAAGGTGGGTGTTAGCATTCAGGCATTTGCACAGATCAGCTCTCAGGGACCAAGCAGGACACATCATGAGCAGCAGCCAAAATGTAACAATGTAGCCACTAAATAGAACACTCTCCCTATGCACATGTGCAGTATCCCCTTATAAAAGGCAGGACGTTTTCACCTCCCTCCCCTGTTCCTCCCATGCTCCCACAGAGGCCACATCTGCATCTCCCCACAGCAAATCTCCCATGTGAGTTCTGTTGTATGGTATGACTTGGTGGTGCCTCTTAGCTCCAGCCAACCAAGGTTGCCTTCTACTGCTAAACTACTACATGAAACTATTAAATTGGTGCCATGAGTTGACTTTAATACACCTCAAACATGTCAGATGCACTCCAGAGAAGTACTGTCAACCAACAGTCCAAGTTTCTCCATCTACTGCCTGTTCCTGAGGGTGGGCTCTCCCCCACCTTTCCCTGGTCTTGGGACTTACCTTCCTCAATTATCAGGATCTAAGAAAAAAATTTCCCCCTAAACTTAATCTTCAGCTCTGACAGCATCTTGCCAGGTCCAGGTGTCCCTTGATCAAGTTTGTTTCAAAGTGGAAAGCCCCAAGTGGTCCAACCTCACAGACTGCTTCAACTAGACCTACTTTTTTGGTGCAGGCTAGTCCCACAGAACCTGGACAGCAAGTGAAACAGCCAGCTATCCCAGAACTTGGATAGCATCCCAGCTTTCTCAAGTACCCCCAAAAATGCCAACAATGCTAGGACAACAGGAAACAGTCTGGAGAATACAATTTCCTCATTGCTGCCTCACCAGCTATCCCTTCCTATTTCCTCACCTTTTTATAATAAATAAAAGGGAGTAATGTTAGCATTCAGGTATTTACACTGGCCTGCTCTTAAGGACCTATCTGAACACATGGGGGCAGCAACCAAAATGTGACCCTGTAGCCACTAAGAAGAGCACTCTCCCTATGCATGTGTGCTATACACTACAGTGGGGTCGGTCACACGGCAGTTTGGGTAGGGCTGGAAAAGTGTCAGCAAGGAGGGTCTTGGGATTTGAACTGAGGGTGAGGATGGATTCTGAGAACATGTGGTCCTCTTACCTGTTCTTCTGACTGGCATGGCCTGCCTCTGAACCAAAACCACTAGATTTTAAGGGTTGAGAATGAGTCACAGTGATGCAGCATTTGCCTATCACAGGTGAAGTCATGGGTTTAAAACCAAGGACCACTGAGAAATAAAACACTATTGTAAGTCAGTGGGTATTATTACACCTACAAGATGTGGGTTTGCAGGTAGTTTGTTTTGCTTTGTTGTCCCCATAATATTTAACTATGATTGTAACTATATTCGTATATTCATAATTTTGGTGGAAGAGCAAATGGTGATCCAAGAAAAATTTAGTTTGTTTATACATGATGCTGTGAAACAGGTCTCCACATAGAGATACAACTTCTAAAGTTTCAGAAAACAAGACTTTTCTTAGTATAATTGAACAAATATTTATAAGACAAATTGGAGAAAAGAAACTAAAACTTTTCTGGAAATGGGCACTTATAAATTTGCCACAGTCTAAAGGTTTGTACTCATGGAAGTCTCTTTGACAACTGTAAATTCTTGTTTGCATTACCAATAGTCTAAGGTTATTGCATTTTACATGATCTACAACATAGCTAACTGAGGGCTTTTTCTTTAATGTTCCTGTAATTAAAAAAGCATTTTAATTTAAAAATTAGAAAGGAAAAACAGAAGGTGGGCAGTGCCTAAGGACATCTAGGACTGATCTGGCCTCAGCACACATTCGCACACACACACACACACACACACACACACACACACACACTTTCATTTTGTGCTAATTCAAGATTTCTTCTGCTGTTGTTGCTATTAAAAGATTTGGGGGAGTTGTTTAGTTTTTTCACTCATAAGAGTATTTACTGTGTGTCTTTAAAACTTCCCATCTTTTAAAACTCAGTCTAAAAGATTTGAGTTTAAATATATGTTCAAAAAGATGTTTTAAATAGTGAAAATATTGATCCTTTTAGTATCATATCACTCAAAGTTTATGTTTTATTAGGTTTTCACTTTTATTTATTACATTTTTAATTATCTCCACTTGAGTCGCAGGCCACTGAGTTTTCCCTAAGTCTCCCTCTACCAGCTAACCTTTCTCCACGTTTATGTTAGGGACTAACAGCTCTGGGCCTAGGGCCCTGTGCTTTATTATAGTGCTTGCTCATCCATTCCCATCATCACACTATAATGTCTCAAAAGGTGGAGACTGTACACTTCTTCAGCTGCAAACGTTTGTACTACCCAGCTGATACCAAATGTACGTACAAGAACCAATAAAGTCTTACTAAGGTGGAAGCTTAATATCATTAATTTTAAAATGTAGTAATAAGTGACAGCATATCATCCTTCCAGGTTTAATCCCAATATGTTTGATCTCAAATCATCCTGTGGATTATAATGCATCTCTTTGTGAATGTGTGAGTTGTCCTTTAGTTTTGCTCTACTTAGAGAAAAATCAACTTTAATGCAGTTATCCTTTTCTCATTGCAAACTTTCCAGATACCCCTTTACATCTCAATCAATGAAAAACTTCATAATATATTTTGTGTAAATGTATTTAATATTTATTCAAATAATCTGATTGGTAATTATAAAGACAAGAAAAAAGAAAATGTGTTTTTGCTTAGAAGCTAAAGGATACTTAAGTTGAAATGTTTGTGTTCAAATACCAACTTCGCCACTTGGTATCTATGTAAGACTAGAATTCCTCAGTCTTGTTAAACCTCAATTTCTTCATCTCTAAATTGGGTTAGTAGTGTCTCATTGCTTAGAATGATTGTGAGGACAATACAGGAGAGCATTTACACTTATCCTAGAGCCAGCACATAGAGAACACTCAACAAATGGTAGCTACAAGCTGGGCAGTGGTGGTGCATGCCTTTAATCCCAGCACTCAGGAGGCAGAGGCAGGCAGATCTCTGTGAGTTCAAGGCCAGCCTGGTTTACAAGAGCTAGTTCTAGGACAGGCTCCAAAGCTACGGAGAAACCTTGACTCTAAAAAAAAACATCAAAACAAAACAACAACAAAAACAAATGTTAGCTATAATTTATTTTTAATGGATCTACACAAAACTGTTAAATGAATCCTTAGGCTTGGGGCTGGAGAGATGGATCAGTGAGTAAGAGTATCAGATGTTCTTCTAGAGTGCACAGGTTCATTTTTTAACACCAACATGATAGCCCATATTATTTGTAACTCCATTCAAAGGGATCTTATGTACTCTCCTGGACTCTGTGAGCACCAGGCACACACGTGGTACACAAACACACTTGCAGATAAAACACACATACAAACAAAGTAAATAATTTTTCATACAGAATTATTAACCATAGCTAAATAGGTAACTTCTGATAGTTACCAAAAAAAGTCTAGTAAAATTAAGTTTTATGGTTTGTAACCAATTCAGTTATAAATCAGTGCCTATAATTAGTCTATCTACGCTTCTTCATGGTTCCATATGAAACTCTGCTGCTTACTATCCATATCATGTGACCCTCTAACTGGCTCTTTCTATTTTTTTCCAATTAGGGTCTTTCCATGTAGTGTAGCCTTGAATTCTTGCCAGTTCTCATGGTATCTTCTACTGTCCCCAAATCAGCATCTTTAGAAGATTATCACTGTTTCTTGTGACACCATTCCATTTCCCTGAATGATTCTTCTTCAATCTATATCTTAAATTTTGTGATCCAAAACATTAAGCTTAAATTTCTAAAAGAACCAGTCATTGATTTCAATTATATGAGAAAAAAGGACATACATCAAGACACTTCATTTCATTTATTATCCTCCTGTGAGGAAAGCACATTTAATTCCTGTAGCAAACCTATAAGATATTTTACAGTTAAGGAAATTAGTAATAAAAATCATGTAGATTTCCAAGGTCACATGACTACCTAAGTAACAAAGTCTTTCTCTTTGCTTATCTAAAAGCCTTATCCTAGATACATATCATCATCTCCTTTTAAGATCATATTCTAAAGCTTCTCCACCCATGAGAAAAGATAGTCCTGCTTTCAACTTTCAAAAGAGAATATGCCCTTCACTCATCTCTCCAAGTCACTCCCATAAACTCTTCTAGAGGAACAGAACTGAAAAACAGAATAGGAAGAATTTAACTAGACTATAAGGAAAGGAGATGAAAAGGCAGCATGATTTTCTCTCAAACAGCAAAATGAGAGAGAGAGAGAGAGAGAGAGAGAGAGAGGGAAGGAGGGAGGGAAAGACCGAGGGAGGGAGGAAGGGAGGNAGGGAGGGAGGGAGGGAGGGGGGGAGAGAGGGAGAGATCATAATAACCAAAAGAAACCAAATGAGCTGGGTGATGGTCACACACACCTTTAATCCCAGCATTTGGGGAGCAGAGGCAGGTGGATCTCTGTGGGTTTGAGGCCAGCCTGGTCTACAGAGTGAATTCCAGGACATCCAGAGAAACGCAGAGAAACCTTATCTCAAAAAAAAAAATTAAACCTGACAACGTAGGCTCAATCATTAGAACTCACATGCTAGAAGGAAAGAACCAGCACCCACAAGTTCTCCTGTGACCTCCACATATGCACCATTGTACTTATGTGCCAATGCATACACACACAAATGAATTAATTTAAAAGATTTAAAATTATAAATTTAAATTATATATTTTACCACAATGACAAAAATTTGCCGTGGTTTCTATTTCTGATGATAACTAGAGCCTATTGTCTTTTCTCAATAATTTTTCTTTTTTTTTTCTTTTCCTCTGGATTTTCTTTTTTAAAGAATGAATGGTTGTGAATGATAAAACACATATAATCTTAGCAGTTTGGAGTTTGACGCAGGAGAGTCACAGGCCCGAAGCCTGTCTGGGCTACTTAGTGAGACTCTATCTCAAAAATTATAGATGAAACTTTAAAAAAAAGAACTTAAAGTTTCTAAGAAAAATAATTTTCCCATTTTAATCTAATTACAACACTCTAAGATTCACTAGACCTTTTATACTTTACAGAACCCAAAAGTCAAAAATATGGTTAGAATTCTGAAACCAGAGAAATCTCTAAAGACATTTCAACCAACAAACAAAAGAAGACAAAACAGAGACTATTTCTAACTTCCAGAAATGCTAAAAGCCTTGTAAGCTTTTCTCCTCCCTTTTCCCCTTGACATTTCTGCCACAGTAAACACTATTGTCTACCACTCTGTCCTTTGAAACTCTCTGGTTGGTGCTACAGCTGTTCCCTAAATATGTTTACTGTGAATCCTTCCTGAAGAAGAGTTCAGCATTTAGCTCTCTGCTTTTCGCTTTACATGTAATCATGATACACAATAACTCATTGACTTTCTGTCAAGAAACCTTCCTGAGGATTGAGGAATACAATAGTACTCATATAAAGTGCTAGTTGATACAAAACAGAAAAAATACATTTTTCTATATAGGAAAATTTAAAACCTTCTGAGGCTGAGCAATTTTCTGTTCTATTTGCTCTGGTCATCTATTACACATTGAGCTTCATTCAACTATAAATTTTTGTTCACACGGCAGTGCAGTGAATTTTACCTAAGGAGTCATTGTACTTTGAACAAGCTTGTGTGTGTGTGTGTGTGTGTGTGTGTAATATTTCAATAAAATACAGAAAAATAAGAAGAGCAACAGTAGAAATAAGAATAGGTATGGCATTACAGAGAGTCGGGAGGCTTACATCAGCATAATTCTGTGATTTCTCCTTGAGTATTAGGTCTATTAAATTCCTGGATAAAAACCACAGAATTGAGAAGGGGAAAGAAAGAAAACATAAAAGAGGGGGATATAAGAAGAGCTCCAAGATTTAAAATGAAAGGTTATCATATTAATAAATGAAGTACATGAATAACTATGGATGCCCTGAAGATCAAACAAGAACTCAAGTGGTTAGAGGTGTTGAATGAATTGAAGTTGATCCTAGAGGAAGCAGCTCCCAAGGGCAATGTGGTTGTTCAAACAGTATAAGATACAAGGAGCATGAATACTAGGTATTTACTTAAAAAAATTTTAATCATATTCTTGAAAATAAAAATGTAAGATTAAGAACTACTAATGAAAAGCATGTTCTACTAAAATTTAGAAGACGTAAAACTAGCAGGCTGTTATACAAGCTAAGTCCTTTAATATTCCAGGCTTAGCTCATCTCTAAAATGAATATAAACCATATATTGTGGTTTCAGAATTCTGTGAGCATCTGATCTTCCGTGGATTAGTGCCACATGATGGTTAAGTCTTTAACAGTACACGGCTCATATGAAGTGACAATGAGGAATTATATGAGTCATGAGCACGAATGTTGGCAGCCAACTGCAGGGAGAGGAAGCCTGTGAGTCTGTGATGTTTTCTGTGAGAGTTATAAATGGATTAAGGTGGATGGTAAGTGATAATGAGCATTTGAAATAAATGGCATTCATCTCAAACAATATGAAAAAAGGGAAAGTTAATTTGATAGTCTTTAAGAACACTATATTTCTTTGAGAAGCAGGATATTTCTTAAAGAAACAAAGTCAATATTTCTGGCTTCTTATTGAACTGAGGAAAGTTGAAAACATTAAGTTTTACCATCATGTTGTTTATCCTTTTAAGTATTAATTGCATGTATCTCTCCATAGGCATCTGCCTTATTACCATTATCTGAATTCTCATCTTCTCACTTGTTATCATGAAGGGCTTCAGGTTGGTTTCACTGGCTCAGATCGCCATTAAAAATATCCCTTAGTGATTCCACAATGAATAAATACATCCAAAAATCATACAACACATGTAAATACACAAAAGTATTTGTTGAGGACACTGTGATAAAGCAGGGTTAAGCTAATATTTCATGAAGATTATTTTATCATATTACATCCCTATTTGAAGACCTACAATGCCCCTCCAGAGCCATACTAATCTGAGTGATTAGTGCTGCCACCTGGAGCGATAGTGTAGTCTGGACCCCAGATGCTACCAAGGGCTGTGTCTGGGTCCATGATACAGTTAAGGTCTGTGTTGATGTCTGCGACCCATGTTATCACAGTGGGGCATAAGAACCATGCATGATGAAATCAGAGAGACATGATAAGCTAGCCCTGCCCTTCTCTGGCTCTGGGAAAGCTGGCCCTGCTTCTCACTACACACTACATACAGCAATAGAGTTAGCCCCGATCCTCACCTGAAAGCCGGCCCCTGCATCCAGGAGAGATGCCTCCACCCCTCACCACTGGCAGGGGAAAACTTGCCCTGATGGCAGAGAATAACTGGCTCTGATGGTAGGGGTGTGAAAGAGCTGGCTCCTCCCCTTGCCCTAGTCGTGGTGGCTCCAGTGGCCTGGAACTTACCTGCTCAGCTACCACCCAAACCCACATCCAGGGCCGTGGGTTGACCCACCCTAATATCTGCCCAAGCTATGATCTGCTACAGTGATTCAAAGGACTGGTTCTGTGGAACTGGAAAGATACCTTTAAGATTTCTATGACTAGGGATGCCATGGGATATATCCGAGAACAGGTTCGGTGAGGGTCCAGTGAGGATGGTGTACCAGAAACCAGAGGCCTTGAATCAGACCAGTGACTCATGGCAATGAACATTTGCAAGTAAAGCTCAATGGACAAAAGGGTGTACTGTGTGACACACTGAGTCTCCCAATGGCACCAAGACCAATGAAAGGGTGTTGAGGAGGCAGGAAAGACAGAGAAGCAAAGAGGGTTTTTTGTTTGTTGGTTTGGTTTGGTTTTAATTTTTTTAATTCTCTTTTTGAGGGACACTGCAAGGATGAAAGTTGGAAATGGGGGGATTGAGAAATGAGCAGAATTGGGTATATGGTGTGAAATTCCCAAAGAATCAATAAAGAAATTATGTTTAAAAAAAGAAAGACATACAATGGCTATCTTGCCATTCATGTCAAACTCTGTCAGACCCCCAAGGTCCTCCACCCTCTGATCTCAGACCCCTTCTAGCCTTTGCTCATCAACATAAACTCTCCATCTACTCTTATCAAGTAATTCTAAGCAGACCAACCTCACCAAACAACCTTTCCTGGGCTTGTTTCTCATCTATATCCTATATACACAATGGAATTACAATTACAATACCTTTGCTATATTTTATGTCTCTTAGAAATGTTATTATATCTTGTTCATCTATTAAAAATACTATCTGCATAGCAAAATTATAGCTAAGTGTTTGGCTTATCCACTATGTACTGTTAATTAAATATAGATGACGGCAGTCCTTCCCTTAAGACTACATTCCACTAGAGAAAAATGTATAAATAAACCCAAAACTTACAAACTTTCAGATCAGTATGCTTAGAATTCTGTGAGAGCATAGCAGAGAGGCATTTTGACCAGGCATACCCGGTGAGTCAGAAATGGCTACTCGGTGTAAATGAAAGTTTGTAAAAGTCTTTAAGGCAGAGAAACACAAACAGAAACACCATATGCAAAGGTATGAAATATACTGGGTTCCGAAAATGGAATAAACGGAGGAGTTATGGTAATTCTGTATACACTTTTAAGAAGTGCAAGATATGAGGCCAGAAATCAAAACTAGAGAATAGTAGTCTCAGAGAGCATGCTAAAGGGTTTTGATTTTGCTTCATAAAATGGAAAACTGTTCTGGAATTTTCACTAGGAAAGTAAGTTCAAGTGATGAGACTCAGGAAAAACTTTTTAATACAAAAATGAGTATGGGGGCTGGAGAGATGGCTAGTGGTTAAGAGCACTGTTTGTTCTTCCAGAGGATCGGAATTCACTCCCTAGTATTCATATGGCAGCTTACAACTGTCTTTAATTCCAGTTCCAAGGGACCTAACACCCATGGCAAAATATCAATGTACACAGAATAAAAGTAAATAAATTTTTAAAAAATGAATGAGTAAAAGATTATTCAAAATGAAGGCAGGGATCACTATTTTTATGATTTTTTTTAAATGCTGCAAGATCCCCAGTGGCAGTAGGCAGTAGAAATTCTGTAGGTCCCAATGGTGGTAGCGGGCCATGTGGTGGCAGACAGCGGGCCCTG
>LOEQ01000477.1:504658-515946 GCA_001685075.1 Bramus lutescens | reverse complement strand
GTTCACACACTGGATGGAGCTCATTGTAAATAGCCCAGATAAGATCAAAGAGGCTTAATTACTTCTCTGGCAAGCAGAGGAACTGTGAGCTGAGCCCCTGCTCTCCACAAAGAGAGATGCTGCTCTCTGCACAGCTTGGCCATACTCCAACCCAGAAATCTAGGCCCACGCCAGCATCTCCCATTCCTCAATGGGACATTCTCCCACCCCCATCTCATTGATGGATGCGGACCCTCTGTTATGCCTTCCCCTCCCACGCTCCAGCATTCACTTCTGGTTCCTTATGACTTGGTGAATGCTACTGCATGTAGCCTGCCAGGTAAGAAGACAGAATCATCACATCCTTTCTTAAGCCTTGGCCTGCTGGGCCTTCAGATCTCTCTCCGCATCAGCACTTAGTGCTGCACTGAACAGGTAACCCTTTGCCCATAAAGCCAACATGTTACCTTAGCAGACCTTCAGGGGAAGGGCCCAGGAGGACATGATCATGGATGTGATCTCTTCTGCTGATAATCATCCAAATGAAAGTGTTAAGTCACTATGTCCTGGGATCTGCTGGTAATCTTTGCTAGGCTGCCAGGCCTAACACCAGCATATACATGAACGTCCATGTATGGGTGCTCCTGCTTGCCTGGCTTCTTCAGCTTTACTTTGCTCTTTTGTTTTGGAAGGATGTCTCCGGTAGATTTAGAAGCCTGCAGTCACTCTCAGACCCAAACCTCCAGCCCCGTCCCATCCAGTTCAGGGCTGAACTCAAACCTCATAAATACTGCAAATCTCGTCTTTTCTACCTCACCATGCTGGCCAGACTTCACCGGTGGGATTCACTGGAGGATATTAGGAAATTTTTCTTCATTCCCGGTGAGAACCTGTGAGTTTCCAGAAGGTTCAAGGGAAGCCACAGGGGAGTTGGGTTTGAGATACGTACCTAATGTAACCAAGGGGAATGCTCCACGGTAATGTGACCTTGGTGTTTCCATCACCAGCCCTTGTCACCGGAGCAGTAGGACGTCCCCTTGATTCATTTTGAGATAACGGGAAATGTCTGACTTTCTGACTCTGAAAAGTCACTGGGAATAAAGGCACCAGGCACCAGCATGCGCTTTCTCCGTGAACTTGAGTCAACTCTGCTTGAACTGGTGGAATCTCTGGGTGGTTGTCATTGGTATAAACATCACCACTCGGAGCTCTGCCATGAAAACATAGTGAAGCTTAAAAAGACTTCCAGTTGGGTAATAAGACAAGTGGAGGTCCTGCCAGTCAGAAGCTGGGTGACATTGAGGAGTCCTCCGTGAGCCTTGCCTTGGGAAGCCTTCCCAGTGGGAATATTGGGAATAAGCAGCATCCCCTGTCCAGCCTCCACAGTATCCCCTTGTGTGTGGCCAGCATCCGCCTGTTGTCCAGCATCCGCTTGCAAGGCACAGCTTCATTTGTGGTTCAGCTTCTACCTGCAAGGCCACATTGCCTGATATGATGGTTCATCTTCACTGTCAACTTGACGTTTTTAGAATTTCCTAGCAAACCTTGGAACAGGACTGTGAAGGTGTTTTAGAGAGGGTAAACTGAGGAAAGAAGGCCTGCCCTAAACACAGGCTGGAGTCCTGAACTGAACGCAAAGGAAATGAAGGCTGAGTGGCAGCGTCTACCTCTCCCTGCTTCCCAGCAGAGTGACCAGCCACCTCCTACTCCTGCCCCTATTACTTCTGCCCTCCAGGGAGCTGTACCCTCAAACTGTGAGCCAAAAAAGCTTTCCTTCCTAAAACTGCCTTTGGAGGAGATTTCATCACAGTAGCGAGAGAAGTGATGAGTCCACCTGGATCCCTGGGACACTCGGAGGATGGCTATGAAACCAAGGCCACATTCAAAGCTTGATTGCGTCCATTTGGTTGTGCTGTCCCTTTGGCCAGTGCAGGGACTCAAGGCAGCTTGCATTCTTTGGTGCATTGAGCATTGAGATCCATGTCAATAACTCCTGTATCCAGTCAAACACTAAGATGAGCTTAGCCAAGAGATTATAGTGGAGGGGACACTGCTACCATGAAGACTGGCCCTGTGTACAAGTGTCACTTGGAACACTCTCTGAATGTAAGACTAATTGTCCCATGTAAGACTAATTGCACCCATCTTGAAGGAGCCACATCTAGGAAATCTGAAGCCAGTCCCAGGTGGGTCTAAACTTCCAGCCTTGCCTTCTGATGTCTCCAGTAGATCAGACACCCTGAAGTGCCCATCTTCCAGCTGGGTGCGACCAAGATATTCCTTGAGAACTTGTGACCAGCAAGCCTAATCCAGTCCTATGGCCCACAAAATCTTGAATGTAATCAATAGTTAGTGGGTTTGGAAGCACTTTATTACACAACAATAGACAAGCATGCAAAAGGTACTTAGTGTTGCTAAGCCTATAATTTTAGTCTTCGAAAGTGAAAATTATAACATTTCACAAGATTGTTGTGAGAATTAAGCAAAATAATACATCCAAAGTGCTTGGCACAGTCCCTGGTCCATGGCAAACAGCAGGTTCTGTGAGCCAGAGAGCTCCTGTGACCTCTGCGCATGACCACATGCAATCACCATCACTTTTGGTTACTGTCAGCCGTGGTCTTCCCAGCATTGGATCCAGTGTCCAGCTGGGAAAGAGCATCTGAACCGCTCTGGAGCTAAAAACACTCAGCTGTCTAAGTCCTCACAGCCAGCAAGATGAGTGCCCTCCAGGAAAGGTGGTGTCCTCTCTGAGCTTCTGTTTCCCCTCCTTCGGAAAGGGACACCAAATCCTACCTTGCTTTCCTGAATTGGTGTGAAGAGAACATAAAGTTTGTAATGAAGATAGAGCAGCCAGCTCTGACTCGGATAGCTTTGTGCATGATTTTTCTGAGCTCCCCACCGGGGACCCAGAGTACCAACCCCGCTACATTTCAGATCACCTACAGGATGCTTTATCAAAGACTGGGATCTCTATCTCTCTCTCTGTCTCGGTCTGTCTGTCTCTCTCTTCTCTGTTTTTTCATTACATGTCTGTGTGCTAATGGTGTTCCTACATATATATTTACATATGTGTAGGTGTGCATGCACATGTGTACGGAGACCAGAATTGCCCTGGAGAGATTATTTGAACACTCTTTACCTTATTCATTGAGGCAGGCTTTCAATTGAGCTCAGAGCTCATTGATGAAGCTAGCCAGCTTTCTCCAGGGACCCCATACCCCTACCTCCCAAGGACTTTTATTAGAGCAGGCCATCATGCCCACCGAACATTTAAGTGGGTCCTAGGGATTCAAACTCCTGTCTTCATGACTGTGGAGCAAGAGCTTTATACCCACTGAGTCATCTCCCCAGCTCCCCTTCCATTTTTACCCAAGATTGGTTCTAGATACTGTGTTGTCAAAACTCATACCAGATTTTAAAAGTATTCAAAAAAGAAAAGAACTTGTTCATGGATGAGATTCATCTCCCCACCTCCACCCCACCCCCAACCAAAGTCTGTAGTCACCAGGCAAGTCCAATGAATACATATCTCTTAAAACTCCCCTTGAAAATGCACAGCATCTTTCTTGATAACCCTCACTTGTCGGGAGTGAAATATTTACTTGCAGTTACTTCAGAATCTTGGCAGCCTGCAACCTAAGAGCAGTTTGCTTGTGATGCTAAAAAACACTTTGAATCTAGTGCAGAGATAATTGTGAGAGGTCAGGAGGTCACAGGGCTGAGAGAGTCAAAGCAAGACACTCTGGGGGCAGGGAATCAGGAAAGCCTCACAAATCCCTGCCCTTGGTTTGCCCTTGCAACTTGTTTATTGGAAAGGTTAGAGCAGTCACAGCCCTGGGCTGATGGGTATCTGCGTCTGAGCTGCCATGTGCCCATCAGTCATTCTGGCACATGCCGGAAGACACTGGGGAGGCTGGGGACATTACCTGATGCTTAATTACATGGAAGAGAGGGGCCTGGGCTTGTAAGAGAAGTGGATGTTGGTGCTCCCAAAGTCCCTTTCAGTGGCACCCCACTAGCAAATAGGATTTTCTCCCTAAGAACCCCTTTGTTGAAAGTAAGATGCAAGGGTGTTTATTTCTTTACTCTTTGCGTGTGGTGTTTATGTTATGATGGAGGAGACATGTGGGTGGTCAGAAGATGACTCCATGGACTCGGTTCTCTCCTTCTAGCTTTTTGTGGGTTCTGGAGATTGAACTTAAATCAGCAGGCTTACATGGAAGTGCTTCCCTGCTGAGTCATCTCACCACCCAGGATACAAGGTTTTAAAAGGCTCCCAAGAAGATTCTATTTGACAATGTCGCTTGGTGTGCGAGGCATATTTTGTCACTCTGGCAAAACACTTGAGGTAACAGGGAGGAGAGATGTATTTGGCCTCATGGTTACAGAGGTTTAGTCTATGGCCAGTGGGCTCCATTGCCTCTGGGACCACCTGTGGTAAGGCAGAGCATCGTGGGGAGAGAGCACAATGAAAAAGCTGCTCACATCAAGTCAACTAGGAAGTAAAGAGAAACAGAGGAAAGGTCTGGGAAGAACACACCTTTCAAAGGGATGGCCCCAATGCCCTACTTTCACTTAGGGCATTCCCTCCCTTAATAGGCCACTCACCAAATAACTCATTTATGGGTTATTTAAAGAATGAAGCTAGCTCCCACCCTGCTCCTTCCATTTGGTCCCACTTCCTAACAGGCTATTCACTAATGAGCTTTGTGGTGGATTAAGCCATTGATGAAGTTAGCATCCTCATGATACAGTTGTCTCTCGATCATTCAACCTCTTGATCAAGCTAGGGACTAAGTCTTTAGCACACGAGCCCTTTGCAGCGGACACTTCATATCAACTCTAATATTGGGCAATCTAGAAATAGAAATAAATGTGCTTTTGAGCCCTCCTTACCTTACCCTCAACATATATATATATATATATACATATACATATTACAGCTAAAGGCTTATGGGACAAAATTATGTCTTTTAGCATGTATACACACATGTAAATATGTGTGTATGCAATGGAAAAAGGAAATAAGAAGCAAGCTAGATGTCTACCAATAGGGGATTGGTTCAGCATCCTGGTCCATTCCTGTCCTGTAAACAACTAAAGTGATCATCAAGCAGAGTCTACAGCAACCTGAACAAGGCTCAGAGAACAGCTGGATATAAACAATCTCACTATGTTAAAACAGGAGGATCAGAGGTACTGGGGAGATGGCTTGAGGGAGAGAGGACTTCCTGTGCAAGCATGAGGACCTGATTTTGATTCGAAACACCCACATAAAATCCAGGTACAGTGGTGTACATCTGTACTCCCAGCTCTACGGAGGCAGAAACAGACAGATCCTAGAGGCCTGCTGGCCAGCCTGTCTGGAAGAAATGGGCTACAGGTTCAGTGAAAGGCCCTGTCTCAAAAAATAAGGTGGAGTGCAATAGAGGAAGATGCCTGAGGCTAACCTCTGGATTCTGTATGTGCATATACAGGCATACATAGGCATGTATGTGTACGTGGGTGCATGTGCACATGCACAAGTGCACACACCCACATGAGTGTATACACACACACACACACACACACACACACACACACGGAAAAGGGCTGGAGGAAACCAGGAATGTTTAAAGGAAGCATAAAATTGTTGAATTCTTTGGAATATCCAATATCCATTGGCTTCTGTCTCCTTCCTGCACTGTGAGTCTTCTATCATATGCAATTGCAGAGGATGCAATTGTCTAGACAATGTCTAGCTCCTGTTGGTCCTTTCAGATCATCTACCCACTGTCCTAATGTTCCCTGCTTCAGGAACTGGTGACCCCACAGTAAATCCAGGCTATGTGACTCCAGCCAACACAAAGCAAAGAGATGAGAAAGGTAGCATGGGTTTTCTGCATTTTGTGGGTCAGCCACTGTGCTGAGGGCTTTAGCTACTCTCTAAGTCCTCAGAGCCCATCATGTTGGGCTTTTCCTCACGGCATTGTCAATGCTACAGAAATTCAGACTCAGGGACTTCCCCAGAGAGCACAGCATGCAATGCTCCGCAGCCTAACCTGGATCCTTTCTTCCTTGCCATCAGTCACAGATGGGTAAAAGCGAGAGGTGCGGCCTTCTCTACACTCTACCTAGCCCTCTTGCTATGATCTGAATTGCTATGGAATCCCTGCTGGAGTCTCCATGATCTTCCTTCTAGTTACAGTGTCTGGAATCCCATAATCTGAGATGCTTTCTCTCTGGTCTAAATGCCTTAATTTATGCTGCATGTCCACCCTGGAAGTGCTGTTACTCTGGGAAAGGTGTAGGGTATAACGTGGGCAGGAGTGGAGTCAACAGCTGGTCTGGGATGAGTGATGTCAAAGCCAAAGACGCCAGGCACCAGTTACAACCCAAGGCTCTAAGTGAGCAGAAGCAACGCTTCCCTTTTCAGTGATACAGGGTCATATCCCTTCTCCTAAAGACAACCAAATCCTTTCTGAGAAGCCACCCCTCCCTTGTGTTATAGGATCTCAGTGAGAAAGTGTGTGGAAATGGCTCATTATACCCTTGGGTCAGAAAAGGGGTAAACATACCAATCTTTTAGTTAAGGGGCACAGCATGTGTGTGTGACTGCAGGTGCCCCCATAGTCCAGAAGAAGGCTTCTGGTTCCCATCCCCTGGATCTGAAGTTATGAGGGCTGCCTAATGTGGTTCTGGGAACTGAACTCACGTCCTCTGCAGGAGCAGCAACCACTCTTAAGCACTAAGCATCTCTCCAGCCCTCAGACTCCTCTTAATCTCCACTGCACTTTAGAACCACACAGGGAGCTACAACAGATGACCTTGAACCAGTGACCTAAGGGGTATATACATGGCTGAGGTTATTTATCCCATTGCAATGTGTTCCCATCTAGACCAGCTTTGTTAAGATCATGTCTGCTCCCCCAGAACTGCAGCCCTTTCTTTTTTTTTTNNNNTTGCCATTTCCTAACTGGTTCTCCTACCATCCTTCAGTTAGCAGAGCTGTGACCTGTCTGATTCCCTTTTACCGAGCAGAGGGATTGGAAACCATGAACAGTAGACATAGCGACTCAAAGGCTGCATGGGAAGGTCACACATGGAGGGGCAGGAGAATGTCTAGAAATAGTAGAGAGTGGCTGAGGAGGTGGCTCGGGGAGAGGAGGGAGGGTTTGCCTTGAAAGCATGAGAACTTGAGCTAACCATTTAGCACCCTTTAAAATAGCACGCATTTGATCCCTGAAGCAAGGAAGCAGAGAAAAGAGGCCACTGGGGACTTGCTGGATAGACAGTCCCGCTGAACTAGTAGACATCAGGTTCCAGTGAGAAAGCAGTTGGAAACAAAAGTAGACTGAGCCTAAGGAATGCCGTCCGATGGTATCCTCTTGCCTCCACATACTTTTAAAACACACATATGTACCTACTGCACCCACACCTGCACACCATGATCTCTCTCTCTCTCTCTCTGGCACACACGCACACTCTGCAAAAGAAATTCTGGAGCCTCCAGCTAATGGCTGGCAGAAAAGACTAACTATCCACTATAGAATTGTACTTTGCTCCACTATATGGACTTGGTGGCTACACAGACATAAACCATATTTCCCTGGTTTCCCTGGGTCTAGATGGTGTCATGACACCAGCTCCTACCTACGTCATGTGACCAATAGTGGGATGAGCCCCTTTCAGGCAAAACAGCTTAAGAGGCTGTGAGAGCCCACTTAGGTTTGAGAGTGAGGGGAGGGGAAGGTTGTAAGACAAAAGACAAAGAAGCCTAATATCTGGATCACTTTGCAGACCACAAGTAGCAGCCAACCACAGTGGACATCTGACAGGGAAAAAATCATTAAACTTCACTAAGTTAACAGACTGAAGTTAATGCTGTCATTTTCATAGGTTTTGGCATCTGAACTAATGCATACCATTAATACACCAACAGCGACACTAACAGCACACATTTTAGCCATTGTTCGCAAACTTATACCGTGGTGTAGGTACATGAAGGTAGTAGCTCAATGGGTCTCAATTAGCAGAGCCTTCCCCAAACTCATGGTTCTTGGGCACTGAGAGACATTTTTGATTGCTTAAACTTGAGATAGAAAGCTGGAGGGGGGTGGTGGCAAAGAGCACTTGCTGTTCTCGCAGAGGATACAAGCTTGATTTACAGTATCTACATTGAGTGGCTCACGGCCACCTATAACTCCAACTGCAGGGGATCCAAAGCCCTCTTCTAACGTCTGTGGTTAACCTACATGTGCATAGTGTACATACATACACTCAATCACACATATATACATGATAGACAGACAGATAGATGATAGATAGATGCATGCATGCATGCATGCATACATACATTCATACGCACATAGATAATAGAAAGATAGAGAGATGATGATGGATAGATGGTAGATAGATATAAATAAATGATTAATGATAGGTAGATATAGATAGATGATAGATAATACATCTTTAAAAAACAGTTCACACTTTTGTTAACTATTTTCTATTCTAATCATATTTTCTGTTTCTGTTCCAAGTGTTTCCCTACTTCTGCTAACTTTTGGTTTGTTATTTTCTGGTTCTCGGAGATGTCCAGGTTGAACTATCAAGTCAGATCAAACCAAAGTCCAGGTTGAACTTTGAATGTCAATACTAGTCGGCTTGCCACCCACCTAACATTGCCTTGATTCATCTCCTAAGCATTAATATGTTGTATCTTCATTTTCATCTATTTTGAGATTTATCCCAAATTCCCCTTTGACTTTCTCTTTCATGAAGTGGTGGTTCAAGAATGTATTCCTTAGTGTCTATTTACTCATGAATTTTTCTACTTTTTTTTCTGCTACTGATGTCTTGTTTAATTCTGCTGTAGTCAGAAAAAAAAAACTAATGAAATGATTTTAATTTTCTTGAATTTGTTAAGACTTCCTGTATGACATCATATGTGATATGTATTTGAGAATGTTTCATATAAAGTTGAAATTATATGTGTTGTGCTGGTGTCAGATTTTTTACATATCTTAATTTAGTCTGCTTTGTTTATAGTTGTATGCATTCCATTTCCCTGTTAAATTCTTTAAAAAAAAACAGTAGAAGAGACATTTTGACTGTATTTTATGGTTTTAATTATCACCCTGATACCCCAACTCATAAGTAAGATATCACAAAAACTCTACAGACTCTATGACCATATGCATAAACATCCTTCCTAACACATGAGCAAACTGTATCCAACAACACACTACAAAGATTATACCACACAACCACATGAGGTTTACTCCTAGGCTTCACCCACAGTTCAACAGATGTAAATCTACCAATCCTATAAAACAAGATGAAAGAAAAAAACCACATGATTATCTCAATAGATACAAAAGATGCAACAAAGCTAAGCATCCATCACAATCAAAATGCCAAACTCCCAAAGTTATATAAAGAATATACCCCAACCCGATAAAAGCCACAATTAACAACAGCAAAATAATATAGTAATAAAAGTCAAAAGTGATTAACTTAGTAACTAATAAGATAGGAAGAGAATGAAATCCTTTGATCTATGAAACTCTAGAGATACTAACCAAAGCAAATAAACAAGAAAAAGAATAAGTGAGAAGAAACTAGAAAGGGCTAAAATGGCCCCTTTTTTCTGTATGATATGATCACATACATAGAAAAGCCCAGAGATAGCACAAACATTATTAGAACTTATGAACACAATAAGTAAAATTTCAAACTACAGAAGTGGCATCCAAAGTCGATTGCTTTTCTACAAACTATGAACGAGCCACAAAGAAGTCAGGAGTTATTTCTGGTGAAGAGATCCACACCCATTCACACACAAATGGCATTGTTTAAACCAAGTTAAGTCACAAAGCAAAAGCAAATGGACGTGAAAGTGAGGTGGGGACTTGGTGACAAGAAGGTGATTCGGTGAGGGGGGGTGATGCAACCAGAATGCATTCTATACACACATCAAATTGTTAAAAACCAACAAGTTTAAAAATATGTGAAAAATAATTAAAACTTCCATTTTAATAAGGCAATTTTGTCTGTAGAGGTGGGGAGGCTGAAAGGGAAAGGCCTGTGAAAGTTGGAAGGGAAGAGGCACTAAGGGGTGACTGTACAACAGGACACACGTTATGAAAATGAGTTAAAGGTTTAAGCAGATATGGGGGTTACAGGAACATGGCATAGAAGGGGTGGGAGTGCGTTAGCCAAAACCAAGAATGAATGAACCCTTATGGGAATTCATTAGCTATTGAAAGACCCAAAAAGGGCAGGGGCTGGAGATGTAGCAAGTTGTTTTTACCTGGGACCTAAACTCATTTCCTTGCCTCCATGTTGAGCAGCCCACAACCACCTGAAATTCCAGCTCCAAGCCATCTGATACCTTCTTCTGGATTCTGAAGACAACAACTACATGCACAAGACACAAACACACAGGAAACAGACACATGCACATAAAGAAAAAATTAGAAATAAATCATATGTGTACATATGCATATATGGAAGAGGATTGTTGAGGGTCCCTGGGGAGAATGGGGAGCTGCAGATGGGGAGCTCAATATACATTGTATACAGCTATAAAACTGTCAAAGAATAAATAAAAACACTCTACTAAATACATAGACATAAAAAATTTTAAATACAAAGTAAAAATAACAGCAGTTACATCTGTGCCAACAACTAGAAGATGAAATACTTAGGACTAGATTTAGTCCAAAGTAGATAAACTTATAAGCTAAAATTGGTGAAATTTCAATAAATAAAATTTGAAATAATTTTATTATTCATAAATCAGTAAAATAAAAAAGCATTTGTGTTCATGGACTGGAAGAGTGGGTGCCATGGAAACGTCTGTGCTACCCAGAGTGACCTTTAGACACAATGTGATCCCCATCAAAGTCCCAGAGATGGAGAAAGTCATCCAAAGATTAATATGATCTACAAGATCTCAAATGTCTGCTGCACTAGTAAACAGAACATAGCTGAGTACATCACACGCCTCCTAGTTCAGGTTGTCTAACAAAGCTACAGTAACCAAAGCAGAGCACTACCAGGAGAAAACAAATATCTAGATCAGTGCTGCTCACCAGAATAAACCCATCCCATCTAGAATCATCTGAGAGCTGGGCCTCTACACGCTTATAAGTCAGTGGATCTCAACCTTCCTAAAGCTGCGACCCTTTAATACAGTTCCTCATGTTATGGTGACCCCCAACCATAAAATTATTTTTGTTGCTACTTAATAACTGTAATTTTGTTACAGTTATAAATTATAATGTAAGTATCTGATATAGGACCCTTGTGGAGGGCTCGCGAGC
>LOEQ01000477.1:460814-481861 GCA_001685075.1 Bramus lutescens | reverse complement strand
CTCTGGAAGAGCAGCCAGTACTCTTAACCTCTGAGCCATCTCTCCAGCCCTAGACTCTCAGTCTCTTGGATTCTTGAAAGTCCCCCAATTCCATTTTCAGCCCAGACAGCATATAGCTGGTTAGCTTAGAACACACTATATAGATCATGTTCTTGACCATGGAGAGATTCTCTTGCCCCTACCTATCCAGTGCTGGGCTTTAAGAATTCTTCTTGCCTACCCATAATACAGAACATGTAAGAGACACCCTTCATCTTTCCAAAATGGCAATGATTTGGGTGGGGCATGGGTGAAGAAAGGGTTGACAGCTGAGAAACACAAGGAGTAAGATCAATCCTTCCAAGAAGATCCTCCTGTGTGAGACATGCTGAGAACTGACACCTCCACTGGGTTTAACCAGTCACCAACCATCCTTGCTTCCCAGTGAATGGAGTCCCCTGAGACTGGCATAGCCGGCAACACTGAATCAGCCTGAGCAACTTCTTAACAGAAAGCACAAGGTAGCTACCTTCTTCCTTAGTCAAAGACATCCCGTCCTTGAGCTAGTCAGTTACCAGACGTCAGTTTAAGCCCTGATTTAACAAGACCCTAGAACGGATTTCTCACAAGAGCTGCTGAATCCTCTACCTAGCACCTAGAGGTCTGTGGATGTACAAAACTGAATGTGAACTTGCTGCCTTACCACCTATGGGGGTGTTCTTGCCATCTTCTACTTGATTTATTCCCAGAAGGGATTGACTTGCTGCTGGAAAACATCCTATGCAGGAGTTTGTACAACAGAGGGCTGACCAATGTGACCTGGGTTTCACTTACCCCACAGTAGCACATCCTTTCTTGCTGTGGACCAGCCTCCTAGAGAGCTGGGGGTTGTAGGAAGGTCAGGATCATCTCTCATTCTTCTTCTCTCTCATTATACATCATGAATGTCAGCTTTGGTCTCGCTACTAACGCCATGACGCTACAGCAGGGAAGCCACGGGTGATTTTTATTATTTATATTTCCCATCGCTATGACAAAATACCAACAAGAAGCAACCTAATGAAGGAAGGAGAAAGAGAAGGATGAAGGGAGGGGGAAGGAGGGAGAACAGAAGGAAGGAGGGAGGGAGGCCAGTGCCGCTGGAGTGGGCTGGGAGATGGTGAGGAACTTGAATCAGCATGAACTACAGGAGGAGCAGTGAGGCAGAGCGAGCATATGGTCACGGAGCAGATGAGGACATCTTTCACCCTGCAGGGCAGGTGTGCAGAAGAGTATCACCGGGCACTGACCAGGCTCATGACCATCCATCCCAGCGGCCTCCTCTCTGCAGGAATCTCACCCCATCTCACCTCCCAAAGCAGATGGACAGTTCCTGACACCAAGCCAAGTGAAATGTACAATACCATTATGGCTGGGACAACTCCCCATCCTCCCAATGTCACCCATATACCTTAAACACTTTTATTCAGCTGCTGGTCTCATGGGCATTGAGCTTACATTAAGTCATGTTCTAGACTTAAATTTGGAAAAGAAAAGCCTCAAGGAGCTGATGATTACAAATCGAGTGTATTCTCAATGTCTTCAGGGGCCTGTTACCCATCCTTGGGAGCATGATGCTTCCAACACTGTCGCAGTACACAGCAAGGATCAATAGTGCAGACAGTGAAGGATTCGTGAACTCCATCAGGGACTGAGTAAATTGCCTCCAGTCCAGTACTCCATGGAACCAAAGACAGCAGATTCCAAACCATTCAGGAGCCAGTCCTGAATCAACCTGACCCATGACATAGGAGCTAGACAGTCCCAGTCTGATGCAAAGGCCACCATGGTGCTTAGAAAGTGACAGTGAAGAGAGGATCATTTGAATATGTTGAGCAAAAGCAGAAGCAGGTGTTGTACTGTAAACGTCCTCGGTGCGTGAGAAACCAGAGCAAGATTGCTGTGAGTCCCAGTCCAGGCTTCCAGAATTACAACCTGTCTCGAAACCAAACAACAGCAACAAAACCAACCAAACAAAAACCCAAATAAAACCCAAATAAAAGAAGAATAAAGGAAAAGGGGGAGAAGAGGAAAATGGGGAGGAGGAAGGGAGAGGAAGGAAGAGGCAGAGAAGGAAGACAAAGAGCAGAAGGAGGAAGAGATGGAGGAGGAAGAGAGCGATGAGGAGAGGACTGCTAGGAAGAGGAATGGAGGAGAATGACCGGGAGAACTGTAAACAAGAGCTAAGCAGAGCCGCAGCCAAAGCTCTGCTCTAGAGCCTGGCAAGAGCCTTGCTATCATCTAAGGGACAAAAAGTCTTTTATTCTGCTTGCCCCTCCTCCTTGAACAACTGAGAGGTTTTCCAAAAGGTTCCAGCTTCCCTTTGATTCAGAGCCGCTGTCGATGGTGTTCAGAGGCCTTAGGGGTAACAGGTGCATTTCAAATGCGTGGAAATCACAAATAAATTGGATCCAGGATTTACAGCATTAGTGAAGCCTTTGTTCCCTGGCATTGATGCCTGGCTTGTGGACAGTGGATCTGAACATCCCCCAGGAGCCCGCGGAGATGGAGCAGGGGAAACTGTTGAAGGGAGGAAGAGGTGGAGTGATGGACAGGAGCAGACAGATACCCAGGTTCTTGTACGCACTTCACAGCACATGCTTCAAGCACTTCTCTCAAAATAAGACCAGCTCCTCTCCCATCGCCATTGCTGCTCCCACCCTCATCCAAGTCATCCCACCCCTCCCCCGGATACTTTAGCAGCTTCCTGAAGGTTCACCTCACATTGTCCCTGTTGGTCCTTTCTTCTCATGCCCGTGAAGACGGTCTTTTCAAAACACATAGCTCATCCTGTGGCTCCTTCTGTGTAATATTTGACAGCTTCCTGTAGCATTTAGGGTCCTTCTGGGATGGCCGTGGCCTACAAGTCTCTGCAGGGACTATCCTTGCCATGTATTCTTCAGTGTGCCCCTAAGTGTGCTGTGTGGGCACCTTAGAGTGGTGCCCACTTCATGGTGTGGGAATCTTTGTAGAGTTTACTGCCCTTGAGTGGGCACTGCCCCTAAGAACTGTGTGTTACCGAGGTGACAGGGCCTCTCAGAGAATCCTTACCTCACATAAGACCTCATATCGAAAACCAAGGAGGATGGCACTTGAGGAATGACAACTGAGGCTGGCCTTGGACTCCACATACATATGCGCACACATGTACACCCACCCTCCTCACACAAACATGTACATACACAGGATCACACACTAACAATTAATAAAAGACAACTCCAAGCCATCTGTAACCCTTCAGTATAGTCTGAGACATCCAGATATCTACCAGGGACAAAGTCACGGATTTTACCAACCCCGTTGTGGTCTGGGTCAAGTGCATACTCAAGGGACACAGTAGATTTCAACTATAGTTGAGTCAAATTTCAGAAAGAAGAAGGGAACAATGATGAGCGGCAGCATAGAGGACATGGGTTTCCATTTGGGATGAGGGAAAGTTCCAGAACTAGAGAGTGGCATGGTTACACAATTCTGTGAAGGCATTCAGTGCCTGATTGGCTATATTGACCAGGAAATCAGTTCATCTACAAAATCTCACATTTTGACTCTTGTTGTCTGTTTTTGTTTCTAAGTTTTATTTTCTTCATGTATGGATGCTTCATTTGCGTGTGTCTGTGTTTTGCATGCTTGCAATGCCCATGGATTCCTGAAGATGGCATCAGATTCTCCAGGAACTAGAATTACAGATGTTTGTTAGTGGCCATGTGGGTGTGGGGAATCAAACCTGGTCCTCTAGAAGGGCAGCCAGTGCTCCCAACTGCCATGTGTCTCTCCAGTCCTGCCAAACTATTTTCTACCATGAAAAACATTACATCCTCCAACCAGAGATGATGATGCATGTTTTCTCACCCATGTTCATGGACCCCCAGACTTTGTAATGAATTCTAGGTAAAGACCCCAGTAGGTGGTCTAGAATAATCTAGATGTTTCTTTCCAGGCTATGTCACATGACTTCAAGTCTGCTCTGAAACATGCTATGACCCCACGAAACACACATGCAGAAGGGTAATGTGGGAGGGAGGTGCACTGTAGCACCTCTGGTACAGAAAAGGTGGGGCAATCTCCACAACTGGGAACCTTGATCTCACTCATTCCTGCCCCACTGATGGCTTTCATCTTCATATTGTATTAGGGTGCTCATTAGTTAAGGGGTACCTGCAGTATCTCACAGCCAAGGTCTGGAAGGACAGGACTTGAACTTGGGAAGCTGAACCTAGAGACTACACACTCTACCACATCAGAAAGTCTTCCACTCCTTCCCAGTTGGACTTTCTAGCCATGAGATGCTCTCCGTAACTAGGATCTCTCGCCTTTTTGTTAGTGCAGGGATTTAACCTTCAGTGAGGAAACAAGGAGACAGCCATCACACCAAGACCTTGTACATACATTCTGGGGAGGACCATGGACCTTGTCACTAGCCTCTCCTGGGGAAGTATCTGAAATGATCCACCCTCAGACTCCATTGGGAACCAAGGGTCCCTCTGAGCATCACCAGGTCTGTGTGCTACCTGCTCTACAGCCTAAGACCTCCAAAGCCACGAGATTCAAAGTGGACATGATCTCAAGCAGAAAACAACGTCTGAACCCACAGGCTGGCAAGACAGAGGCCTCAGATGCCCTGGGAAGGCTCGGTGCCTAATTGTGGAACTCAATTTTGTTTTCATAGGAATCAATTCGGAGGGATTTTCATTTTCAATTATTCAACAACATCCAATTTTCCCTCTACACCTCAGCCAGACTGGAGGAGAGAAATTGCATATGTCAATCACACTGGCAATCTGCTGGCCAGCCTGAGGTCACCCTGCAGCCCCTCACACTGAGGAGCTATGACCGGAGTGTGGGAGGCACTGTGACAAATGGACACACCACATGGCTTTTGACCTGGACTCTGAGATACTGCCTGCCTCTTGTCCTCGTGTCAAGACAGGAAGCAGATTATCGACATGTCTGTGAGAATAGCACACTCGGGGAAGCCTAGGAAACAGGCTCTCCCCTCCTAATCAGCACCACAAAGGATCCTTCCCAGACCCCCACAATCCATAAGAATGTAGTGGTCAGGCAAATCTAGGTCAGACTCCTGAAGCTCTTCCTCCTGCCTCCATGACACCAAGAAATTTGCCTTAGTCATTCTTTCTGAGACAGGGTCTCATTGCAGCCCAAGCTGGCTCCAAACTTGCAATGCAGGCAGATAATCTTGAACTTTTGATCCCCTGCTTTCACCTTCCCTAGAGAAGGTGCTAGCATTACAGGTGTGTGTCACCATGATCGGTTTTATGAGGTGCCAGATACTGCACTGAGGGCCTCTGACATGCTAGACGAGCATCCTACCAGCTGAACTTCATCTCCAGCACCTATAAACATTGGTTTTAAAAAGCACAAGTTCAGGAATGGAACCCTGCTGGACAGCACCTCTGCCTGCGAACACTGCATTGAATACTTGACGTGGCTGATTAGGAAGATCTCGCGCCAAGCAGCCGTCCATGCATAGTTTGCAAGTCTATGTGTCTTCCTTCAAAGTTCCCATTGAAAATTAATCCCCAGTGCACAAGCACTGGGAGACTCAGCAGTTAGGATGAGAGCCTTAAACAGAGACAGGCATCATAATAAAGCCTGTTTATCCCAGCTACTTGGGAGGCTGTAGCAGGAAGACCAAAAGTCTAACATCTGCCTATGCTACTGTGTGAGTTCAAGACCAGCCTGAATAGCTTTATGAGACCCTGTCTCAAAATACAAAGTAAAAGAGGGCTGAGGACCCAGCTCTGTGAAAGAGCAGCCACCTAGCCTGTGAGAGACCCTAGATTCTGCTCTCTGGTACTAAAGAAAAAAGAAAATGGCTGGAAGTAAGTAGCTGGTGATTCTTATCTTTCTGCCCTCTCTGTGAAGATGCAGACAGGAGCAGGGCCTCAGCAAAGAGACACAGAGGCCTTCAGCAGACCCAAACCTATTGCTGCCTTGATCGTCAACTTCTATGCCTTCAGAAAGGCAGGGAAATAAATATATGCTTGTAAGTTCTTTCTGTAAATCACTAGGTCCTAGGCATTTTGTCTTAGCAGCTGAAACTATGCTTAACAGAAGACAGAAGCTAGGGGAAAATGATAGATAGTGGTGTCTCTTGTCTGGACAGCAGTGAGAGTCACAGAAGTGAATGCAACTTCAGACATGGTGAGAGTTCTCCAATATCCATCTGCTTCCTGTTCCAAGTGGGAACAGAACTGACCATTGGGTAGACATTATTCTTTTCTCTGTTTACTCTGGTGTCGCTCTGCATTGCTCTGGGGGATTCAATGTTTCCTGCTAAGTCTCACAATTTAAAGATTAAAAACAAAAGTGTCAGGGCCACAATTTAAAGGTGAAAAACCTGGGAACAAAAGGGTAAATGGTTTGCCTGAAGTCTCTCTCCCAGATAGCAAGGAGGTGGGGATTCTCCACCCTGGGAATCCTCTAGAAAACACACTTTTACCATCTGATCATACTGTCTCCACTCACCCCACCACCATCACCAAATGTGGACTGAACTAGGAAGGTCTGGCTGCTAGAGTAGAGGGCCCTTTCTGGCTGCAAGGAGACAGGGTACTAATGGGTAATCCCCTCACCCCAAGTGTTGTGGAAGGTGCCCACGTTGGCTGTGGCCTGAGCTCTGGTATCTGGAGTACCTTCCATTCTATCTCTCAGTCAGAGGAGGAGGAAAGGGACAAAGGCTGCAACAAGGAGCCACTGTTCACTCTGAGAGATGAGTGTGGGCCCAGGGGAAAGAAGGCTGGAGAGACCCATGTGGGATGAGATGCTCCAAGAGAGATGCTCCAAGTAGGAGCATCTGTGGGAGGCAGGTGTCAGCGGCAAAAGGGGAGGAAAAGAGACTCTTGAGGGTATGACCAGTCTGGGTCCTTGCTAGCCCCAGATGGGAGGTGGTCTCACAAGCGGGTACCATTCATGAGGCCCACTTTCAGCATTTGGGAACAGTGTCAGTCAGGAAGGGAACAGCATCATCCAAGCTGGAGATCAAGGCTCTCTCTGATTAAGAAATTGCTGTCAAGGCCAGGGCTGAAACCAGACCAGCTTATTTAACTGTCTGATCCACTTAAATCCTCGTGAAGCAAGAGAATGAGGAAGACAGACAGGACCATTGTGTTAGCTGAGGCTCCGACAGAGTCACGCCACAGTAATTCAGGACACTCCTGGACAATCTTCGCACAAACAAACAAACAAAAACAATGACAAAGGCCCTCATTTCCAGAAGCTTCTGAAAGCTGACCGGCAAGCACACAAGAGGGGCTGGGAAACAAATTAACTAAGTGATAAGAAGTGCAGCTGGCTGGCTTGCTTGCTACCTGCAGGACTGGTACAGGTACCGCTGGGGAAAACAGCCACCACCCTGAGCATGGTTCATCACCCGTCAGGGGCCAGTGAGTGAGCCTGCCTCAACCTATTTCCTCTTGATGTCATTTCCTTCTAATTCCTCCTCAGACTCTCATCCCACACGATCAGGTTTCTTTAGCCAACACCACTAAGCTGGAAGGCACCCAGAGCAATGGAACACAGTAGAGCAAAAGGGAGAAAAAAAATGGGATTTATTCCTAGAGGTAATGGAGTCAACGCGAACAAGAGGTTCCATGCAAAGGTACAGGATTCCATTGATGGGGAGCACTGCTAAAATGTTGGGTATGTCATCCCTCCAGGCCAGGCCTCCAAGCCTGAAGGAGGGCAGGGGCTTAGAACAAACAGGCAGGTATGGCAGCTCCTACCTGCAATTGCAGTCCTCTATAGCCTGAAACAAATTCCAGGACAGCCCGGGCTGTATAGCAAGACCCCATCTAAAGACTAGAAAACAAACAAACAAACAAAACAAAACAAAAGCCTGAAATCCCAGCCAGTAAATGGCTTATCAAGCAAGCTGAGAACCTGAGCTGGATCTCTTGAACCTTGATATAAAACGTCTAGTGTAGGAGCTTGTCCTTCCAGCAAAGGAATCTGAAGCAGGAGGATGGTTGGTGTCATGGCTAGCAAGCCCAGCTACTTCAGTAAGAGACCCTGTCTCAAAAAAATAAGATAACTAGCACCTATGGGAATGGCATGATACTCAAAGCTGCCCTCTGGCCTTGATATATGCCCTCATATATGTGTACCTACATACACACACAGGCACACACGCACACACACAAATGATTTTTTTCAACGCTGTGACATTACATGATTAGAGAAGTGACCTTCTCTGGTGGAGGTGAATGAGGAAGAATGAAAAGGAGGGGAAATGTCAGCTGCTTGCCACAGGAGTATTTGGTGGTCATTTTTCCATCTCCAGACCCTGACTGGGTCACCTAGAGAAAACGTTCCCAAAATACATGTTGCAAAAAGCCACATCTAAATCTTATAAGATAAGCAATCGGTTACCAGCAGACACAGCAGGGGAACGAGAGCAGGTGGGGCACCAGCCCGGGCAAAGGTCCAAAGCCATGACTGATGGGAAATGCCAACTAGTTCAGCCTTGAGGTGACATGAAGCCTATGAGGGGTGATTGACAGAAGACAAGACTTGAAGCAAAGGGAACCAGACTGTGGAAGAGCCGGGTGTCTGAGGCAGGACTCAGCTCTGCATCAGTCATGGACAGAGGAGCCACTGCAAGGCTCAGACAGAGAAGTCCCCAGTCTTGTGCTTCTGAGAGATGACTCTTGGGCAGAGGGAGAACATGGCTGAATCAGAAATGACACCTGTGGAGATGATGCTAAAGTCCCAGCTGGAATACCTTTGATCACTCCAAAATTCATTCTGAAAACCTAACCTTCAAACTGATGATATTTATTTTACTTAACTTTTACAATTTGTTTCTATGTGAGTATGTGTTGGTTTGTGTTCATGAGTGTGTAATGTCTGTGTAGATGTGTGTGTGCTCTAGCATGTGGAGCCCAGAGGTCAGCGTCAAGTGACTTCCTCTATTGCTTCTACTTACCCGAGACAGAATCTTTCATTGAACTTGGAGCTCACCAATTGGCTGGACTGACTGGCCAGCACTGCGGCCACAGACACATGTGGCCAAGCCTAGCTTTTAAGTGAGTGCTTGGAAACCAAACTCACTCCTCATGTTTGCACAGCAGGTTCTTTAGCTATTCAGCCAACTCCCAAAATAATGTTGAGAGTTGTAGTGTATCAGTTAACCCTTACCATCAACTTGATTTGATTGAGCGCCCCCTAGAGGATTGCTGAGGCACATTCTTAGCTGTGTAAGGGGAGTTCAACTATGGAAGCAGAACCTACCTGGGTGCAAGTGGCAACAACCCATTGGTTAGAGACCCAGGTGGAGAAAGGGGTTAAAAAGACAGCAGGCACAGACAAACAAAAATGAAAGCAATAACCATCCCTTTAGGAAGCGGCACTCACAGCTCGTGCCTTTCATCCTAGACTCCCAGCCTCCAGAACTGCAAGAAACACGTTTCTGTTGCGCACCCACACCCAGCCTATGGTGTTTTGCTACAGCACCGCATGAAGACAGAGAGAGAAGAAGCAGCAAAGGGGGTTGTAGAACAGGAAGTACAGCAGGGATGGAATGCAGAAGGGTCTGAAGGATTTAGAGACAACACTGGGAGAATCTGCCGATTTACCGGCAGTGAGGGACGGAGAAAAGCTGAGGATGGTGGATGATGAGGACTGGAGAAGTCACGGACTGACGCTGGGAGACATGAGAAGTGTGTGTTCTTTACACTCCTGAGAGCGAGTCAAGTGCAGGAGCTAAGGGAAGGTGTGACATTTAAGATACTTTTAGCAATGGGCAGTGGTGGCTGCCTCTACTCCCAATCTCAGGCCAAGCCCCTTTCCTTGTCCTTCATGATCAGGGTGTTCCCTTTTCTTTCACCATACCAAAAGCTCTTGGAAAATCTTAGTCCTCTGCCAGGGAGACAACTAAAGGAAAAGAACATGCATAGGTTAGAATCCCTCTCTCCGTTCAGCTGTAGGGATGCAGAGCTACTGAGGAAGGGACATCTGAAGGGAGATGCAGGGAATGTTGGAAGATGGGATTCGGGCGGCATGGCTTTGAGGCCAGGCGAAGCCTTGGTGAGGAGGAATGAGGGCTGTGTCTTTTCTACAGAGAAAAGGCCGATTCTGCCAGGAAGACTATGAAGCGCCTGGGAGAAGTTTGTAACCTGTCTAAAAGTCTGACATCGTAGATGGGCTGGGGGGCAGAGGGGGCTGGAGATACCATTCAGTATTGCACTTCCTGCTCAATTAGAGCACTCACGTTTAATGTCCAGCACCTACACTGAATGTTTACCATCACCTTCTGCTCCACATTCAGTATCCCCATCTGGGAGACCTGATCCCCTCTTCTGACCTCTGCAACCACCTGCTCTATACACACAGACACATAAAAATACGGAAATAAAAGCGCTCACCATAGAGCAAATGCAACACAGGTAGGTGTTGCTTAGAGGGTAAGTGGGAGGGAAAGAGGCCCGTCTAATGCTTCTGGGCTCCTGGTGTCCCCAAGCAGGTGCAATGGGACACACAAAATGGAGATGAATTCAGGGGGAGTAGCACCATTAAGAACCCACCAGGAGTTCAGCACCAGTCCTGACTAGCAACTCAAAACCAATGTCATCCACACCCAAGAGTCCCCACCTTGAGAACAGGTGGCTCACACAGCTGCCCCTCCACCAGCAGGAATGTTGTTGAGTCGATTGGTCCTTTCCTACTGAGAGTGCCTAAGGCCACAATCATAGTGTCTGGGAGATCCAGCTAAGCCCAATAGACCCCAACAGGGTCACAATACGCAGGTGATATTTCCACCACTCTGCAGGCTTCAGACATCAGGCAGTCCTGGGCTCTGCCCCCGTCTGAGTTCATTAGTGAACCCCATTGCAGGCTAACGGTAGCACCAATTTCTCTGGGCTCCACAGTTTCCAGAGAATGGATAATAAATGTGTTCGGAAGTGTGGGTTGATTTATTAAAGTGCATTGTATTGCAATGGTTTTACAAGAAGATTAATTTTTAATAAAGAAACCTATTACCTCAGTCTTTGAGGACCTTCACACACCTAAGAAAAATGATTCTTTGCCTCCGTGGAAACTGCCAGACCTTGTTTTCCTGGAATAGTTGGCTCTGTTCCTTTCCGCTCCTCCTGAGAGGGAAACAGACATTCTGAGTGGGGCCTGGTGAACTACGGGGACTTTTTGGGTGCATTAGTGACTGCATGTCCATTTTTCAAGCTCACATCTGTCACACCAGCTCAAGTTCCTGGTCAGCCAAATTGACCCTATTCTAACCATGAAATATGTTAGGGGCCAGACCCTCGAGTACCCATGTATTGGCCAAGTATGATCCCCCAAAAGCCTCCAAAAGGGTCTTGCTTGAGATGTGGAAGGGGTTTGAAAGAGACACACCTGTGAGTCGGACATCAGTAGGTCATGCAGGAAGATAGTGAAAGAGGGAAAAGGGAAATAGCTCAATGGGTGAAGCCTTTTCCTTACACACATGAGTATCATAGTTCCATGCTTCAGGAAGCCATGTTTAAAAACATCTAGATATAGTGGTATGCACTTACAATCCCCTCACCAGGAAGATAGAAACAGGCTGACCCCTAAGGCTTGCTGACCAGCCTAGACCATTTGGTGATTTCTAGGTCAGTGAGGGAGTCTACTTCAAACGAAAAGGTGGATAATTCCTAAAGAATTATATCAGTCCTCTGAGCCTGGATCACCTCTCTTGGGCAAGGGGCTTGATAAAATTTGCAGGTGGAGCAGACTTGACTAACCTGGCCTGTGCTTTCTGAAGTCAACGCAACCGGAGGTACCATGAAGAAGAGAGACTCACGGGATTGTCGTCCCTGTGACTCAGGAGGCTGAGGAAGAGGGCTGCCAAGTTCAAGATCCAGCTGAGTTTAAGGACAGCCTGGACAAGCCATTTAGACTCTGCCTCAAAGCTTAAAGAAGTGATAGTGGGAAAGGGCTGAAGATGTAACTCATTGATAGAGCATTTGCCCAGGGTGTGGTAGGCCTTGGGATCAGTACCCAGTACTTCAAATACAGTAGTAGCACTAGGAATGGTGGTGATGGTGGTGGTGGTGGTGATGCTGGTGCTGGTGCTGGGAATGGGTGGTGGTGCAGGCAAATCTGTGGTTTGAGTGGCAAAAAAAATCTTTATAAAAATTAAAGATTTTTAGAAAGAATAAAATCCACATGTGTTCTGTGTTAGGAACAACATTTGAGAGATAGGAGTGTGGCTTACAGAAGAAATTAAGGGAAGGCTGAGAAAGGACAGAGTGTGAACAGGAATAGAGACACAGGTTGTAGGAGCAGACCTGGAGGACACCAGTGCTGGAGGACGCTAAGTACAGGAAGAGGCCCTTGAGCAAGAGTAATTACAGTGGCGTTCACTTGGAGACGGAGGGTAGCCATTTAAATTGATAATTGTTATCAGAATTATCATTATGGCCATAGCTGCTCAAAAGAACTCACATCTCAGACAACAGAAATGGCTTGAGAAACTCCTGCATGCCAGCCCTCCAGTTCCTCCAGCAATTCTAGGGCTGTGCCCAGGAAGGCAGACAGCTCATTGTCTAGGAAGGATTCAATGAGTCCAGTGTCGGAATCGAATGTGAAAACTCTCAACAAGACAAGCCTGAACTAACAGCACAGATACTAAATGGTTGCTCATAAATATTAAGCAGGTTATATTTGCAGAAACTATACCAAGTATTTAACATACTGACTCACTTAAAACTATAGTATGGACAAATTTCACCACCGGATAAAGGACCCCTCTTATACAAAAGAGATTTAAAATTCAATAGTAAGGTCTGCCTGCTATAGATATTTAATATAAATCAAATCCTGTAGTATGTGATCTTGGGGGGAATCTGGCTTCTTTCACTAAGCATAGTGTATTCTGAGTTCATCCATATTACAGCATGGGTGAGCACACCATTACTATATTCATACCTGTGTGCATATGTATGTGTGTGTACATGTGAATGTATGTGTGTTTGGGTTCATATGCACATGTTCGTGCTTGTGTGCTCACATACATGTAGAAACCAGGGGTCGTTTTCTGGTATTGTTCCTCAAGCACTGCCCATCTTCTTTGAGACAGTACCTTTCACTGGTGTGGGGCCCAACAAAGAGACTATAGTGGCTGGCCAGTGAGTCCCAGGGAGCCACCCACTTTCACTTCTCCAGTGTTGGGATTACTGGGAAACTTTTGAGGGTTGAACGAGTCCTAATATCTGGGAGACAATTACTCTGCTGAATGAGTCATTCTTCAACCCCAATCGTTTATTTTTTTCATTCCCAAATAACACACCATTGTGTGGTTGTGTTATCTAGAAAAGAAAGCAAATTGGCTACAGGTAAGGACCAGAGGGAGAGGACTGAAAAAAAATTGAATAAGTTTCCCCTACAGTCAACATGCTTTAAAAATGTTCTATTGCAGGTAATGATCTTTTGGGTAGACATGACTCTTAAAAGCACTGAGAGATCTTGCCTCCTTACTCCCCAGGGTATGGCCCAGTCCAGCAGTCAGTGATAACACCCAGATGCCTGGCAGAGGCTCAGAAGCACTGGCCCTGACCCTAAACAACTGACTCATACTGCCCTCATGGGTTCTGCATGCTTCCTATTTGTGTTTGAGAAATATTGATCTAGATTCTTGATTTTCTCTAGACTCCCTCCCTCCTGGAAACCTGGGATTCTAGAACCTTCTCCTTCTCATCCCTCCCCTATTTCTGTGTATCTTATGGTGATGTGGCTATTGGGAATAAGCTCTGATAACAAGCCTGTTTGTGCCTTATTGGCTTCCAGTTGTGTTACTGTGTCAGCCATGGCCTAGTTTAAAAGTAAGATAAATTAGCCTAGAAAACAGGTTTTACCTTTAGTGGTCAGACAGCCTTCAGGGAGGAGCCCCAGAAGGGGTTCATTAACAGGTCTCTGGGCCTTTGGTCTCCCTGGGTTACTGTCAAAGAGGGAAAGGAATGCTAGGAGATGAGATTGTTAGAGAGTCAACAAGTCACATGCTTGCTGGGGCTGAGTTCAGATTCCAGAACTAACGCAAAACCTGATGCATATGTAATCCTAGCCCCATAATCCTAACGGGACATCACAGGTGGAGACAGGAGACTCCCTAGAAGCCCATGCACCAGTGAGCCAAACAAACAAGGTGGAAGGTGAGGACCAGCCCCAGAGGTTATCCTCTGACCTCCACATCCATCCCATAGCATGCACTCACCAAAGAACATGCATAGGCATACCCCCCCACACAAAGATTTGAGAAAGGATTTACCTAAGCTCACAGTTCTAAATAACAGTCCATTATTACAGGAAAGACAGGATGGTGAAAGCCAGTCCCACCCATGGTCAAGGCCAGAAAGAGGAGGGATGTGTGTATTTTGTCCTCAGCACATTTGCTGCTCTATACAGTGCGGGTCCAGACCATGAAACGGCATCAACCACCCGGGTCAGTGCTTCTCCCCTCAGCCTCATAGACATGGCCACAACCCAACCTGGCCAAGTCAATGCCTCATTCAGTCTTCCCAGGTGACTCTGTATCATGTCAAGTTGACAGCTAAACTGTTACTTTATGTCCAAGTTAGGTTTCTGTTGCTGCAATAAAACACCGACAAAAGCAAGTTGGAAAGGAAAGGCTTTATTTCAGATTATACTTCATCATCAAGAGAAGGCAGGGCAGGAACCTAAAAGTAGAAACTGAAGCAGAGCTATGGAGGAGAGCTGCGAATTGGCTTGCTTACCCTGGCTGCTTGGCTACTTTCCTCATACACCCCCAGATCACCTGACTAGGGATGGTACTGTCCACAATGGGCTAGGCCTTCTCCATCAATCAGTGATCAAGAAAATACCCAGCAGATATGGCCACAGGTATGGAGACATGCTTCTTCAATCAAGGTTCCTTCTTCCCAGATGTATCAAGATGACAACCAAGATTGGCCATCACACACTGGGAGAGGGGATCCAGTGGATTCACTTTCAAGTGAGGAATGAAGAGCATGTGGTTCAGATTGTTCCATGGATCCAGGGTGGGTGTAAGTACCTTGAATCCATCTTGAACACTCCATGCCAAAGTCTGCATAGTGGCCAGGCTTGGCGGAGAGAGAAGCTGGTGCCTACAGGACAGACTGGGAGTTACCTCCACCTCTGTTCAGGCCTTGCAGCGAGGTGTCTCAACAGTCTTTTTGTTTGTTCTTCTGTTCTTTCTTTTCCTGGGGTTCTGCCCTCCTGGGAAAGGCTGGCAGATTAGGAAAGAGGTCAGGAAATAGGAAGGCCCAATTGAAGGTTCCCAGAGGACTGAGCTGGGCTAAGTGTATCTCATTTTGCTTTCATCTAACAATAACAAGGGAACAGATTCTGGGATAACATAAGGTCTCTTCAGCATTCAGTTCCATCTTACTCATTGACTGCAGTTCCTGTCCAGGACCCAGATTCTTCATGAATGCCCAGAAGTTGACTTCAGTCTCAAGACCTGATTGCTGAATTAATTATTTGACTGTAAAATGAAACAGACCTGTAACTGGCTGTCTTGGTTAAGGTTTCTATTGCTTTGAAGAAATACCATGACCATGGCAACTCTTATAAAGGAAAACATTTCATTGGGGTGGCTTACATTTTCAGAGATTTGGTCCATTATGATCACAATGAGACCTGGCAGCATACAGGCAGACCTGGTGCTGGAGCTGAAATTCCTTACATAATGGCTCAGCGGTAACAGGAAGTGGTCTGCTTCACTAGGTGTGGCTTGAGCATATATGAGCCCTCAAAGCCTGTCTCCACAGCAACACACTGCCTCCAACAGGACCACATCTCCTATAGTACTGCTCCCTTTGGAGGCCATTTTCTTTCAAATCATTACACTGGTTTAGCTTGCTTCTGACTGACAGTGATGAGCCTCTCTAGAATTAGTGTTGGAATAGCTCCTGCACTGAAATTTCAGTGCCTGCCTGGGCACTACAGTGAGTTCTAGGCCAGCTCTTAAAAGGAATAAACTAAAAGGAACCATCTAAGACCCTCTCTCTGTTGTTCTTCTTACCAAGTATGCATCTAGCAAGAAGTCCACCCAGTTGGAAATGTGACACAGAGACCATGAGAGAATACATATCCAGTTTCCCATTGCTTGGCCCCAGGGGTTTTGACAGAGCAACACAAATAAGACTAAGACAGCTTTTTCGGAGTGAGTGAAGGAAGCGTGGAATGAGGGTACAGAATGGGAGGTCTCCTGGCAAAGGCTGGTGAATCACAGAGTCTACCTGACTTCAGATTCAAAGGCAAATAGGACCAGCCATTCAGTATGTCTCTGTGAAGATGGACACTCCTTAAACCACATACCACCTCCCTGATAGCTGGCCTTGTGCTGGTATCTGTGTGGACTATGTCACTGTGTGTCCCCGTGTGCTGTGCTTGCCCATTGGCACCTGTCCACCCTGTTGTGGGTCTCAGACTGACCTTCATGGATATTAATGAGTCCCCCTCATATTGAGCAGGTCAGAGAGAGCAACCGGCTATGAAGCAGTGGATGGAATGTCCTCTTTGCTGGAATATCGGCTAGTTATGACTTTATCTTCTCCTAGTAGTTAACCGTCTACCATGACACCCTCGATAACACCTCTAGGTTGCGAGTTCCTGGTCCCTGTCCCTTGGATCTTGGGAGTGTAGAAAACTCCCCTTGGTACCAGCCTCCACGTGCTGCCCCTCTTCTCACTCTCCCTAAACCCCTGGGTCATTACAGCCTCTGTTAAGCTCTTCCCAGTTCTGGTACCAGCTCCATTTATGATGTGGGCTCAGAGCCACCCCAAATCTGACACAGTTGACTCCAACCCTCAAAGCTAGGAAGAGGTGTGAAAACCTCATGCTGGAGGTATCAGAGCTGAGGCTCAGAACCCAAGTTCCCATATCTCCAGGGCCTCCCATCCATTAACAGGATTCTGAACTAGCAGAGATTAATGCCTATATGTGGTGTATACTCTGGTGGTAAATAAATGTCTGACAAATGAGTAAGTGTGTAAGGGATTGAACCCACGGCATTGAACACAGACATACTCCATCCCCAGTAGGGGTGTACCCCAAAGTGCCCAGCTACAGCTCACATGAAGCATTGAGGCCTCAGCACTGCCCCAAACTCAAGCCAGGTCTCCTCAAAGGCCTTTGGCCAAATGATCTCCCACTTCAATCCCACACCCCCAGAGGGGCTTCTTCACAGTACATGTTCAGAGTGACTCCATCCTTCCCAGACTGGATTTTTCCACCTCAGAACCTCCATTTCTTTGCACTTCATCTACAGATTCTTCCAATATACTTCAGTTTTAGTAGGACTATTAAAAAGCTGTCAGAGAAATGCAGGTAATGGCAAAAACATTTCTCTGGAGCCGTCAGTCCCCCCACCTATCCATCAGAGCCGCCTTGCACACCAAGGCGGGCCTCATTTAGAACTTGTCAATTCTGATTATTAATGCCAGGAAAGCACCTCTAAGTACATTTGTCTGGGAGGGGAGCCTGCAGGCCACAAGGACAGGCAGCTGCCAAGGCGGCAGAGAAAACCCTGGTGTCGAGGCTGGGACTGCTGGAAGGCTACCACAATTAATTAGGGTTTGGCTATCACAGCCCCTGAGGTAAAAAAAAGGCGGACAGAGCAGGTGGGGAAGGGTGTGCCATCCACAAAGGCCAGGCTGCCTCAGTCTGAGTGCAATGCTATTCAGATCTAGCGTTGCAGCAGGCCAACATGTTCATCTGTCCTTGGAATTATTAGCCTGGAGTTCTCAGGGACTCTCTCTAAAACCATCCTCAAGGAGGGATCCTGCCAATGAACAACCAACTCAGTTTGCTGGGTCTATAACTAAAGCCCTGGCTGGGTCTTCCTGGGTCTGTAACTAAAGCCCTGCTGTCTCTTGGGGGCTTAGTAATACCAGTAAATGATCCAGCCATGTGTTAGTTCACTTGCACAAACATACATAATACATATGCACATGTATTCTTTATTATTAATACTTCATCCACCTAGACATCAATCCACATGTTCTTTCATGTATGAATTCATTCTTCTCTCTTTCATTCATCCATCCATACATCCATGCATGCAGTCACCCATCTGTGGGTGTTTCTCTCTCTCATCTACCCATCTACCTACTTCCATGTATTCAGTCCTAAATTTGTGGGGATGTCTTCCTCTCTTTCCTACCCATCCATACATACATCAAACCATGTACTCACGTGTGCATGAGTGTTTCTTCTCTCAACCATTTAACCATCCATTATCCATCCATCCCTGAATTTATTTATGTATGCATGTCTGACACACTTTCTCCTTTTCTTATCCACCCATTCATTCATCAATTCATCTGTCCACCCATACAACTATCAATCTATTAATTTATGCATGAAGACTTTCTTATTCATCCAGCCAGCAAGCCAACCAAGTGCTTATTTGTAGATGTTTCTCTATATATCATCCATCTATCCATCTGTATATACTTTGTCATTTAGGTTTTTGTTGGCAGAGGAGCAAGGAAAAAGATAAATAGGAATTGGTCATATGCCAATTCAATTGAAACCTTCCAGTCTATAGGTCCTTGTTAAATGAAATATCTGAGATCCATGTCACCAACTCTGAATTAGTATCTGGCTGCCCACATGAAAACAGATGCATTCATCCTGGACATTTCTGAATGGCTTTCCCTTATGGAAAAATGTGTACAAATGTTTATCTATCTATCTGTCTGTTTATATAGATGCAGACATAGATATAGACACAGACAGATATACATATAGGTTATCTTCAACCCAACCATCTGTCCATGTATCAATATATACATTAATTCATTTCTTCACTCAGCGGCATCTACTAAGCACCTGCTCCATTCCATGCACCAGGCTAGGATCAAAGACTCAGGCCTCAGTCTTCAAGGAGTGCTCTAGAAAATCATCTAGCTATGTTGGGATGATGGCTGAAGACATGACTGCTATGCGAAGCAGGACTTTGCAGGAGAATGCTACGGCCTGAGTTTTGAAGAAAAAGTCTGACAAGTACAGAAAGACCTAAGTTGGGATGAACAGAGAAGGCTCTTCCTGACAGGAAGTGTAGCCTGGGAGGTCAATGCAGGCATACCTAAGAGAAGAAGAAGGGGGAGGGTAGGGAAGCCTTTCTGAAGTTTCAAGCCACAGACTCATAGAAGCATTCTACAGAAGGACCAGAGAGAAGGTGGCCCTTCCTACTCAACCTGACGTGACCCCACTGCCTAAACATATCATTCCCAGTTTAGTAGGAGCCCACGGCCCATTAGCAGAATTCTATCACTTTATTAATCCCACCCCATTTCAACAAATAGTTCATGGATGCCCAGCAGAGAGGGTTTCAAGCAAGAGGGTGATGCCAGGCTCCATGTCCACGCTTCCTGTTCATTATTTCCTCGTGAACTGCCAATGTGCAAAATTCTACTCTTTAAAGCAGCTAGGGAAAGTAGATTCCAGCAGAGATGGCTCAGTGGGTATCGTACTTACCCTGCAGGCACAGGGACTTGAATTTGGATTTCCAGTGCTCATATAACAGCCACACACACACATCTATAACCCTTGTGCTAGGAAAGGCAGAAACAGGCAAATTGCTAGGGCTTGATAGCCTATTAGGGGAGACAATTAGTGAACTCCAGATTCAGTGAGAGAGTATACCTCAAACAATAAGGTGGAGAATAATAGAGGAAAATACTAAACATCTAGGTTCACCACATATATGTATCACATGCGTGCCCACGCACGCTCACACACACACACACAGTTTACTAATAGTCATATAGGTGGCTGGAACAAGAAAGCCCATGTTAAGAAACCACAGATTTTCTGTTTCCAAAGCAACTGTATTTCTCTGCACCACTTTTCACATCTCCCTCAAAGCTAAGAGAAGGAGGACCATTAATGAGGATGCAGGCTCTATTAGAACCATGTGTGCGCACAAAGAGGCAAACCTGGGGCCCAAAGGCACACGAGAACTCACCTGGAGCCAAGGGACCAGGAAGAGTGTCAAACACAAAGAGCAGGAATGTTTGCCACTGCTGTGTTAGGTTTAGGTTTGGATTTGGGGAGGGGTAACACAAAGAATAGAGAAAACCTGAGAGTTTCTCTGAATCAAATCCTGTGTTCGGCTATGTCCTGAATAGGCAAAACCACGAGTCTAGATCTGACTTAGCATGTGGTTGCCTATGAGGATGCAGGCTTGCTCCTCTAAAATGACCTGAATAGTTTTCTTTTGACTTGAGGGAAAAAGTCACTCAATCTAAATATGAGAGTGTAGCAGAGCCTGAGGGACTGAGGGGCTGAGTTACTTCACCCCAATAGCCACTGAGCCTGCAGAGTTCAGAAGACATGATGTACTCATCTCTATCCTACACATGTGAGAGCATCATAAAGTCCCAAAACCTGGCAAGATCGTGGCAGGTCAGCATCCACTATGATCTTTGTGACAGAGGAGACAAGGCTGATACCCAGACTTCGGGAAGAAGCATCCCTTTAACATCCTAAAGGTAGCAGACGGAGAAAAGAAGACTGCCCAAGCCTTCTCGCTGCTCCAGCTCAACAGCTTCAATTTAAGGAATTACTTGAGGCTACCTTTTGATGGGGAGCTTAAAGGGCAAAGTTTGGGCTGCAAATAAAATTGAGTGCATGGAGCAAGGGAAGCTAAACCACGCCGCAGCGTTTTAAGGAGCTTAGAGGCAACTCCCGAGAAGAGCTTATTATATGTCGGCTTCCAAGGAAGCTGGGGATCAGATTTAATCTGCAAACTGGCCCCCAGTAAGGTCTAGTCCTCGGGTGAACACAGCCTCTAGCAGAGCCAGGCTGAGCCAGGGTTCCCTCTCAGCCCCAGTGGGGAAGCAAGCACAAGAGCCCAGCCCGGATAGAGAAACAGCTCACTCTAGACCCCAATCTTCAGCTTCATTTCTGCATGTGAACTATAGATGCTCTGTACACAGCTTCCACCGCCTGCAGAAGAGAATGGCCTGTTTTTTTAAATAATGCTCGACAATCCCTCTCTCTCTCTCTCTCTCTCTCTCTCT
>LOEQ01000477.1:426144-436909 GCA_001685075.1 Bramus lutescens | reverse complement strand
TGTCCTGGAACTAGCTCTTGTAGACCAGGCTGGCCTCGAACTCACAGAGACCCAGTTGTCTCTGCCTCCTGAGTTCTGGGATTAAAGGCATGCGCCACCACCGCCCAGTACCTCTGAGAATCTTAATCATTCCCAAGGCACCCCCACCCACCCCATTCCTACCCCACTTCCTCCCTGCCTGTGATAATTTTTCATCTCTTAAAAATAGAAAACAGAGCTGGGGATATAGCTCATCTTGAAGCGCAAATGCCACATGCATGAGGCCCTGGACTTGACATCTGACATCACAGAAACAGACCATGATGGCACACAGCAGTAACCAAAACACTCAAGGAGTGGAAGTTCTAGGTTGCCTTGGGGTACATAGTGAATTTGAGGGCTCTATGAGACTCTATTTCAAACTTAACGAGAGAGAGAGAGAGAGAGAGAGAGAGAGAGAGAGAAATAGAGGGGGAGGGGGAGGGAGGGGAAGAAGAGCGGTGCCTCAGTGGTTAAGAGCCCTGGTGCTCTTCCAAGGGACCAGGGTTCAATTACCTGTACCCATATGGTGACACATAACCATCTGTATGTAACTCCAGTCCCTGGGGATCTTTTCTGGCCTTTGAGGGCACTGCATATATGTGGGGCACATACACACATGCAGGCATGCAGACAAACATACACACACACACACACACACACACATACATACATACACTCACACAAACTGAAGGGATCAGTTTGAGCTAGATGTGATATGTTCCTGTTATCCCAGTACTCAGGAAGCTGAAGCTGGAAGATCTTGAATTCAAGGCCAACCTGAGCTACAGAGTAAGTCCAGAATTAGCCTGGGCTACAGAGTGAGACACTATTCAAAAAGCAAAAAGTAGGCAGTGTGATCTGGCATCTGCTACCTAAAATGAATTCCATAAAGCCATTTGTTTCTTTTTTAAATTCTCACTGGTGTCTACTCAGTGCACACAGTACCGGGTTACATAAGGACGCAGTCTTACAAGCACAGGATGCACTTTAAGTGTATCCTCATGCTCCCTCCTCTAACTTGCGTCCCCCCAGAAGCCATTTTTAATAAGACCTGCTCTGCACCCCATGTCCGCTGATCTCACACAGGGTGGCACCCAACTCCTCTGGCTCTCTGACAGCAGGCAGTCAGTTCTACCCACAAGGAATGTGCAGAGGTGAAGGCTGTAGTGGCCAAGCAGTGTGACAGCCAAAATCAATGCTGCCACCTGGTAGTTCTTAAACAGGAGCCAAGTCTGTGTTCTATTTGGGCTGAAAACACTAGAAAAAAAAGTCCTGTATCTGGCAGGAGTAGCCATCCCTCAGGCATCCACCCATCCCATCTCTGTAATGGGTGTGAGGATTCTGACGGGGTTTAAACCAGAAGGGAAGGTTGATATCAGCTTCTAATAGCAAAACATTGCTGGAACCCCCAAGACATCTCTTTAACCATTTCCTCAGAAGTCCCAGCACCATAGCGAGCATTCTAGGGTCGCCTTTGTTAAATCCAGGGTATCTGTGCTGAAATGAGCTCCTGGGTCTCCGAAATTCCACTTCTCCCCTCCAAATACGAAGCACGGAGGTAAGTCCTATATGTATGCTCGCTCATCAAGCATGCACACGACAGAGGAATTCAACTTAATGAAAGCTTATTTGAAGAGAATACTTATTTAAATGTAGCCTACTCTTGCAAATGGAAATGGGTTATTCTGGGATAATTGCAGAGCCGGGTGAACTGTGCCTCCACTCTGCTGGGTGGTCCAACTGTTTCTTAACCTTTTCTCGCTGGGAAAATACTTTTTTTCATATGCAGAGATGAAGCAATGAGACTTCATTAGGTCAAGGGTCAAGGGTCAAGGGTATAGATATAAGGCTTGAGACCAAAGAGAATTATGAATGGGGATCCTCAAGAGGGATGCCGGGTTCAGGGAAGAAGGCAGGCTGAGCTGAAAGGCCCTCATTTCGATACTGCTGAGTATTGGGCCCAGCCAAGACGCCTAATGAGGATCTTTAACTATCTAATTACAGTAAACAGCCTTCCCCTTTCAGATCAAAAGCTTCATTTGTACTGTTTTTATGAGTCAAGAGGGAAGCCACCCTATAAATACCATGGGAAAGAAATGGAACACGCCCTAACAAATCTCTTGGTATCCTCAGAAGTCTTCTGAAACTCCTAGGATGCTGGGCATGAAGGTGAACTTGCTACTCAAGCAGGTTAAGTAAGACAGGGACAGATCCACCCTTGGGTATAATGGTGCCCTGCTCCTTCCTTCCAGGGTGCCCTCAAGTCCTCTCATGCCTCTCCATAGTCATGGGGTACCGGGTTACCCAGTGACAGCATTCTTCTCAGCATTTGTCTTAGAGACAGTGACCTCTGGACAGAATTCCATTCCAACTACCTAGATAACTCTCACTCCTCTCCTTCCAATATAATTGCATCTGCAGGCAGCTCCTGCTCACATCTCCTCGAAGGAAGGGAGTGTGGACTCCAAGAAGGTAAGAGGAGGTGAATTCCTTATAGATTTTCAGGAGTCTTTCCACTCACCCCATCCCTCCAAATGCCAAACCAGTATCATCAGATGTTCAAGATGGTCCCCATCTGAAATGATGCTAGCCTTGTAAGACTGACGAAGATGCAATTTCTGAAACTCAAACAAAAACAAAACAAGACAAAACAAACAAAAAACCCAACCAGGTAGCTCAGTAGTAAATTGCTTGAAGAACTGAGCTTGAGACCCACTAAGCAAACATGGTGCCTGCACTTGTAATCTCAATGCTAGGGAGAACAGAAAAAGGCAGGTCCCAGAGCTCATTAGCCAGCTTAGACTAACTCGCATGGTGAGCTGCAGATCAATGAGAGACCCTGACTCAAAATAACAAGGTGCACAGCCCCTGAGGAATGGCACCCAGGGTCATCCTCTGCCCTCCACATGCTTATACACGCCTATACATGCAGGAGTACACCCACACAAAATGACAACCAGAACTAGGAGACAAACAAAATCTTGAAATAAGATTATGGAAATAATTGCATAACTCATTGTTTTCTAAGAAGCCCTACACTCCAACCAACTGCTTAATGCCTAAATGAGTCTAGAGACCTCAGCTCCCTAATGAGAGATTAAAGGTAATGAGCTGTGGCTTGGGGGCAGGGGCAGAGGGTAGAGAGCCTCCAAGGCAGAAGGAGGGAAAGGAGGCTTGACCTCTCTGATTCCCCTATGAGGCCTAGGAAAGGAGATTGGTGCTAGGGCAATAGAAGGGTCCATTCTTGGATGCTGATGTCCACAGAGTTGGACCTGGCTGGCAACTCAAGGAAGATTACTCTGAGACTGAGTCTGACTAACCTGGGCTTATGGTTATTAAACAAATAAAAACCTAAGCTCCTATTTCTCCAGTCCTCAAGAGAAACACACATCTTTCCTGTCTGCCTTTCATGCTGAGCCTCAAGATGTGTGTGTTTGTGTGTGTGTTCGCGTGTGTGTTCATATGTGAACTACATGAGTATACAAGTTCATATGTAATATGTGTGCGTATGTGATACAATGTGTGTGTTTGTGAAAGTGTACGCACATGGTAGGAGAGAGGATGGCTTTGATATTCCACCCTGTATTTGTGAGACAAGGTCTTTCACTGACCTGGAAACGGCTGAAGAGGCTGACCAGCAAACCCCAGGGATTCTCTTCTCTCAGCCTCCCCAGCACCAGAATTACAACCATTTCCCACCACACTTTTGTTTTCTAACTAGGTTCTGGGTTTTGAACGTGGATCCTCCCACTGAGCCATTTCCCCAGCCGAAGCATTTTTCTTACCATTTTATTATTTATTATTGCAAAACACATTGACCCTAGAAGGGGTACCTTGCACATGATATCTCCATGAGTTCTCACTAGAGGCCTAGGAGAGAAAGACCACTTTCTCCACCTAACTGATGAAAAGACCAGGGTTTGGAGGCTAGCGTGGCATGTCCATTCTGTTATCAGACCAGGCTGCACAGCTGGAGATGACCATGAACCACCGTGCTTGTCTTAGTTAGGGTTTCTATTGCTGTGAAGAGACCCCATGGCCATGGCAACTCTTATAATAGAAAATATTTAATTGGGGCTGGCTTTAGTGGGAAGCATGGTAGCACACAGGCAGACATAGTGCTGGACAGGTAGCTGGGAATTCTGTATCTGGATCTGCAAGCATCAGGAAGTGACTGTGACATACTGGCCAGGTGTAAGCATCTGAAACCTCAAAGTTCACCCCCAGTGACACACTTCCTCCGACAATGCCACACCTACTCCAACAAAACCACACCGCCTAATAGTGCCACTCACTATGGACCTATGGGGCCATTTTCATTCAATCTGCCACAATGTATCGCTATTATCTCTCCAATCTTGTCTGCCGTGGCCACAAACCACAGACTCTAGACTGACAGCTAGGGAGCCTGCATGGGACCAACCTAGGACCTCTGTATGTGGATGACAATTGTGTAGCTTAGTTTGTTTGTGGAGCCCCCTAGCAGTGGGACCAAGATCTGTCCCTGGTACATGAGTTGACTTTTTGGAAACTATTCCCTATGGTGGGATGCCTTGCTCAGCATTGATGCAGCAGGAAGGAGTTTGGTCCTACCTTAATTTGATATGCTATGTTTTGTTGACTCCCATGGGCGGCCGTACCCTTTTTGAGGGGGGAGGTGGGGAGGAAGTCAGAGGAGAGGCGGGAGGGGAAGCTGTGGTTGGTATATAAAATAAATTTTAAAAATTTAGTAAAATATAAGTAAGGAAGAAAAAAAGCTCCATTCCAGCTTCTGGGAATCCTGCTGATGGACGTGGAGGGGGCTCCAGCATGAATATGGGTCCCAAGAATTCACATTTCTTCTCCAGACTATTCTATGAGTTCATGAGTTGAAAGGCCCTGTCACATCCAGAAGACACTGTCTTCCCTAACTTCTAGCCCTTACAATCTCCCCTCTTTCTCTCCTGTGAGTGTGCACAAGACCTATGCAAGATAAAGCCACTCAACATTCTAGCATGAATCAGAGGGCCTCACAAGGTTCCGGTGGTGGCAGAAAAGCTATTTACTGAGGATGAATGATGAGGGGGTAGGTAGCATGGGCCCTGGCAGGTTGACCATGTTCCCGTGTCTCGCTGTTACACCCATGCATGCAGAGGCAGCAGTCAGTGGGTTACTTTTTCTAAAAGAGAAAGAAGTGAGGTGAGGAGGTGAAAATAGCAGGAGGAGCTGGAAGGGGAGGCATATGATTGAAATACATTGTGTCCATTCTCAAAAGAAACTATCAAAGAATAATACATTTTAAAACAAAGCAAGAAGAAGAACCTTAGCCTTAGCTCTGGCAAGGTGGCCGAGCTCCACTATAGACATTGCTGGAATTTTAGGAGTCATATGAACTTAAGACTTTCAGTCACGGGTAATGGGGCCCAGATGGCACTAGAGATGAACTGGAGATCTTCAGCGACTCACACACATGTCATCAAGCTGCCCACAGCCTCTTCCAAGGTACAAAGGACTCTCCTATCTCCTAACTCACCCAAGAATCTGTCACTCGCCAAGACTTTAGTGCCTCTAAGCACAGCAGTGAGGAAGCGACCACCCTCCAGGTGCACACATTCCATCCGGGAGGAAGATAGCAAACCAGAGAAGAGAACCGCTCTCCTGGGCTGAAGAGGCAGCTCTGTTGGTAGAGTGCTGGCCGAGCATGCAGCTAGCCCTGGGGTTTGATCCACCGAGCACAGCATTACTCCTGTAATTCTGCGTTCAGAGGTGAAGGCCAGCTGCACGAGAGTCTGCTGAGACAGGGAAGGACGTCCACGCCACCACACTAAGCTCCATCAGTAAGCATCTGAAAATAAAACAGTAAACCCAGGAAAGGGCTGAAGGAAGCACTGTGTTAGAGGGCCAGGTCATAGTGCTCTATGATCCCAAGAGACAACCCTGGCAAAGGCCTGAATGGAAGGAAACCCAGATTTGCTTTGACTCCAGTGCTCACACATGTTGGCTCTGCAGTGGCCCTGATCTGATGAACCTGAGCCAACCAAAGAGCTGAAGGTAAATCACTTTCAAAATCCGTTTAGAGAGAGAGAGAGAGAGAGAGAGAGAGAGAGAGATACACCCTTGGAGTGAGTGTTCTCAGATTTGTGCTGACTTCAGGAGGCCGGCAGACTGCCTTGGTAGCAATTTTTAAAAATAAAATGAAAAGCAATTATATTCCATCGCAGCAATTTTACTCGGTGAAAATCTAGGGTGTGCAAAAAAAAATTCAAATAAATGCAATCCCTTTCAGTCTCCCAGGACCTCCCGGGCCAAGGGCTCTCCTCACAGTCACAGCTGGCTCTCTTCTTCTCCAGGACATGGACCAGGCTGCCTGCACACTCCCTGGGGACAGGTGAGCTCACACCAGAGAGGCTGGAGCCAGTGGCCCTGAGCACAGCCAACTAGGACAGCCATCCTGCAGAGACAAAGGCGAGTCAGCCTGAGCGTCCCAGACATACCACTTTCTAAGCAGGTAGCAGCCTCCCGAGATCAGAGAATGTTGAACTGCAGTCAAAAAGAAAGCTGAGAACAACAGAGAGAAGGGGAAAGAGGCCACTGGAAACTGTCACATTCTTAACCTAGCCAGACACACGAAGTTCTCCTGACTGGCACATTAGTACCCTACTTTCTCATCTTGTGTCCCCAGCCCCATCTCCACCCTAATAAATTCCTCTATTTGAACACACAGATATCTTTAGTGTAAAACCAGTCCATGCTCAGAATACGGGACAAAGGAAATAAAACTGCAAGCCCATCCTCGGTGTCACCGTCTACGATAACTGCTCGTGTGTTGCTGGGTGACTTCTCGAGATCTCGTCCCTCGATTTATTTATGGATGAAGATCTCAGGAGTTGTTTCTCTCCTTCCTTGGTGGATCCTTGATATCTAACTGGAGTCGCCAGGATGGGATGAGGTAGGCAAGTGACTCTCCCCCGAGCTAGCTCGCTGGACTATGGGTTCAGATTTCTAAGCAAGCTGTAGCCGAGTGACATGCCATGGGCCTTAACTTCTCACTGGAATAATTGGAAGCATCTTCCCAGACATACGTGAAAATGATGGAATTATCCAGATGACTTCACCAAACCATGGTGAACGGCTGCACCAGATCCCATGTCAGAGTCACACCATCAGTTACTGGAATTTTCACTATTATAAAGTAGGCAGCCATGAGCATCACTGGCTCCTTCACTGACCAACTATTTACACAGTGCCTTCTGAGGCTGTGAGCACAGCCTCAATTATCCCCCCAGGGAGTTCTTGCCAATAGACCCATCAGGTTGAAGCACCAGTTGTGTTTAATGTTTTTGACACAAGAAAATTAGTCCTATAGCCAAATTTTCCCACACACAAAAAAGATTGTTCTAAGTTGTATTTCTAGCATCCTCTTGGAACTGGCCCAATGCCCCGCCTTCTGCAAACACCTATTCTCTTCCCATCCTTTCTTTCCCTTTGATCATTTCCATAGGAGGAAATAACATCTCCTTTCACTTTACTATCCAGCCTGAACATTTTTCCATATGTGCCGGCCACTCAATTTTCTTTTGTGTGTGTGAATTGCTTATTCATAGCTTCAATGATACATCTTAATTAAGTCTAGGGTGAAGAGGAAAGAATAGAGAAAATTAATAATTATTGAGTGCTTGTTATTTGCCAGACAGTGTGTGCTGCTGGCTTTGTGGAGGAATTCATTGAACCTCACATGGGTCTGTTACCAGTCCAACTCTACGGCTGACGAAACCTCATCTATCTTGAGCACTGCACTTGCCCAGCAACACTTTGGTATTCAGGCCCCTGTCCAACGCTATGTCTAGGATTTGGTGAAGGACAAGACCTAAGACAGCTAGAACCCAGTTATCCTGTGCTCTTCGATATTTTTGTTGTGACTGTTGTTTTGAGATAGAGTCTCAGGTAGCCCAGGCTAGTTTTGAATTGAGTGTGTAGCTGAGGCTGGTCTTGAACTCTGTCCTTCCGGTCTCCATCCCCCAATTGCTCAGATTACAAATGTGTGCCACCACCTGACTCTTGTGTTTTCCAAGTTCACCTATGTGACAGCACACATCTTCTTTGTTCCTTTTTCTGGTTGAATACTATTCTATTATGTGGCTAGATCAACAATTTGCTTCTCCATTCCCCTGCAAATGGAAACTGGATGAATTTTGCCATCCATCATTGTGAGTGATGCTGTTTCTAGCACGTGAGGACTTAGGTTTTCATCTTTGCTTTCAATCTGAAGTGTCTGTATGCAGGAGCAGAATGCAATGTTGTTTTTGTTTTCTGGTTTATTCCACTGTCAAATTCTTGAAGAAAGATGGTTTATCTTGTTTACCAGTCTATCCCTAGAGCTTGAAGTGCCCAACTCTCTCAGTTCACTGGCGTCCTGGGATTCATAAGACATGGGGCTTCTTTAATAAAGCTCAGAACACTCTGTAGTATTACAGAACATGGTCTCTACACAAAACTGACCTTCCTCAGATTAGCTATGCTTGCCTATAAAAAAATCCATCAGGAACAAGTCTGTGTGCTGTGAATGTTCTCTCAGAAAAGAAAAGAGTCAACAGATCCTCACCCAAGAGTCCAGCCACCCCGCCCAGCCCTAACGGAATGCAGGTCTTGGGATGTACTACAGTATACAAGCTTCACTGAATGGGACTCGGCCTATCTGTCTATAGGAAAGCCATCATGCATGCTGGGTTAAGAGTTTTCCAAGTCCGTTGCTTTAGGGTCACCCATGCTCCTGTCAGAAAGTCCTGATTCAGGCTATGTGAGTAAAGACAGAGAAGTATTGTTTGCTTTGCTAGAGGGGGCAATGGACAGACCAGAAAACACCTGCTAGGAAGAGGGCCAACCATCATATTCAAAGGAGAATGGGAGTGGAGAAAACACCTCAACCCTCTGGAGGCAGAAGTGATGGAAGTCAGGAGGATAATGTCAATTCTGCCTAAAAAGTGACCCAGAGTATAGTGCAGGTGGCTCTGGGAGCAACATACATGCCGTGCAGGCATGAGAATTTGGGTTTGGATCTCCAGAACGCATCTGCTATCCCGGTCTGAGGAAGGAAGACAGACAGAGAGATAGGCTCAGTGACCCTGTCTCAAAAAGGAAGGTAGAGAATGGCTGAAGAGAATGACCTGAAGTCAACCACTGACTCCCCCCCAGCATGAATATACACATGCACACATGCACACACATGTACAAGTACTTATGCCAACACACATTTATAATGAATGAATGGATGATAGACCCAATAGATGCTTGACAGTGGGGGCCTTAGCGATTTTTTTCTACTCCATAACTATAAACAGAAATTGGGTGATAGACTGGGTGAAGGCAAGGCAATAGTTTAGTGGTACAACATTCACATAGCTTGCAAGAGGTCTGATGACGATCCCAAGCGCCACAAATATTTAAGCAAATTTTTAAAAAAAGGATGGGAATGAGATCCCGAAATTGTTAATAAGACACTGAGCTTGTAGTTCATATCAAAACCCAAGAGTTTATGTATATATATCCCAACGCCACTGGGTGGCATTTCCAGGAAAGCCCATGATCTTGGTGGAAGAAGGTATGTGAGTAGTCAGGAGTGCTCCAGAATGGTCAGAGACAAGAAGGCACACTCTCCGAGGCAGAAGTGTCAGAGATCCAGTGTACCAGAACAGGTACAGATGGTGTCTGTAGTTACAGACACCCTCAGGATCTCACAGACGATGCTAGAAGCTGAACTGAGAACTTGACCACAGGCAAATTTGGATGTTTTAAACTAAATACATAAATAAGGATGCCAGGTGAGGGCACCCATGGAGATACAGCCAAAGAGAAGTGGAAGAGAAAGTGAAGAAAGAACCCCTTCAACAAGGCCCACGCTACTCGTATCACATTTCGCGGAGGTAGAAGTGGAGGTAGAGAGGGCAGAAGAAGCTTGCCGGAAGCTGTGGGCTCATTCATGGTGAACCATGGCTGGTGATTGCTTCTGCTGCACCCCGCTGCCTCGCTTACATCCCGTTAGCTCTTCTTTTCTGGGCCTGCAGAGCAGCCAAGTGGAGTCAAAGCTAAAGTTCTGTGAAGACTTGACAACTCTCTTCCTACCATGAAGGAACCATATCCTGTGTGGGAGGACACACTAGACAGCAGTATGTCCCTAGCCTTCCTGCACCGTGCCCCCAAAGCAAAGGCCCTGAGCGAGACAAGACATTCAATTCCCTACTTCCTGTTGCTCGTGACATCCAACATCTCGTAGTTGCCTCTGATCATTTCTCTATTAGTGATCAGCACAACTGCGCTCATAGAAGCGTTCCTATTCTGGGTCTTAATTTTGAACATTTTCAGTTTCCATGGAGATATTACATTCTTGCATTCTAAGAGTGTCACCATACAACAATGTGAAAACAAAGAACCTCCACAGAAATGGCTCACTCTGGACATCACCAAGCAACACTTCCATCTGCAAATCAGACCACTGTGCCATGCTCCGGGGTTAATTGCTGAGGCTAAGTTGTCTTCTTTCTTCTCCAATCTAACAAACACTTTCCATGCCCAACCCGGGGGGTCCAGCTCACATTCACAAGAGCATCTCTGGGCCTTGCTGCTTCAATTATTGTACCGCTGTGATAATAGAGTCAGGAGGTAACTATGGCAACATTATTCCAAGGATAAATACCACAATATAGCCTTCAACTTACTCTCTCTCTCTCTCACACACACACACACACACAGAGAGAGAGAGAGAGAGAGA
>LOEQ01000477.1:406266-417267 GCA_001685075.1 Bramus lutescens | reverse complement strand
TCTACATGGGAAGTAGAAAGTAGAAAAAGACAAGGTCTCCTGAGTAAATTGGGAACATGGGAACCTTGGGGGAGGATTGAAGCGAGAAGGGGAGAGGCAGGGAGGGGAGCAGAGGAAAATGTAGAGCTCAATAAAAATCAATTAAAAAAAAACAACAGAAAAAAGGAAAAATAAAGGGAAACTCACAGAGATCCACCTGCCTCTGCCTCCCAAGTACTGGGATTAAAGTTGTGCGCCATCACAACTGAGCCAGAGACAACTTCTTAATGTTTGTGTAAAGATCATGGCAGCTGACATACGGCATCCAACGAAATGCAGACCTATGTCAAATGCCAGAGACTTTATAAGAGATGAGAGTGGTCATCATTATCATCCCTGTTATATGAAGATGCTTTAAAAAAGATGGGAAGAGAGCAGCAAAGAGGCCCCGAGAGACCGCTGGGTTACCCCTGGGATTGTCTCGTCAAGTTCACAGGATCTAGAAGCACTTAGGAGACAAGCTTCTGGCTGTGTCTGTGAGAGCGTTCCTACACTGAGTATCCAGAGATTGGAAGAACTACCTACCCTAAATGTGGGCAGCGCCATCCCACAGGCTGGAGCTGAGCACCTGCATTCCTCTCCGTGTGACCTGACTACGATGCAACTGACCACCTCACACTCCTGCTGCTGTGCCTTCTCATTGTGACCGATTCTCCCCTAAACTGTGAGCCAAAATATGAATTCCCCCCCCTCCAAGTTTCTTTTATTAGGTATCTGGTCACAGCAATGAAAAGAGAAACTAAAGATACACCCCCCATCATCACCACAGACTGAATAACTAGAATGAGCTAACCTAGTAACATAAGGATGTGGTTGTCCGGTCACCCATGATCTCTAAGGTCATGCCATCTCCGGCAGAGGCCCTCTGCACCCAAAAGTTGGAATAGATGTAACAAAGGATTAAGGAGTGTACACACACACACAGACACACATGCTGTCTTCCCATTTGGGGCTCAGGGAGGCAGTGCATGTACAACCTGCTCTTACGGCAAGGTTCACACAGGTTATCACACCTACAACTGAGTCCTCTTCCACTCCACTGGATACCAGACTCTGGGCAAGCATAGTGAGCAGAGCAGAAAGGTCCCAGTGAGGAACAAGAAATAAGAGAAAGGAGGGCAAGAAGCCACCTTCCACCTGGTGCCAGGGCAGACAGAAAAGGACCATTTCAGGGACTTTTCTTCTTGCAGTAATGAAATATCTCATAAGGAGCAATTTAATGGGGGCGTGAAGAATATATCTGGCTCATGGTTCAAGGGGACCTTTCACAGCAGGGAAGGCAGCAGGATTAAGAGGTGACTGCTCCCACCCTATCTGCAATCAAGAAGCAGCATGTGTGTGCTCAGCTCATTCCCCCCCTTTTATACACTATGGGCCCCAACCCATGGAATGGTGCCACCCACAGTTAGGGACTTGTTTCCATGGTGATTCTCAATCCCATCAAGTTAATAATTGAGATGAACCATAGCAAGGGCCATGGCAGCCTTGCTTGCCACTGAGAATAGCCGAGGTGTGACAGACAAGGAGGCCTGGATCCAAGGAGGGCCCCTGTGGTCTGCAAATGCACGGGCCTGACACTGCATGTGTAGTGTGAATGGCACAGGCACCAAAAACCCTAGGGAAGTTTCAAAGTTTTCCTTAAAGCCCTTTGGTTCCTTTCCTTTGGTTCTACTGAGAGGAGGATACTGCTAAGATTGCACCATGATGTTCTTCCCTACCCAACCAAAGATGTACGTGGCATGGAGACCAAAGAATGAGAGAACATTAAGTCAATCAAGTTCATGTTGCAAGGAGTGGCCACAGTGTGCTGACTTTAACCTGCGTCTCTCTCCCGGCATCTTCTTCTTTGAGATATCTCCCCTCCTTTGTCTTCAGTTTGCATCATTGTCTGGCTTTGAAATACCCACTAAGGCTCATGTGTTGGATACTTGGTCCACAGCAGATTGATCTTGGTTAGGTAAAGTGGGTCTCTGGGGAAGTGCTTTCAAAGGGATTGTCTTGTCCCTTGAGCCCTTCCTGTTCTCTCTCTCTCTCTCTCTCTCTCTCTCTCTCTCTCTCTCTCTCTCTTTCCTGCATGTCTCTGTCTCTCTGTCTTTCTCTACCTCCCTCTGTTTGCCAGCTCCCATGAGATGAGGAGTCTGCCCCACCACACAATCTCCCTGCCATGATTGTCTTCCACTCCACACTTCTCATGATGATACCAAGTGAGCATTGCTTTAAATATCTGAACCTGGGAACCATAATAAATCCTTCCTCCTTTAGGTTTTTCTCAATTATTGTCATATCAACAAAAAGCTAACAGCTTGGTTCATTCACCTTCAATAGCTGCCAGCAGCTACTGAGTTTGCAGAAACTGACACAGCATCCTCGTGTCAGAAGAACACAGTAACCAGAGCTAAGAAGATGAGTCCTTCTTTGCACACCCCATGCACCCGAGACACCTGACATAAAAAGAGAGTCAGCAAGTGACTGCCAATCTAGCTCTGACTAGTGAGATCCAGGCCACCAATAGACCCAAAAACATCAAGGAAGACAGAGTCTGAGAAACAACAAGACCCAAGGCTGTCTTCTGGCTACCATATATGTGCGCACACATGTGCATCAACACATGCACCCATTAACCTACATACACACATGTACTCACACGCAAAACTTTGCCAGTGCAGAAAATAAGGTTCAGAAAGGCATGGAGTCATGCACAGTCATTCAAACCATTATCTCCAGAGCCTCTGCCTGCCCCCATGTCACGCTGTCGCCTCTCATTTCTGCATATTCTGTCAGGAGCCTTCCAGCCAGCTAGCTCCCACACCACAGTCCGAGGCTCCTGGAGAGTCACATGGCCAACGACTCTGGGCTGAGTTGCTTTGAGCCTTCTGGGCTTAAAACTGGGTCCAGCACTCACTGTTAGTTTCTGTAATTTTAATGAGGAAAGGCCGCTCCCTCTTCGCTCCAGGTCTTTAAACTCCTGAATTTTAATAACCAACTCTGCTGATGATTTACAAATTTCAAGGCAGGAATTAGCAGAAAATTCCATATTTCATAGACACTGAATTGGACCATTATCTCCAGGCAGCAGGTACCAATTTCCCATCAAATGGTGAAATGCCATAATTATCAGAAGAATTCCATTCAAGTTTTAAAAGTAGATAAATAACCAATGGGAATATCATTTATTCATTAGAATATGAAAAAGAAGAGAAATATTATCCCATTCAGGGCTGCAAGGAGGCCGCCTTGTGGGGGAACACGGGCTCACTGATGCAGGCTGGAGGATTCCAGCCTCATTAAGCTCTCAGCTCGGCAGGAGAGAGAAACTTCCATTAAACACCTGAACAGACGAGATAATGGGCCACTGATTGAGAGGCTAATGTGTGAGATGTGGTGGTGCCTTCTTATTTTCCTTGCCATGGGTAGAAGGCACATATTAGAAATTGCTGGAAAATTGCCCCAAACCTCCCAATTCCCAATTGACAGTGCCCCTTCTAGACCTCAAGTCCGGCGAGTCCTGCTCGTTTCTCCTACTGCTTGTCAGCACAGATGTCCAATAGACACAGAGACGTTCGTCTTATATAGCTTTCTCTCCGTGTTGCACCTAAAAAAGTAATTCCAACATTCAGGCCCACATTCTTAAACTTTATATGCCAATCGCAGAAGCAAGAGAATTCCTCTACCCTTCACTCTGGGTCCAGAAGCCTAAGGTTCACATTCCAGCCCCTTGTAGGAGTCTGGATCTCTTGTTTCTTGAGTCAAATGAGGACAGTTACAGTGCATGCTTAGTATGAAATGTGTAAGGACCAACACAGAAAGGGTCTCAGCGCTGCAGCTAGCGAAGTGATGACTGACATATGATTGGTGTCCAGTGGTGGAGATGCTGACAGAGATAGCAGTGCTAACGATGACTGAGGTGGTGATCTGTTAGAGGTGATCTGGGTAATGAGGATGAGGATGAGGACAGCAATAACGGGGATAATGCAAATGACAAGGATGGGGATGGTTATGGTGCTGATGGTGGCAATGATGGCGATAGTGGTGATGGGAAGGACAATGGTGGTGTTGTGGGTGCTAATGAGGAATTAAAGTGATTAAAATAATGCTAAGTGTGCTGCTGATCACTATGACGCCCATGGTAGTTAGGATGATGGTGGCGACAATGTCGACATCAGCGCTAGTGATGGTGATAGTGGTCATGAGAGTAGTGCTGATGTTGATGCTGATGCTGATGGTAGAGGTGATGATGTTATCAGTGGTGGTGATGGCAGTGAAAATGATATAAATGCAGACAATCATCCTTCAACCCTGCCGGATCTTTAGTTTGGTGATAAGGAGGCATAGGCTTTGCAGCATATTCCCCAAAGAACAGGTTTAAACAGCAGAAGGGAAAAACCGAAGCAGCTTTGTGATCAACTTATCTGCCAGGTCACATGGGCCACCTTGCTGTGGTTGATAACATTCTAGAAATCCTCCCCTGTGATCAAAGCCAGCAGACATTAAACATGCTTTCTCCCAGGGACTTATAAGGGCAGTGCAGATCCTCTGCTCAGCTCACCATGAGACACGAATGGAATGGAGCTGAATCCGGATGAAGTGGGATGGAAGTGACCCTCTCTATGGGTAGGTACAGGGTAGTCAAGCTGCTCCCATCACAACAGCTGATGAGCCCAGGAGTTTTCTCTGTGTGTGCCTGTGTATGTATTCACACGTGAGTATAAATTGGCCTGCATGTGAGTACATGTGCACGCACAGGCCAGAGGTCAACTTCTAGCATCATTCCTTAGGATTTGCCCACCTTGGTCTTTGAGACAGGGTCTTATTCAGCTCAGCTGACTGGGCAGCAAGCCCCAGGTAAACACCTGCTTCTACCTCCCCAGAGCTAAGACTATAAATATGTGCCACCATAATTGGCTTTGTATGTGGATTCTGGGGGTGGAAGACGTGTTCTCATGCCTTCACGGCAAGTACACTACTAACTGCACCCACCATCTTACCGACATTGGACTGTTAGCTTTCTTCAAAAACTACCTCTTTCCTGACTACGGGAATAGCATGCAGCTCCTGAGGCTGTGGCTGAGTCCCAAATGAGCCTGCTGATACCTTCCAATGGTGCTGCTAGTCTCCCAAATCTTTTCTTTAGTCAAAATGCTAGGATGGGGAGTCTGAACTGTCAGTTCTCTATACTTTAACCCCCATTCAGATAAAGAGAAGAATAGGGTGCCTTTTATATGGGATAGCTCGAATAGTTGGCTGCAGAGGTCATGGCCAATTCTTCCTTTGTTTGAGACCTTATATGAGCTCAGAAAACATACAGATGATCTTAAGTTTCCTGGAGAAGTAGTATCATTGCAAATATTATTAATAATATTATTAATAAATAGTATTATTACTGTCATTATCTTGTGGGCTAGAACAAGCCTCAAGTCCCACACTCCCTGATCACAGTCTTTGTACTGAATGTGATTTTAAGGTTTCTGTCTCCTACTTGCAAGCTACTGACCTAGCAGATGCCTGATGGAAAACCAATAACCTGTTTTCATGGCTGGGAGAAAAACTCACTTTGCCAGACTTAGTGAAGACTTGTGAAATGATTTTCAATTTTTTAGGCTTCAAGAGAAATTTGACTCACTCAGTTTTCCTTTTGCTTTCTTTCTTAATTTTTTTTTTCCTCCAGCTTGAACTTGGAATTTAACCGTAGGTGTGAGGCATCCCCATCAGAGGTACTATAATCCCCCTGGATAGATGACAAATGAAAACTTGGAAAATTCATGTCATTTGCCCAAGGACACACAGCTTATAAATGACAGAATTAGGTCTGCTGGTCTCCAAAGGCCACACTCAACCTTCTACTCAACATACATCACCACCTCCCTGACCCTTCTGCCCTGCAGGGAAAATACCCTGAAAGGATTGGGACCACTCGAGAGCTCTTACCTGTCAGAAGAGTTGCTTGATGGGAGCCCGTGGCTACAGGGGTAGAGTTTACCCTCTTTATAGGCTTAGAGTATGATATTGAATTGTGTCTGGGTCCCTCTAAGAATGAATGTTGACAGACTCAGGCCCTGGGCTGGGTGGGAAGACTAGAGACCAGCAATGGGGGAAGCAACCAAGTGCGCTGCACAGCTCAGAAGTCACACGGGGGCTGCTTCTGTGCCAGAGTGAACCCGGGCCATGGAAAAGGAAAGGGCAAGAAGCCCTAAAAGTCTTTGGGAGATTCCCAGAAAACAAGCCATGCCAGAAACCCATATAGTCCGGGAACTCAAGCAAAGGAGAAAATGGCAGTTGAAATGACACCCCACCTGTTACAGTTACAGTTAAATAGCAATAAAAATAATTTTATGGCTGGGGGTCACCACACCATGAGGAACTGAATTAAAGGGCCATAGCATTCAGAATGTTGAGAACCACTGCTCTACAGGATCCTGCTTAGTAAGAATGGCTTCCCTGGGCTACTATGTCAGCCAATCCCCTTCAAGTATTCCAATGAAATGCAAATGATCACCTATTCATTCTTTTGATTAGGACCTTTCAACTCAAAAGCTCACAACTGTTTTTTTTTTAAGCAGACTTCATCCATGGAGCTGTTTCCCTATCCATCAATAGGGAAACAATAGGAAAAACAATAGAAAAAAAACCCTCATTTGCAGTGTGATGCCTGGGAGATGCCCGAAAGTTCTTACCCAGCACCTGGAACACAGAGAGGGCTCAAAAAGCTCAGCACTATTGTCTGTGCCTGCTACTCATGATCCAGTCAGAGGGCAGAGAAAAGGGGAGAAAAATTCAATCACAGCAAAGATTTAGTTCTTATGGCAAAACACAGGCCATCCATGCTTTACTGTTGAGATGACTAAAATATTTGCACTAATCATGTGTCACGTTAGTAATAAAACTGCTACATTACTAATGCAACGCCTAGTGACCAGCAGTGCTCCCGACAAAGCCAGGAGGAAAACACAACATCACTGCCGAAGCATAGAGAGGTCAAGTCCTGCCTGGGCTCCAGGCTGTGGCAGAGCCCTTCCCCAGCTGACATAAGGACACACAACTGTCCCAGCTACAGAGCAGCTACAGAGTGGAGGTCAGCAGGTCAGTAAAGACCAAGGACTGGCATGCTGGTGGCAGCCTTGACAATGAATTTGTTCTCACCAGGTAGTGGTGGCGCATGCCTTTAATTCCAGCACTTGGGAGATAGAAGTAGGCTGATCTCTGTGAGTTCAAGGCCATTCTGTTCTCCAAAGGGAGTTCCAGGACAGCCAGGGCTGTCATACAAAGGAACCTTGTCTGCAAAACACAAAGTGTGTGTGTGTGNGGGGGGGGATTATTTGTTCTCTCTGACTCTCACCTGAGAGGACTGAGTTCCTAGCAGGATGTAAATGGTCACAGCACAGTTCATGGAAAGAGACCAGTGTTGTGGAATACTATTTTAACTATGTAAAGAATTCTTACATTTGTTTATGTTGAGGAATATTACTTTAACTATATGAATTGTGTTACATTTGTTTATTCTGCATTTGTTTAATTATGTAAGGATGTGTTGCATTTATTTCACCTTGCCTGCCCAAGGCACCTGATTAGTCTAATAAAAAACTAAATGGCCAATATCTAGGCAAGAGATGGACAGGCAGGGCTGGTGGGCAGAGAAGATAAGTAGAAGAACTCTAGGCTCAAGAAGAACAAGGAAAGGAAAAAGAGGGAGAAAGAAAAGGAGATACCTGGGGCCAGAAACCAGGCAGCTGCCAGACAGACAAACACTGGAGTAAACAAAAAGACATACAGAAAGAAAGGCAAAAATCCCTGAGGCCAAAGATAGATAAAGAGAAGCATATTAACTTGAGTTAAAAGAGCTAGCCAGAAATGAACCTAAGCTAGGGCGAGCATTCATAACTAATAATAACTATGTCTCTGTGTCATGGTTTGGGAGCTGGTTCATGGCCCAAAAGAGAAAGCCTAGAACAGACCAAGCCTGGCAAACCTGGCTGAACCTCTCCCTACCTCTTGGGATCAGAGATAGAGGTTGTAATAGGCAATTTACCTGCATGTTGAGGGCGCATCGGATTCACTATGACAAAACTGATTGATTCACAAAGGCCAGCAAAGCACTTTAGGAAAGGGAAATTAAACTGGCACTGCCGGAAGAGTTTAAATCAGAGAACCCATCCTCCCTGAAGAGCAGGCTTTTTCTTTGAAAATGGAGGTAGAGAAATCCAGGAGGTTAGGAGAAGCAGGATTCAGGTCTGGATGCAAGACGATGAGCAGCCTCTGGAATACAATTTGTATACGGTCAGATGCAGTTATCATATTGGCGTGGTGGATGACTCGGAGCTGAGCCATCAAGTCCTGCATGCAGGCAACTGCTCAACCCAGCAGCCTCCCCATGGCAGGTTCAGGGCAGACCTGGCATCTCAGAGAAGTCTAATAGGAGGGATCCAGTAGGACATGGGATCCTGGGCAGCATGTGTTTCTGACAGACAGCATGGTGACAGACCAAACGTGCTCTAGAAGCTTGGCCATGTCTCAGGTTAGACTGCAGAACCCAGTGGTGCCTCTCCTGGTCTCCTCATAAGGAAAACAGAGATCACATGATCATTCTGCAGGCTCAAGGAAAGTGTCTACTGGGAGAGCTTTGTGTCTAATTACTTTTTCTGATTGAAGTGACAAAGTGACTGATAAAATCGTGTTCGAGAAGGAAAGGTTCACATTGGCTCACAGTTTGAGGAGACAGTCCATCTTGGCCTAAAAGCAGCAAGAACCTAAGGCAGTTGGCTATGCTGCACTCAGTCAGAGAGAGAGAGAGAGACGAAGGCTGGTGCTAGGCTCGCTTGTTCCGTTTCAGGAAGCCAGAAACTGCAGGCTTGATTTCTGTGGCCGGGATCAGCGTCACTGAGCAAAAGCGACTTGGGAAAGGGAACTTTGGCTTGTATTTCCAGGATAGCCCATCACAGAGAAAGTCAGGGAAGGAACTAAAGCGGGAGTCTGAGGTAGAAACTGTGGAAGAACGGTGCTTGGTAGCTCAGGCGCAGGGTGCTTGGTAGCTCAGGCGCAGGCACATGCTCAGAAAGCTTTCCTATACAGACCAGAACTGTTTTCCAAGGGAATGGTGCTGCTGTAGTTGGCTAGCTCCTCTTTTATCAGTCAATAATCAAGATATTCCCCCACAGACATGCCCATGGACAAACCTGATCAAGGCTTTCTTCTCTATGTTGTCAAGTTGACAATTAGTACTAGCTATAATGGGGACTTAAGACCCCAGAATGGTGCTACATACACTTGTGGTGGATCTTTTCACCTCAATTAAATGAGTCTAGAAACTCCATCACAGAACACCCAGAGTCTTGTCTCTTTGGGAAGTCTAGATCTTGTCAAGTTAACAGGCAACTGGAGAGCATGTTCCATGCTCCTGACTCCAGTATTCTCATCTTTGCTTGCCTGACTCCAGTACCCTCGTCTCTGCTCGCCTGGCTCAGATTAATGAGAGTCCCCCAGGAGCCTGAGCTCTGAGGACATTGCAGGAACTCTGCTGACAAGCACTCTCTCTGCACCAGCATCTCCTGGAGGAAACACTGGCCATTCCAATTAAGTAGAGTTAAAGCAAAGACCCCCCTCCCAGTGTACTGGGCAACCTCAGGTCCAGCCTAAACATGTTTTACCCCATAGGAATAACACCAATGGTACTCTGTGTACATGACGGGGTCCTGGAGTCTCTACATGTAGGACCAGGGAACTGACTTCCTCAGAGAGGATCATGGCAAGAGTTGGCCCTTGAGGACCTTGACTTTTCCAGGAGAGGACTGGCATGACCATTTGCAATGGCTGGTATGAATGCCTGACAAGGGGCAGAGCAGCCAGCACCCAGTGTTGCCCTGGGCACACTTTAGGTGTATGGAATCTCAGAGGTCTCACCTGCTGCCTCACTGTGCACGGTCCCTCTCGTACCCTACAATGGGAAGGCCACTTGTGCACAGCAATTAGACAGAGCATCTCCTACACACACTGCACACACTAATGTCACTAAGCCTCAGGAAATCCCTGTGAAGGTAGATCTTGTGTAAACAAAGAAGTCAGATGCCTTCCTGAGCACTTACAAGCAGCTGTGGTCCAGGGTTCAAATCCAAGCAGGAGTTCCTGCTTTAACCACCATGCACTGTTCCACTGAAGACAAAAACTGGAGCCTCTAGAAGTTAGATTTCTCCAGTATCTGCAACTACTGAACATGCCCTGGATCCCCGACATTACCACCATGTATGTCAGCACTCAGTGCCCAAAGTCATGAACCTAAAAATGGTGTTTCTTTCTGAACAAGACATCCTGTTCTGTGAGACAGTCAACATCATGGCAGGGTCCTTCCACCAAAGTATGAAGAAAGAAGAGCATTTATGTGGTGGTCAGCCTACACACATGAGTACACATACACACGCAAACACGTACACCCACACCTGCACATGTAAGTCCACTCAAGCATGCACATTTAGTTAAGAGGCCTTGCTAACACCAGGGTTCAGCCAGGGCTATTTATTTCCAAATCAGACCAAAACACTTTCCAAGTAGAATTGATCTTTAAAAAAAAAATGGAAAATGGGCTGGGGAGATGGTTCAGAAAGTAAAGGGCTTGACACACAAGTTTGAGAAACTAAGTTCAGATCCCCGAAGTGTTAATCTGTAGTCCTGGTGCAAGACCAGGTAAGCCACAAAGGCTTGCAGGTTGATTAGCCTGCTTTATAAAATGGCAAACAGCAAGAGACTGTCACAGGCCAAGAAGAAAATGAGGACCAGACACCCAAGGCTGACCTCCACAAACACACTGTGACACATACTTGTTCACACTCATACGGGAGCATGCACTCACCTTCACACAGACACACACACACACACACACACACACACACACACACATGCATGCATGCATGCACACACAGGGGAGTTTTTGTTTTTCGAGACAGAGTTTCTCTGTAGCTTTGGAGCCTGTCCTGGAAC
>LOEQ01000477.1:392864-406207 GCA_001685075.1 Bramus lutescens | reverse complement strand
CTGCCTCTGCCTCCTGAGTGCTGGGATTAAAGGTGTGTGTCACCACTGCCCAGCAGGGGAGACTTTTTAAAGATGCTGTCATGAGCTGTCTTACGTGTGTCAAGTTCTGTGAAGAGACGCCCGCATGGAGCCTACCTTGCAGTAAAGAAAGCAACAAGACAACACACAGTCCAGTCTAGACTCATGCTCGCCTCAGTGCCTCATCCTCATCCACCATGCAGCCCACACCTCACATGGCAGATGAATGGGAGGAAGGCCATGGCAGATGCTTGCCTGTGGTGTAGGAGACACTGTGCCCACATCAATCACCTTAACACATCCTCCAGGGAAAAGAAGCTGCTCATTCCTTCTCACTGGGGCCATGCCAAGTAAGGACAAGTGGACACTCATTCTGCATGAGTGTAAGTAGGATACAAGGAAAAGCCTAGAAAAGCTGAGGCTGACCCTCCCACCAGTCAGCCCATCGTGCCCAAGACCAAGTAGGACAGTGCTTGATGCATCTGCATGGCCACTGCAGCTGACTTGTTCTTGGCTGCTCTGTTGCTCTGAACACAAGAGTCACTATCTGGTAAGGAGAGAACAGGAATCAAATGACAGAATAATGCAGAATCCACATACAAGAGCAGATGTCAGAGAAGAATGGAGTGTGGGTGGGAATTCAGATCTCACGAAAGTCTTTAGGAGTGCCCCTCAGGCACTATGTGTACTGTAGCGCATTAGTAAGGCATATCCCAGGCACAGACTGATATCCACAAAGGCTCGTTTGGGAAAGTGCTGCTGTTTGGGGTAAAGTCTATATCTGTGGTGAGGTCACCTAATGGTCCCCTTCAGATGCTGACCCTCAGGTCTAATATCACTATAGAGATCTCACCCAAATATCCCCCCAACAAAGAAGTAAGCTTAGATCAAACTAAACCCTGACTATGGACTGTGGGTGTCTTCTCTCCATGTCCAGGAATACTTAGACATGAGCTAGGTAACCATGATAGGTTCAGTTGTGACTGGATTTCTCCAAAAATGTGTGCAGAATAGCCTGGCAGAGCCCTTGACTAATGACTTTCAAATATAATTAAAAACATATTTCAATAGACAGAATCTTGCCAAGTCTATCCTGGCAAAGTGAAATTAACCTTCAAACAGCAGTGGGACAGCGGAGAATCGCAAGGGTTTGTACAAGATGAGATATACTCTGGTCTAATTATGCGACAATAGCTCACCTCATTAATCTCCAAGGAAACAATACTGACAACAGTTAAACACTGTAATTAACAAACCATGTTTCAAACTTGATTTTAATTTTGTAGGACTTGGTGATATTATCCAACTGAACGGGGAAAGAGACAGAATGTCAGTCCAGCACTCTGTTATTTTTTTAAAGGGCTCTTGACTAATGGGGGTGAATAATTACCTGTGTGCTTCTACCAAGTAGGAACTCTGCTCTAAACCATCATGGGCAGAAAAGGCAGGGTGCTGCAAAGATGACAGGCGTACACTTGTAAGACAACCAAGGTGTTTGCACACACACCCCAAAATGTCGTCTGCATAAAGTCAAGTCTGTGGTTGGACATCTGGAACCGAATCTGCATCCGTCTTCTGGGTGGAGATTCACCAGAGATGGATGCTCCAAGTGAAACTCTATTGCAAAAGTTTAATGTCCAGGGTTGTCACAGGTTAGATCACCAGGACTATGACCATTCAGAGGAAGCTGGTAGGAGCCAAGTGGCCTGGGGAGATGGCTCAGTCAGTAGAGTGCTTGTCATGCAAGCAGGGGATCTGAGTTTAATCACAGAACTCACAGAAAAGATCTAGGTGTGTGGTATACATTAATAATCCCAGGACCCTGGGGGTGGACGCAGATGGATCCTTGGGGTTCACTAGCCTAGCCTATTGGTGAGATCCAGATCAATCTCATGAAAACAAGGTGGATGGCATCTAAGAAATGACACCACAGGTTGCCCTCTAGCCTCCACACACAGACAAGCACGTGGCATACCACACACACACACACACAGAGACACACACGGAGAGATTATAAAGACCCTAAGTGTGCTCAACTCTGTAAATGCAGAAAAAGCTTCTGATGAAGCCCAACAAGCTTTCGTGCTACAAAGCAAAACACAGCACTCCTAATCTAAGACCACTGTGGCTAACAGCCAGAGCACCTAAGGGAATTTATGCAGACACCCGGACCACAGCATGTGTCCAGGAACAAGATCAGGGTTCCACTCCCACATTCTCTATTACACATTCTACTGAAATAAAGTTGCTAGTCAAGCAAGGCACACAGGCCAACAAAATAATAATAATAATAATAATAATAATAACATTTAAATTGCAAAGGGAATAAAACTGATTTGATTTGCAAACGTCTGGGTCAAGATCATGCATACAGGAAAGCCTAAGGAATGTACGCATGCACGTACACACACACACCACATCACATACCCCTATCGGAAAGGATAAGCTTAATAAGTTAGCAAGATCCAAGAACAATAGGTGAAAGTCGATAGGCAGTATCTCTTGATACCTGCAATGATCAACCTGGAGTGAATTTAAGAAAACAATTCTCCATAAGAGAGTATCAAAAAGAATAAAATATGTAGACATAAACTCACCAAAAATATGACACATATGTATGGGAAATTGTAAAAAAAAAGTTCAAAAAATTTTTACACTGCCTAAATAAAGAGAAATTCCCAATTTGTAGATCTGAAGACTTAGTAGTAAGATTAAAATGTTCCCCCAAATAGATCTACGGATTCGCCATAATCCTTTCCAATATCCAACTGCCTGCCTGGTAGACACCAATGAGCCAATCTGAAAGCCCAGTGAGAAGCGCAAAGGACCCAGATGCTCAGAACCATCCCGTAAGTGCAGAGGAAAGTGGGAGGGTCCACATTTCCCAGTTCCAAGGACTTGCACTAAGTCGCTGAAATTGATAGGGCTGACAGAGATATCAGTGACTGGGGGCTTGGTCTGGAGGAAAAAAAAATAGAGAGTACTTACCTAACATGTGTAAGGCCATGAGGGAGGAACAGAGACAGAGAAAGTAGAGAGACATGGAGATAGGTAGAGAGAGAGATGGGGGAAAGAGGGGATAGAGGGATAAGGGAAATCAGTAACAGAGACAGAAAGAAAGCAGACACAGGAAGAGAGACACGGAGGCAAATACAGAGACAGGATAGATAGAAAAACAAAGGAAAGAGAGGCAGACAGGAGAGAGAGAAAGAGGGAGGAGAGTAAAGGTTAAGGAGAAAAAGGCATAAATACAAATTAAGGATCTAAAATTAACCCTTTGAACAAATTCTCAATTTATTTTTAATAAGGATATTAAGGCAATTTGTTAGGAAGGAATCCCTTTTTCAGCAAAATGTTGGGGTGGCAATGGACGGGCATGGGGGAAGAGTCAGCTGTGCTCTTCCCCCTCACACACAAATTAAGACAAGTGGATCAGAGACCTACATGTTGGAGCTACAGCTCCAAACACTCAGAAGAGATCATGGCAATGAAGCCTGTGAGCCTGGCCTAGAAGAGACCTCTCTAGAAGTGGTGAGGAAAGCGTGAACCACGAGAGAAAAAACTATCAGAATGCATAAAACAGGAAAGCTTTTCACTGGCCATGTTGCCATCTAGGAAGAGAGAAAAAGACAACCCAAAAGATGGTAGAAAATGTGAGTGTCACACATCTGAGAAAATTCCTGTGTCAGTAACATGAAAGGCCGTTTTATAGTCCAATGTCAGAAAGCTAAAGCGAAGGCTGGAGAGGTGGCTCAGTGGTGAGGACAGTGGCTGCTCCTTTCTGAAGGACTGAATTCAAGTCCCAGCACCCAGTGAGGTGGCTAATGACCACCTGCAACTCCAGCTCCAAGACATCCCACACCCACCTCTGGCCTCTGTGGGCACTACACTCATGTGCACACACACACACACACACACACACACACACACTTAAGAGTAAAATACCCAGGCCTTTGTGGTGAATGCCTTTAATTCCAGTACTTGGGAGGCAGAAGCAGGACTCCAAGTTGACCTCTGACCTCCAAGTACATACCATGGTACACATGCACACGTACGTGCGTGCATGCATGCACGCGCGGATGCGCGCGCGCACACACACACACACACACACACACAAACACACACGCCTGGTAAATAAACAAGCAAAGCCCATCCCAAGACCCATTTCAGAAGTTTTCTTTAACACTGAAATGATCATCTGTGTGAAAGTCTTAGCCCTGCCCTTGACTGCCAAGTACCACCTTCCTTTGGCAAGGTGACATCATCTCCCCACCCTGCCCCCTTCTTGGGCTATTCTTTTAGCACAGTAGAAGAGGCGAACTCGAGAATTATTAAAGCGCTGCCTTTCAGCTGGGAGAAACCAGACAAACACAGCTGTATTGTTGTGATTATTGAATGCCCTGGGCCTGCTGCACCGCTCAGTAAATATTTGTTAAAAGAACAATGGATCGGCAGATGAACTTGGACCTCTTTCGGCTGCTGCTCGCCTTGGTCCATGAAGAGGCCGCTCCCACTGTGTTGCATCCCTGCTCCCTGCAGCAAGCATTTCCAAAGCTCCCCTTCCCTTCCCTGCTGCCCGAACATCTTCATTTTGGGTAAGGCAAGCCTTTAGCCTTTGGGCCTCAACCTAGAAGAGACAGCATGAAGACATTTTTTGTAGAGAGCAAGAAAGGTCAATCTCATAATTCCATGTCCTCATATCTTAGCACTGGCAAGAGAAAAAGAGATATTAGTCACAGCCCTACATACCCAGAGCACATGATGCATCTAAAGTGTCTGCATGAGGCCTCTGTAGCTCCTTGAAGAGCATATTCCAGCCTTGAGACACCATGCACATCTTGTAGTGTGGTGTATGACAGCCAGAATGTCCTCCATTCTTGAGTGAGCATGGGGACAACACAGGGTGGGGATATCGATGAATTATGGTAGAGAATGCTTAGTGATCCAATCACCCATAGATACCCACAATTTACAATTTAATCATCTCCAAAGTGCAGTTACCCTGAAATTGAATTTGATCTGGAAATAAGGCAAATCTGCTCTCTATAGTTGTTAATAAAAATACAACGCTGTCTTTTTTCTTAGTTGTAGAAATAACCCAATGGTTAGGGTGCATGTGTGCCAAAGAATGAAGGGAAGTAGGCCAGTGTGAGAAAGTATGCAGGCGGAAGATTGAACAGCCAGCAAGGTCGTCTTTTCATTTATACTCACTTAAGGCAGATATGCTATTTTACTTTAAGCCTCTGCAGGCCTATTCAGCAGAATGCAATCTGAAGTATGGTTACTTGCTCATCCAGTAAGTGTTTGAGGACCGACTATCTTCCTACCACAGCATCTGCTGCTCAAGGCACTGTGACAAGAAGCAACTGGATGATCTTGGCCCAGTGCTCACTCCTGTTCACGCCATCTCTCTCCCTCCCTCTCTCGTTCTCTTAGAGAGAGAGAGAGAGAGAGAGAGAGACTCTCTCTCTGCCTCAGGGTGATGTGGAAACAACAACAGCCCCTTTTTATTGTTTGAGAATTAAATAGTGCAAATAATGTGTTTTAGTCAAATCTGCCCTGATTTCTTCCTCCTTCAACTCTTTCCCCCAGCCCGCTCCCCCCAACTTTGTAGACTCTGATTCTTAAAGAGCAGCTTTGCTCAGAGCGATTTGTCCCACATGGTGTGTACACCACAAAACAGTTGTGTGTGTTTGAGTTTATGCATATGCACTCCGAGGACAACCTTCGCATTCCTTCAATGCTGACCATTTGCTTTTCTCTTTTGAAATACAGTCTTTGATTGGAGTGAGTTCTATTGGAAATTGCCAAGTAGGCCAGACTGGCTGCTCAGCAAGGCCATGGTCCTCTTGTCTCTGCTTCCCCAGTGTTGGCATTATGAGACTGCACCACCATGTAAGGCACTTTGTTTTTCAAATGGGCTCTGGGGATCAAACTCAGAAAGGTCCTCATGCTTGTAAGGCATGCTGAGAAACCATGAGAGCCCTGTAAAATAATTCTTATGATTTTTATTATCGTTTCCTCTCCCACAAATAGTTTATAGTTTTGCAAGATGACAAACCAAAAATGTGCATAGGTAACATTACAAACTGTAATATATTTTGTATCTGTCAGCTGTTGTCAGTAATGCCTAGTAACAAACAGCACAACTTCCATAACATTCAACAGGAGTGGATTATTGTTTGTATGTCTAAGTTCAGACAGGGGCTGGACAGCTGTCTCTGCTTTCTCACCTGACATTCCTTGTGTGTGTGATGTTGGCTGACTTTTGGTTGGTCTGTGGTAATCTCATTGAGATTGATTTTATCCTGTGTCCTTTAAATCCACTTCCCATGACCAGTTACTGGTCCAGGCCAGTCCTAATGATGGGTACAGTTCAAGACAATGAGTAAAACAGAAGAAATTTGAAATCTGAGCTCCAAACCAGTTGTCATTTCTGCCCTATGCCCTGGCCTCAGCAAGCCATATAGCTGTGCTCAGATGTGGTAGGAAAGCAAACGGGAACTAAGGGACAGGTATGAGTGCCAGAGATCTGACATCCCACATGTCTGCACAGAGTGCCACAGAGACCATCACTAGTGTTGCCGTGGCAAGAGGACCCCAAAACTCCTGAGTAAATCTTAAGGACAGATAAGGGCCCTCTGGGGTTCCCCAGAATTTATGAAACACAAAAGCAAGCATTTTGCTTTCTTTTTTATCTCCCAAACATGTCAATAGCCCAGTGAATAAACTCGGAAATGCCAGAGAACCTGAACTTTGTCTGAACACCTCCACACCTGTCACTGGAGGACACATCTAATCCACACTAGCGTGGACACCTCCTGATTCCCCTTGATTCCTAGTGAGGGGCTTGCTACAGTCTCTGATACCTCCTTCAAACTCATACAAACCATCTGCACTCTTCAAGAGGTGACACCCTCAACTGGGGCAAAGCCAAACCAATGCCCCAGTCAGCAGGACCAGGATGCATGGTTCTCTGTGATGTTGTGTATATCCTGTCAGAGACCACGGCAGTCAGGAACTGGGTCTGCCCTTCAGGCATGGTAGTGCGAGTTCAGTCTCTGGATCCAGGATGTGTGCAAACACACAGAGGGACTTCCACAGTCTTCTCCAACACTTGTCGGACAGTGCACCTGGCTGCCTCTCCTAGCATGGACCTTTGAAAAGGATGACTTCATCCTTTCATGCTATGCATCTCCAGATCAATCAATCTGAACCTTTATATCCTTCAAAGAAGCATCGTTTGGAGAGATGAACACCCTCTGTGGGAACAGAGATGGAGGACGCTAGGGGATAGAGGGCATAGAGCCCAGATTAGCCCAGGAAACGTAAATATTATCACACTAGGAAACAGAAGTGACCCCAGAGCAATCTCATCCCATCTTCTTGGTTTCAAGGGCCAGGGAGCCGCTCAACTCCTCCCCTCATTTGTGAGTTTAAGACCTTGACTTCCCCTTCTTCCTCTTCCTTAAAAGTTTATAAAAGAATAATCTAAAACAGAGTATCATTTACAGTACTTTTGGCTTCAACAGAAATAACCCCAAATGGCTTAAGTAAAAAAGAAAAAAATGGGGCTGGCGAGATGGTTCAACAGTTAAGAGATCTTGGCCCTCTTCTAGGGCACCGAGGCATGGTTGCCAGCACCCATGTTGGGTGGCTCACAACCACCTGTAACTCTAATTCCAGGATCCCTCCTACCTCCACAGGTACCTCCTACCTCACATGCACACATACAAATATAAGGTAAAAATACATCTTGACAAAGGAGGAGTACAGTCACAAGTAACAAAAAAATCCAATGACAAGCTGGCTCAGGATAGTCATATCACTAGAATAGCATGTTGGACTCTTCCCTAAGGAAAGGCAGACTGTCTCTATGTCCCTACTCAGAATGCCTCTCACTCGTTACACCTGTCATTCTGAAATGGGCCATCAGCATTTATTAAAAAGATTGGCTTAGGGAGCCATCATGAAATAGCCTTTGAGACTGGGAAGGGATCTAGCTCCATTGAGAGACATAACTACTTAATATTTTAAAAGCAACCAGAGTTCTACAGTTTGAAAATGGAGTGACAGGTATCTGGTAGATACCCTAGTACATAAAACAAAGAAACGTAGCATTAATAGTTGGGGATCCAGGGCTGCTGATGTGGCTCGCGGTAAAGTGCTTGCCGGGCATGCAGGAAGGCCTGGGTACTGCATTCAAAATCTGGAGGTGGTGGAACACACCTGTGATCTCAGAGTTCGAGCAGTGGGAGCTGTAGGATCAAAAGTTCAAGGTCACTCTCAGCTACACAGTAAGGAGGAAGCCTGTCTGGGCCCCAAACCTATCTCAAAAGATAATCAAAGAAGCAACACAAAATTAAAATGAGCCTCAAACAAACAAACTGGAGAACCAGGGAATGTGCTCAGAAAATGCAACTCTTGGTCTCTTAGCCACACGGCCTGGGCTCAAATCCAGATTCCAGTATTTATGAACCATATGATCCGGGACAGATTTAATGCATGTTTCCTGATCCATGAAGTGGGGCCAGGGATGTGTCACTCACTGAGACACTGAGAGAATTCAGTGTCAGCGTGTTTGATGAAAAGTGCACAGTATGTGAGCATCTAACTAGAGGCCACTGGCTGGAGGGTCCACAGCATGGTCCCCTGCTCATGTCTAGGGACAAGATTCCACTATCATGATGTGAGCCACACACTACCCACCAGCGGCTGAAATTCTTGGCTTTGGAGAACCTGTAGGCAAAATGGTGCAATGGTCTTGCTCACCTTACGGAGGGTGCTGTGAGAACTGGTAAGTGCCAAGAGAGGGTTCCAGAATCTGGATGATTCCACATCGTTGCTTCCACCAAAGTCACTAGTGCCTGCATCACACCGTCATCTTCACTACAGCAACTATCACTGTGACAATACACACACACACACACACACACCGCCACCCACGAAAGCTCCAGCCTGCCAGGTACGGACACCTTTACAAGCACACAAGCTTCAGATCTACAGGTATATTTCTCAAGAACTAAGCCTAAAGAATTTCGCTTTATAATGTGTTCTAGTTTCACAAATGACTTAGTAGGTCTCACAAGCCCTGCATTACCTGGTCCCAGTTCCCATCCACAAGCTCATGCCTGGGCGGCTGGGAGCAGGAACTGTGATGTGTGTCTATGAGAGCGCAAATCTGATCGTCACCACTTGCTGTGTGTGACCTCAGGCAACTTACCTAACCTCTATGCCTCAATGTCTTCACCTGTCTAATACAGGTAGTAGCAATAAAACTCAGTAACAACACTCTAGGGCCATTAGAGGGCAAATTTAGCACCAGTAAAAGGTATTTGGAATAATGTGTGTGTGGTTCTCACTATGCAAGCATTTACTTACTTAAATTAGCAAGCTGCCCTTATCTGCAGAGGATCTGTATTTACAAATTCTCCCTACTGTGATAGTCGCATTACTCACTGTCTCCCCTTCCAGACCAAACACCCCAAGAATCTACTTCCAGGGCTACTTGTGCCTCTGAACACAGCCCAGATCCAGGCACAAGACCTAGCCCATGGTAGGTTTATAAGAAATACATATTTAGTGAGTGAAGAGGAACTTAGCTTAGACACTAAGCCCTTATCTCCTTTGCTTCCACCAAGAAGCCTGCCTCCCTTCCTGACCCTTCCAAGTCTTGCAGCTATAAATATAGCTGGCAAATACAAGCATTACTAACAAGTCCAGCGAACGCTGGTGCTCTCCAAGGACCCAGAACCGGTAATGGGCTCCATATGGCTTCGGATGTTGCAGGCCACAAAGCGATCACGTCTGAGATAATGTGAGCGTGGTTAACCCCAAATTCCTTCACTCACTTCCTCCCATAGAACTCTGAAACATCCCATGTGCCAGACCTCCTCAACCGCCGCGGAGCGGAACATGAGCCCTAATCAGGGAGGAAAGCATTAATTGAAGAAGAGCCAGGTGTCATGCCTGCCAGCCTTACAATGAGAGCAACTGGGACGGCACTGTGGCCTATGCTGGCACAAGAGCTGCAAACCCAACAATGCTCCTTCCCTCACTTTGAAGACCAGAAAGAGTACATACACATGATGGGGGACAGCAAAAAAAGATGGTCACGCCCCACTTCCACCTGAGACAGAAGAGGAAGCAACAGAAAGTGTGTGTGCCAAGACTTATTCTCACCCTTGCTTGAGCTGCCCAATCAAATCTTCTGCCTCTATTTCCCCACCTGTAGGAAGGAAGAGTGGGGCCATCTCTGTTGATGCTGAATACTGGACTCTGCACTCTTCTGCCTCTAAACAGACACCTCCTGGGAGTTTTGCCTGCATGTGGGATGCTTCATCCAGCCGTCTAGGGATACTGATCCAATACCCCTTTCATAGATGCTTCAACCTATTAGGTGTTTGTTCATCTGAAAGTCAAGGGCAGCAACCCCTACCTCATGGGGCTACCATGGAGAATAGAAAGAGGACACAACAGACTAGAAAGATGTGAGAGGCGTGGGTCTGAGTCTAGAGGGCACTTGCTGAGACATCCAGATTCTTGTGGTTCTGAACTAAGAGTTAAACACATGGAGAATGACAGAAATAAAAACCATTTATTGAGAGGGAGGGAGGCTGAAAACAAAAATGGGCTGAGAATCAGAAAAGATCTGCTGCTCAAATCCCTGGGCCAAGCATCATGACCTTCCAGAAGCCATTTGCACAGCACCTGGCTTCTCCCACAGTTGAATATCACATGCTTTTATTGTGCTTATATCCTATATGTAGCCCTGGTGGTAAGGGGAGTCCAGTCCTCCTCTGTTATTTTTTTTTATTATACTGCCCTTGATGCCTCCTGTCACAGGGACTTCAGAAACAGGAATTGTTAATGTAAAGGTCTTATTTATAAGAACTTGTTATGCCTGCAATAGAATGCAAAGTAGCCAATGAATGCAAAGCCTGAATGAAGGAGACTGTGTCATCTTTTGGAAGAGGACAGCATGAATAGTCCTGACACAACTAGCTCACCAGGCTTGCTATTAAACAGGAAGTGCTAGGAATCCTAAGAGAACGACAAATAGGTAGACACTGTAATCAACACACACAGGCGGAGACAGATCATTGCATCACGAAGGACTCATCCCAGGCTGCTCAAGGAAGGGAGAAAAGGGGAAAATAACATCTCGCCAAGAGAACTCTCTCTGAATTTACATTATTCTGCTAGGTGACCAAGGCAGGTAGGTGACTTCATCTCAATGAGGTCACATGCTCAGGTTCAATGACCAAAGCATAGAAAGATGGGCCCTTCCTCTTCCTGAAAGCACACAATAAGAAGGATCTTTGTTCCTGGGGAAGTATCCCTACCAAAACTGTAAACCACTCTACATCCCCACCTCACGACACTGTCTACACTGGTCATGAATGTGGCTTTCTAATCTGCCTCTCTCACTGGGCCTCAAGCACCAAGGCACCTCTGCTGAATCCATCAACACTGTATGTGTTGTTAGGACAGAAAATGAACACAGGCAAGCTTAGGCAGGAGGAGAATATGTCACTAAGAGACTCCACTGCGGAACTGAATAGCCAGCCCCAGGAAGAAGCTTACTCAGCCGGGTCTTAGAAATAAATTCAACAAGGGGCTCCTAGATTCCCAGGAAGCTCTCCCATGTCTGACCCCACATTTGCTAATTCACTCCTCTCATCCTTGCTTTTCTGTCAAAATTGGTTCAGTTCTCAGTAACAATAGACTTGGTCCTTGAAAATGTTGGGAGCCATGGCAGCTCCTGAGGATCTCCTCACAAATTCCATCCCAAGCTGAGTGACTGCCCCCAGGTGTATTCTTACTGGCTGACCTAAAACACACACCGTGATGCCAGCTCACCACAGGGGCACCAGTGCAGGGTACAAGGACATGTGACTGTATGCTCAGCCGTGTTTGAAGAGGATGCCAACTCCTGGAGCTGGGAAGCATGTAATTGAAATGAATTACCATGTTGTTAAAGGCATGGGATGCTACCCCTGGGAAAAGGTGCACACAAAAAAGTGGTTTGTGTTAGCTAAAAGCACGTGGGTCAGGCAACAGTCAAAAATTACAAGTCAAAATATGTGTAAGTTATTTCCTGAATCTAAGGAGGAATCTGCTTCCCAACGAACTTCCAAAGGAATCCAGATGGACCGATGTTGAAAATGCTGTTTTGAACTTGAAGGACGGTATCTTATTGCCTTTTGTCGGCAACACTTACAGCAATGCCAGACACTCCATCTGCCTGACACATTTTCTGAATGAATGATGTTATAATGAGTATATCAAACAAATCCAATGAATGAATGTAGTCAGATAAGCTTGAGTTCAAGAGGACCAGAGGATCATGTTTCTCTCCCAAGTGACTAGTTCCATTGTGCCTGTGTTAGGTTTCTAGGGATTCAGAGAATAGGGAAGAAATGGTTTTGTGGATGTATCACTCATTCTTTCTATAGCAGTTGGCATTTGGGGTGTGGTGTCAAGTTTAATGCTCAAAGTTTCATCTGGTAAAGCCAGTCAACATTCCAGCATGAGAGGGGAATGGGTTCAAAGGTCCCATTCCTAGCTGAGGAGCTATGAGCAGTTGCTAGCTATTGGAGGAAAGATAGTCATGTGACCATGCTTTAGTGTACACACCATGTACACATAGGCAGCATTAATTAAACAAGGATAGTGTTAGCATCCAGGCACTCCAGCCCCGCCCCTTGGGCAATCTGGCAGAACGTCACTCCTGCACACATGGCACATGGTAGACAGTACCCTGGCTGCTGTGCAGTCTCACCCCATCCCTTTAAAAGATGAAACTCTATCTACTCTTCCCTCTTCTTCCTCTTCTTTCTCGTCTTCCTCTCTGTCTCTATCTTCCTCTCTTTTTCTCTCTCTTCCCAAGAGAGGCCACTCTGTGCTCCCTTTCTCTCTCTCTTCCTTCCTTCTTTCTCCTCCCCTCCCCCACTTCCTTCCTTTCCTCCAATAAAACCCACATAAGCTCTGTGGTCTCTCCCTCGCCTTCGGGCTCCTTGGACCCAACCCACCAGTCAAGGTCTCTCTTGGTGTAGGAGGTCTTTCTGTTTATGTGTTGCTTTCATTGGTTAAATAAAGAAACTGTCTTGGCCTAGTTGATAGGACAGAACTTAGGTAGGCGGAGTAGACAGAACTGAATTCTGGGAAGAAGGGCAGAGTGGCAGATGCCATGGATCTCCTACCTGAGATGGATGCTGGTTAGAATCTTGCCCGTAAGCCACAGTCACGTGGCGATACACAGATTAACAGAAATGGGTTAAATTAAGATGTAAGAATTAGCCAATAAGAAGTTAGAGCTAATG
>LOEQ01000477.1:361201-392859 GCA_001685075.1 Bramus lutescens | reverse complement strand
CAATAAGAAGTTAGAGCTAATGGGCCAGGCAGTGTTTAAATGAATACAGTTTCTGTGTGATTATTTCGGGTGTAAGCTTGCCAGGTGGCAGGAACAAAGGGCCCCTGCTCTCCTTGCAACACTCTCTCATGACTTTTCATGATAGACAAGACATTCAAATTGGGACGGGAATGTTTGGAGAATTAAAGTGTTGATGATTAAGTGAATATGAACAAAATACTTTGCAAACATCTATGATATTTCCAAAGACTAAACAACAACAACAAACCCTCTTCTGATTAGTAAACTTCATCAAGCTTCAACCGAGGGAGGTGGCACATCACCTAAGAGTGAAAGCATGGGCTGTGTTAAGTAGCCGGGCTTAAACTTAAATTCAAGACTGTTAAACACTGTTTCCTAAGAAACAAGCTCAGAGAGTCTTTTCAATGTCAAGTTCTGTGCCTCATCCCTCATAGAGGTCCCCCCAGTGGTTCTGTGCCTTACCCTTCACAGAGGTCATCCCAGTAACTGCAGGAGCCTAACAAGTTCTTAGTAGCAGTCTGTTGTGGTTTGAAGATGAAATATCCTTCATAAGCTTATGTGTTAAAGCCTAGGACCCCAGCTGGTGATGCAACCCGGGAAGCTTTAGTACTTAGCCCAGGGAAGGAGGTCACTGTGGCTAGGTCCTTAGGGGTATTTTGTCCCTATCCGCCCCTATCTGTTTGATTCACTGCTGCCTGTACGCCATGATGTGAACTAGATCATGACATACTCCACAGTGTTCTGCTTTAGCATCGATGGACCAAACCTTCGGAAACCATGAAGCAAATTGAATCTCCTCTCCCCTAAGTTACTGTCAGGTGTTTTTCTCGGCAATGCAAAAGCTGGAAGGATTTTTCTTTGTCAACAGAGCAGTTCACACTCAGAGAATCTAAGGTTTCCACCCAGTGGTACTCCCAAACCTCACACTGTTTGGTGCCATTTGGGTCTTCCCTGCTAGCAGGGCTTCAACGCACTGTATTTGGAGCCTGGATGTCAGAGACAACATGGCATTTGCCCTTCTCAGTTACTCTCTGAGCTACCTGTAGATAACTAGTGTACCTGTAGGAGTTGGCAGGTAGATTTTGAACTTGCTCTAGGCTCAACTGCCTCTAGGAGCAGGACTCTGAGACTCACAGTTGAAGAAGGAAATCCTGTACCTTTGAAGGGATGCACACCCGTCCTCCAGGTTCTCAAAGAATGGCCAACTTGGAAAGTCAGACACATCAGAGGCAGTAATAACCAAAGCTATTTATTTTCCACAAAACAGTTGCAGCAGAGCAGAGAGGTTCCACTGCAGCCAAGCAGCCTGCATCCTGCCTTCCTGTCTCGGCTTAAATAGGGCTTGGCTGACTTTGAGGAGGTTGTCGCCAGAGTGAGTCTCAGTGAGGGGAGACAGGAAGGGAAAACCATTCAGTGGTGAAGTTCCTATTGCCTGGGAATTAAAGCCCCCGAAAAGGTCCAAATCCCAAATCAGCATGCTGACTGATGTCTACACTCCCTCATGTCTGCCTGCCTGCTAATGGTGAGCTAGTGCAGTTGGGCAGGGATGGACAGTTGAAACATCAGACAAGTCATGGATTTCACACAAAGCCATCAGCCTCTTCTCTGTGTTGAAAACAGTCTGTGTGCAAAATGAATGTAAATGAAAGGGAAATACAGGCACACTGTAGGTGGGACTGGGTCGGGGTGAAGGAGCCACCTCCAAACCCCTCATTCTCCTGAATCCAAAGCAGTCTGCCCTGTTTCCCTCCAGCGATCCCTCTCCACTCCCATAGAACATTCAGCCCTTCCTGCAAATTCAAGAGGGAGCCCTCTAGAGAAGCATCAACCATCAGGGGGAAAAAATAGCAAAACTCATTTCATTTGGCATCCGGTGCTTTAGGAAAGACATAAATATTGGATTTGTAACCTTATTTTCCTCCAGAGAAGCACTCTGGAGAAAATTAAAACAATGCAAGATTTAATTATTAAAAGCCAAACATTCCTGTACATATTTTTTTCTGGCCCAAAGTTTTAAAAACAAACTCCCAGAGAAAATACAATTCTAATGACTAACACCCTCCCACCCAAAAGAAGTCTTCAATCCTCTCTCATGACTCACCAGGCACAAAGGAATGCTGAACACTGGGGAAATCAAAGGCCAGGTCCCTGTTGGGGAGTGGAGGGGAGAGGCCACATGCAGAGATGTGGAGGGAGGCACCTTCAAATCACCTTGGTTAGAGGTGGATTTTCACACACACACACACACACACCTCTAGGCTTTCCACAGGAGGAAACACAATGAAACTTAGCAAACTGCCCACCTGGACACATTCTCTTCTTCTGGGTAAAGGTTCATACAAAGACCGTGAAGAAGGGAGGCAAATGGAATGGCTCACTAATTCCATGGGCTGTTCCTAACTTTCTGTCCAAGGATGAGCAGTATAAGAGAAGCTGGCTAATAAGCTCTGCATTCCGAGCCAGGGAATGGTCGGGTGATTCTATCTGCCTGGAGAAGTCCCCACCTCCCGGACTCCCTCCTCTGTCCCCTTACCAGAAAGTCAATAGAACCCACAGATCAGTCTCCTCTTTCTTTTGCTCACTCCTCAGCAACTTGACGCCCTAGGTCACTGGCACCTTTCCCCCATCTTTTACAGGGTCCCTGGCTGCTGTGAGTTCCCTTACCCCACACCTCGGGCACTCATATCAAGCCTTTGCTGATCACAGAGTTCCTTCAAAGCTGACAGCTGACCTCACCAAAGTTCTAATGCTTATGGGAGCACTGTGGAAGACGTTATTCAAGTACAGAGGTCAGAGAGTGAGGGCTGGGGAGATGCTCAGTGGGTTGCCTTGCAAGCATGAAGACCTGAGCTTGATCCCCAGGACTCACATCAACAACAACAAAGAAAAGCTGGACATGGTAGCATATGTTTATAATCCCCACATTGGTGAGACGTGGACAGGCGGATCCCTGGGGCTTGGTGGCCAACCAGTCTTGCTTACTTGGTGAATTCGAGGCTGGTCGTGGATGATGCTTAAGGAACAGCCCCCAAAGTTATCCACTAGTCTTCACGTGGCTGTGTACCCATACACACACGTGTGCACATGCACACAGAGAGAGAGAGAGAGAGAGAGAGAGAGAGAGAGAGAGAAAGAGAGAGAGACTACATATACACAGGCAGACAAGGTCAGAAGAACCAAATGATTTAGCCTATCAATCTCTAAATGTGAAATTACAACTACTACTTGACCTGGTACAAGGAAGTGAAGCAGATACACACTTAGGTTCATAAAGGAAAGGGGTGAAGATAAAATTTGGCACAAAGGAGACTAGAAGACAAGCCTCCTGGAAGAATAGATGGTCTACGCTCATCCTCTTCAAGACAGGAGCAAGTTTTTCTACAGGCTCATTTTCACATGGTCCAACTCTGTCACCTCATGATTCCAGAAACCCACCACCACTCAAGGAACTAGGATGTCACAGTCTCTTATACTGTGTGAGGAGCACACACAAGATCAAAGCAAAGAAGGAGGCAAGAGAGGGTGATCTGGAGAGTCCCTCAAAAGCATAAACAGAGAAAGGTTTGGTGGTAAACGCCTGCAATCCAAACAGTCAGGATGCTGAGGGTAGAAGGGTTGTGAGTTTGAATGCAGCTAGAGTAGAGTCCTGTCAAAATTATATGCACATGTACACATCCATCCATCACCCTCTAAGCACATCTGAGAAACCAGAAGTCCGCCACCTCCACGCAAGTCAGATGTGATGCTCTAAAGGCATCTTGAAATAACTTGAGGCAAGAAGAGTAAATAAGCCAGGGATGATTTATCTCCCAGGAATAACGGTGTGACTGCTGAATAATTACATGCACCAATCTTTATTAGTATGCAAAGTAGCTGGGCCTGGTTGGCTCCCAGCACTGATCAAAGGACGAAAAGCCAAGAGAGCTCTGCACATTCTAATAAATCACACACCCCCACTCCCTGGGTGCCAGGGTGACCCCCAGACCCCAGGGCCTCGCTGTGGGCTCCTCTTTTCCAAGAGATAAGCAGCAAGTGTTTAATTTCGCCTCCTGGTGATGGATTAGGTCTCTGGAATTCCTCCAGAGGAGCTCAGAAATGCTCTGGGTTTCTCTTTGCATAAGTTTTAGCCTAAGTATTACTGTTTCAAGCAGTTTCTGTGGCTCATTGTATCTTCTACTCAACTCCGCCAGGAGTCCAATCCCAAAGCTCTGGGTTGGCTCAGTTCTTCTTTGCTGGCCCAGAGAGCTCCTCAAAGTAGCCAGTGAGGAAGAACCTGGAAACTCACCTGTCTACAAGCACAGTCGATGTTGCACTGGGAATATACCAGGAACTTTCCTAGGAAACACACACACATCATGATAAGACAGGAATGATAATTGTGAGTTCTAGTAAGTATGGAGAATGCCGAGTGTATGCTCTCATGCTCACCTAGTATAGCAACCTCTAGTATAAGAACTATTATTATCCCCATCTTATGGCTGAGGAAACTGAGGCACAGAAAACTGGATGATCCGCTCACATAATAGCTAAACTACAATCCAAACGCAAGTGTTTGGGCTAAAAGAGTCTGCAAACGGCTTTCTTCAGGACATGGCTTGGGTTGAACTCTTCGGCTCACCATAGTTGTGGTCACCTGCACAAGGTGGAACTAATCAACATTCAAGCATGGGTTGGAGCGACTCTTAAGACCCCACTCCTCACTATAGGCAACTGATGACAACTGAGGATGGGAAAATAACTTCCCTCGGGGCTGTGGCCCCCTGATAGGGCATGACCCAGTGGATAGTAAAATGCGTGTGCATGGAAGCGCCAAGTGGATTCAGCGAGTGATCTGAAGGAGGGTGTGTTTGTAGGCCTCGGGGAGAGGGAAGCAGGAGTGGAATACACAGGATACGTCGCATGCAAGTATGAAATTACCAAAGACTAAATGAAAAGTTTTTATAGAGTCATGCTCACAGAATTAAAACCCAGAGCCCACTAAGGGAACACTAGGATGACGACCTTGAGGTATTGCCCGACTTCACTTCCTGACTGCAATCCTACACTTCTGCTGACCCTCCTAGAAGCCCCATCTCATCCAGAACACAGTTCTGGTCCTCACTCTGGGCAGCAATCTCCCTGCCTTCGTTGCCTAATCAGCTGCTACACATCTTCCCAAAAGATCTGATTTAAATATCACATGCTCCACAAAAGCCTTTTCCCAGTCACCACTGGTCCTCTTTCCCACGTACATCCTCAGCTCCCTTCCCCAGGTGATGGCAGAGCGTGACTGTCAGCTTGACGGCATCCACACTACTCACCTAAGAGACAAAGCTCCAGCATGTCTGGAAGAGGCTTTCTAGACTAGGCTAACTGAGTAGGAAGACTCGCTCTAAATGTGGGTGGCACCAGTGAATGGGCTGGGACCTTGGACTAAATAAAAAGTGAGCGCAGCTCCAGCATCCATCCCTCTGCTTGGGGACAGCAAGCCTGAGCAGTCGTGGTCCTGCCGCCATGCCTTCCCCGCCGTGTGAACTGTTTCCTCAGACTGGGAGTCAGAAGAAACAAACCCTTCTTTCCCGAAACTCCCTTGGCTGAGTATTTCATCACAGCAGTGAGGAGTGACTAATCCACGCAGTGTGTATTCATGGGGAGCGGCCTTGGTAACACAGGATAGGCCCTTTGTCAGACGTCCATCTTAAATACCACGAAGGCAGAAACAGTCTCCTTAACAACCAGCCCTAGCCCTAGAGTTTGGGATATATTTATTGAATATATATCTATGGCATGCTGGAGAGCAAATTTGGGCTATAACATGACAGATATTACAAAGCTCCAGGGTTTGACAAGTTGCAACAAAATCAAATCATCTGCTTATGTTACCATCCATCCCATTGGCTCAGACATGCACAGATGGTACTATCTAAATACAAGAGCATTTATTAAGTATATCTGTCAACTTTGTGTTACCATAACAAAACACTTGAGGGAACTAACTTACATAAATAAAAAGTTTAATTAGTTCACAGTTCTAAAAGATGTGGTCCGATATCTGGTAGCCCTATTGTTTGGGACCTATGCCGAGGGTTCATGATGTATCAGAAAAAAAAACCATTCATGTCATAAGATAGAGGGCAAGAGACCAAGGCTCCATTAGTTCCTTTCAGGGGCATATCCCCTAGTACCTAAGGGCCTCCATGAGGCACCACCTCTTCAAGTTCCATGGTTCCTCTGAATATCACCACACTAGAGACTAAGCCTGTACCTTGAATTTCTGGAGACATGACCTACATTTCAACTACAGCTGGATCCTTGGGTCTATAATAAATACAAAGTTCATGATGTGCCAGAACCCATTCAATGTATCCAGGTACCATGTCAACCTAGCTCCAAATTCCTTATGAGGTCAGCTGCATTATCACCCTTATTTCATAGACAGACTGCCTGATAGCCATATTATTGTTAATAATGACACCAGGTGATTCAGGCTACAAGAATTTATTGCTGAAATGTTCATCAACAGTGTCCAAAGCAAGGAGGTTGTTATAAAACCTATTCTGACCACTGTTGGCTCCAGGGATGTCAAGGCAGCATTGCTTCAGTGTTCACACATCTGCCAACTGATGATGCATGTGTGTCTGACTCCTGTGGAGAGATAATTGGGACTCTCTGCCATTTCTCCACATCCTTTTCTGAGAGCTGTCTGTGCCCCTAATAAGAACCTGTTTCTATTTGTTCCACCTCACACATCCACTGAACTGTTAACTTCTGAAAATGCTCTAGACTTGAAGACAGCATGAGACAAGAACAAGATCTCTCCTTTCTTGGAATTTGTGTATATGGAGGAACTTCCTGAGTTCTCTAAGTTCTAAACATTAGAAGTCTTAACTATTCAAGCTTAGTGTTTAAATCCAAGTACCTGGGCTTCTCCAGACAGCCTGCTCTTAAGAGCACCCTGAGCTGGCATGTGCTACAAGAAGGAGCCAGCATTGCTATAGGAAGGAGCCAGCATTGCTACAGGCAGGAACCATGTATGTGGAACAAGAAGGAGCCAGCATTGCTGCAAGAAGGAGCCACGCATGTGCTACAGGAAAATGCCATGCATGTGCTGCAGGAAGGAACCAAGCATTGTTGCAGGAAGGAACCATGCATGTGTTTCAGGAAGGAGCCAGCATTGCTACAGGAAGGAGCCATGCATATGTTGCAGGAAGGAGCCATGCATGTGCTGCAGGAAGAGTGGAGAGGTTGGTTACACTTTCCATTGCTAGGCTCTTAAATATGAGAAGCAGCAACTTAAGGGAGAAATAGTTTTAGGAGACATAGTTCACAATGTGTCAGGAAAACGTGGCAGCAGGAATGTGAGGTTACTGGTCACATTGGGTCCACAGTCAGGCAGCCATGCATGTGCAACAGGAAGAGAACAGGAAGCAGGGCCATTCTACAAAATCTCAAGATCTGCCATACCAACCCACTTCCTATATCAAGGCTCCATTTCCTGTAGACTCCACAACCTTCCGAAACAGTGCTACCTGCTAGGGAAACAAGTTTCTGAATACTTGAACCTGATGGGGACATTTTGCATTCAGATCAAAACAGCAAGGTCTGTCTGCTTGTTGCAAACACCCTTTTGAGATAAAATCAGACATCTCTATGTTTTCTCCCATGAAGCTCCTTAGTTCTATAGTGCAGCATCCTTCCACCTGGTTCCCTTTCATGTGTACAAGCGGATGTTTGCAGCCCAAGCTCTGCACAGTGCACTCCACCCCACTTCAGCTCTAAGCCTGAAGAAGTCATTGTGCTTGATGCTGAGAAAGCATGGGCTGGCAGACGAGACCGACAATTAGTCAGTAATGTAGAACCAGGGGCAAAGCACACAGATCTAAGGTTGAGTCACTAGGTCGAGCACCTTCCGCACTAACTAGAAGTTTGCTGGGCTGGGTGGAGGCAGGAGGAACAGGGATAGGAGGCTAGGAAGAGAATAAAGGTCTAAATCGAGGAAAAGTGTATTTGCAGTGAACAGCTCCTGCCTTTGCCTACCCAGTATCATGCTACATTTTGTAGGAGACAGCATTCTTTGATGCTCCAGGGAAGAACCACACTTTGTCTGCTTCCACATGCTCCAGTCTCAACCAAAGCTCCCTGAAGTCATGAAGAGATGTGATCTCTGATTGACAACTGTGATAGTTTGCTCCTATGCTGCTGTGACAAACACCATAGCCACAGTTCAACTTGGGTAGGAAAGTGTTTATTTCATCTTACACTTCCGGTTAATAGTCAACCACTAAAGAAAGTGGGGGCAGGAACACAAGCAGCAATAGATGCAGGAATTGTGGAGAAATGCTGCTTAATGGCTTATTTTCTTTCTTCATGAGCTGACTTTTGTCTACAGATCAGAATCACCAACATAGTGATTATACTACCCATAGCAAGCTGAGCCCTCCTGCATTGATTAGCAACCAAAACCACCCCACAATGCCCACAGGCCAATCTGATTTGGGCAGTAGTCTCTCACTTGAAACTCCCTCAGATGATCCGTGACAAACTGACTGCTGAAGCTAACTTGGAGAACCCATGATGGTTCATGGATGGGAACCTGGATCCATGTCAGGATCATGAGAAAATTAGGATGTCACCGTACAATTCATTCAGAATGAACCAGAGGACACAGAGATAGGAAGAGTGTTGAGTACCAGACAAGAAGGACCAAGAAGCTCCAAGTGCATCTTCTAGGAGCTCCAGTGGCAAATAAGGACAACCCCAGAGAAAGAACAATTGAATAAGTCACCATGAAGAACTTTGGCCTTAGAGCAATGCCTTCCCAAGTCACTAGTTCAGACTGTCACGTTTCCAGATGTCAGCCATGCATGCTGCTGCATAGGTCAGCACTTCACTCCTTTCTGCGGAAGATTAGTGTCCAGCCCCATGGGAACATGCCATTTTGCTTAGTCAGTCACCATTGGAGAAGATTTTGACTCCCTGAGCTGCCCTGCCCCAACATCAGGCTTTGTTTTAATGGCTCTTTTCAACCTTGGGGGACACAAGCAAGTAGAATTGTGGGGTGATGTGGGAGTTTGTGAGATGTATATATTAAAAAAGCAAACTATTAGAAATTCTATACTTTAAAAAGTGCCACATTACAATATCATCTTCAGAGTAAATTTATAGAGTTAAAAGTGGAGGTGCATGCCTTTAATCCCAGCACCTGGGAGGCAGAGGCAGGTGGATCCCTATGAGTTCAAGGCCAGCCTGGTCTACAGATCAAATTCCAGATAGCCAGAACTACACAAAGAAACCCTGTTTCTAAAAACAAAACAAAACAAACAACATACTATACCCATGGATGACAAAGTCATATCATAAGTTGCAAATCTTCTCAAAAAAAGCTTTAAATATTATCCATATCAACATCACGATAATTATGTTTACCAATTTTTAACAATTGACCCCTGGAAGTTATTGTCCTTTTTATACATTTTATATTAGCAAAAGGATATGGAGAATGCAGATGCTGGGTTCTTTGGAGACAGTTTTAGTAATGCATGGTAGTGAATCTGGGATGCACATGGCCTTTGACCTCAAGAGTCATCTCTGACACCGTTATTCACAAGTGGGCAAGTTCATCCTTGTCTGTTATAGCCTTGTTTGTAAAAGTAAATGAACTGGCTGGCTATTAATAGGACACTGGGTAACATAACCTAGCACAATTACACAGGGAATTGTGTAGAAGTTAAATTGAAAAAAGCCAGAGTTACACGTGAAAACTCAGACAAATCAAGATGCAACACTAAGCATACAAGGAACAGGGGACACTGCATTTCATCGGCAGCTTTATAAATATTTAGAGACGTCTGTGGGGATTGCGAGTCTGACAGCAAAGGGAAAGAATGCAGTGCAGAATGGTAGCCCAGGGCTTCAACTTCACCATGATTTTTTCTCAGACTTTTATAAGTTCTGAAGCAAATAAACGATTGTTTCAAGAGAGGAAGAGGCTAGATTGTGGGCACAGGAAGTCCCTTGCCTTTCTCTCTGTAAATGTGTGTGAAAGCATCCCATTTTCCAGACTTGAATGTGTTACCCAGCCCCCCAGGCCACGTTTAGCATAATTAGATAGAAGCACTGCTGGACTTCATGTGGTTCCGTTTCCTTGTCTGTTTATGGTATCACACTTTCAACTCCAATTCTGTCCAGCAAGATGCCACCATAATGTCCTGAGTACGACTTAGAGCCGTCTACGAGGTGCCAACTACTATCTGTTTGTCCCAATGTTAGCGAAGCTGAGATTGGCTAACAGGTCTCAGCCATTTCATCCCGATCCATCCACCATCCTACACTCCATTAAACTCATACTGCATGGCATCAACAATCATCGATTACTTCTGCCTGCCTCCACCGGCTCAGACTGCAGTGTGGCAGACCCAGCTTTCTCTTATTGCTGTGGCTTTGTCAGAAAGAATTTTCCCTTATTAAATATTTGCCCAGGTGTATGAAAACTTGATGGTTATTGGAGCTGGATGATGGGTGCACAGGGATCTGTCATATTAGCCTCTCTCTATTTGAGCATGTTTGAAAATTACTATCATCAAGATTAAAAATAAAGCACAAGCTTGAGAACTGAAATTTTAAACATGGATATAAATCACAGGAAGGAAATGCTGCAAATATTGTACCATAATCAATGTCAGGGTTGTTGGAGTCTAGATGACTTTAATATATTGCTTTATTCCCAAAATGTCAAAAAAAATATACAGAGTTGACCCTCCATCTCTGTGGGTCCCACATTCATGGGTTCATCCAGTATGTATCAGAAATATTTGGGGAAAATGACAGCTTAAACAAACATATACAGACCCTTTTTCTTCTCCCTGGATAATATAGATTAACTTGCTTTACAAATAATTTACAATGAGCCAAGTATTATGATCAACCTAGACATGGTTTAAAAGTATTTAGGAGGAATGGAACTGAAGAGATCACTTGACAATTAGCACGTACTGCTATTGCAGGAACCCAAGTCTAGTCCTCAGCACCCACATGAGGTGGCTTATAACTTTACCTGCAACTGCAGGGCATCCAGTTCCCTCTTCTGTCCTGCACAAACATCTGCGCACATGTGGCACACACACACACACACACACACACAAAGTTTTAAGAGATCAAATCTCAATGCTTCATGGGGTATGCACTAATGCATCACCACTCTGTACTGCAGTCTTTAGCACCTGAAAATTTTATTGTCTATAGCAGCTCTGAAACCACTGTTCCTGGAGACCAAGGGGCAAGTCTGTTACATTCAGAATAAGAAATCCAAACAGAAGCGCAATCCAGTAGGATAATATGGGGGCCAGAGGCTGTAAGAATGTTATTTCATATTTGGGATCAGGGCTGACATTGAGAAGGAGTCCAGAAAGCAGAAGATCCCAAGGAAGCGACAATCCTAGGGCATCCGACAAAGAGGAAAGGCCAGAGTACAGGTAGGAACCAGCTGACTGTCACCAAACGCTCAGAGAGAATAGAGAGCACACCTTTCTCCACACCATGAGGGAAAGCCCTACTGGCTTCACGTAGTGAGCAGGAATCATTCTTAGAACCTGCATCATGGAGCAAATCTCAACATCTGCCCCAACAAGGAGGGAAAAGGCAGAATGCCTGCGAATCCTAAATAATGGATCACCGTGACTCCACAATGACGACGCTACACAGTGACAATTAAATGATTTTAACAGCATGTCAAGATGAAAGATAACAGTCTTGGAAAATGGGCTTGATAAATCACTACCCCCGCAGGCTTGCACGCAGACTCCAGACGGGGCATGGAAATTGTAGGATGCAATAAAATAAAATAAAGTCCCGGGCCACACATTTTGGCTTAGCACAATATTCCCTCCTACCCTCTTAGGGTTACTTCTTAGCCAAACTCAGCTGGGTTCCATCTTCAACTCGGAAGTAAAATGAGAGCTAAGCCAATCTATCTCACTTACCAAGCCTGTTCCTGCAGTGCCTCCAAGCCCCATGTAGATGCCAACGATGGATACAAAAGACTTCTAACGGGTGAAAACATAGAGCACAGTCTTACAGGATGGAGGGCTTATGCAGCCCAAAAGAGGGTCCTCTGCCTGAACCTCAAGATTCTCGGCGTCAGGGATCTTTTTTCCAAGAAGCTGCATGTGACCTGCATCTCACTGAGAACTCAATACTGGATGAGAAGAAATTACACAATGCCAGGGGAAAAACACAGATAGGTGTCAGTCTGGATGGAGCAGAAGAGGTGACATTTAAGATGATTTAAGTTTCTCTGCCTCCAAAAGTCCTGGAACGAGATACGTGTTGTGTCTTTCACAAGCACCCACACTCAAATCCATCAGTGCTGACTGACTGCAGAGAAACTGACCTCTGAGGAAGAAGTTCCTTTTCCTTCAACACATAATGAGTTTTTTAACCTTTTTGTCTTCTCACCAGTGTTATGTATAGAGAAAAAATAAATAGACAAAGCCAAAGGGGGAGAAGGGGAAATAAAATCCTTATGTATCACTGGTCTCTCTCTCTCTCTCTCTCTCTCTCTCTCTCTCTCTGTGTGTGTCTGTGTGTGTGTGCATGCTCACTGACCATGCAGGTGCACATGTGGGTGTGAGGTGTGCATGCATTCATGCACGAATGTGGAGATAACAGGTCAACCTTAGGTGTCTTCCTCAGCCACTCTCCATTTCATTTTGGGAAAGTTACACACTTGTCTCTGATAGTCGCTGAACAGGGTCGGCTGGATGACCATGAGAACCCCAGGGATCTGCCTGTCTCTGCCTCCTCAGGGCCGGGATTATGAGTATGCACCATCATGCCTGGCTTTCTTCCTCTTGTACGGATTTTGCTTCTATGTATGTATGTATATGATGTGTCTGTGTTTATGAATGTGTACACATGTGAAAGTGCCTGCAGAAGCCACAGTAGAGCATCAGATTCCCTAACACTGGAGTTACAGGTGGTTAGGAGTTGATTGACATGGGTTCTGGGAACTAAACTCAGGTCCCCTGCAAGAGCAGCAAGCACTCTCTACCACTACCTCTCCTTTTCCCTCTCCATCCCCCTCTCCTCTCCCTCTCCCTTCACCCCTCTCTCATGGTTCTTATGCTGTGCACCTCACTGATCCACCTCCCCCGTCCCCAGCAAGGTTTTGATGCAGAATTCAGTTTTCTTTTCACTTTCTGCATATGTCCATACTTCTAAAATATATTGTGATTGGACTATTTGTAAACTGAAAATCCTGTCACCTTTCTGCAAAGAGCTACAGTTTGGATATTTTCCAAGCCTCATTACTCAGGATTCTTACTTATAAAAATGGTGTCGGGAAAGGGTTAAAGTATCCACCACTGTAGGAGGGAGGTGATTTATCATCTCAGGGACTGGTAGCGACAGAAGGGTCGATGTGCTTAACAATTCACACTGAGACACACACACCCACGCCTGTCCACTCATCCCTCTTCCATGGCAACCAGAATCCTGCCTTCACAGGGGTCTGGAAACTTCTTGACACTTAGAGCACCGTAAGCTGATATCCATGGGGTATGCGGAGAGCAGAGAGAAAGAAAGTGGATTGTGCAGAGAGTGTGAACACTAATTATATGAGTGCATTCATCTCAGAGTCAGCCAGCTCAGAGGCTATGCGTGCCATGTCTCTAGCCTGTGGTACCTCTTTCCTTAATGTAGCCTCTCGACTGCAGTATCCTTTGTTATAACTCACATGCCTCTGGACAAGACTCAAGACTCTCAAAGGGACAATGACTCCATCATACTGAGTGGCCTGGATCCTGAGCATCCAGGTGTGGGTGAAGAGCTCTAGAGAGCTGGACTTCCCAGCCAGGGACCTGATCTCCGGGCCAAAACAATCATGTCTCCAGGATTGTGTGGGTGTGTGTGTTCATGGGTGTGTGCCTGTGCATGCGTATCTGTGTGTCTGTACATGCATTCCTACGGAGACCAGAGGGCAACCTCACTTATTGTTCCTCAAGCACCAACTACCTTGCTCTCTGGGATGGGTCTACTGACAATGCCAAAATCAGTTCCCAAGGAACTTTCACCATTATGTGGGAACATGCACAGGGTGGCAAAACCTCAAGTCACCCTGTCTACACAATCTCAGCTGCAGGTGTCAAGGAGGCACCATGCCTTCTGGTTTCCACACTAGCACAGAGAGAAGCAAGAGATGCAGCCTACACCCAGTGAATAGGCTACCAAAAGTAGATATTCTGGCTCTGGTACATGAGGACCACATGAAGGTCCAGCTTTAGCACCTGCTCATGGATGGCCTATGGAAAAATAACACAAACACTTCTGAAATTAATTCCCTCTTTTGTTAAATAAAAATAGCATGAATCATTTTAGGATTTAAGATTTAATCTATGTGGTATACATGTGTGAATATGTGAACATGTATGCAGTCTCCAGAACACTGATTTAACAAATGTCAAAACACTCACTAATCCAAAATATTCCATCTCAATTCCACATATCCCTTCACAGACAACTGGTCTACCAATTGCACTGACCCTTGCAGTGTCCTGAGCATGTAATATCAATACAGTCCATAAGGAACCAACTTCTGAGAGTCTTCTGAGACAAGTGTCTGCCTCATGACTTATATTCCAATCTTCCACAATTAATCAGGCCATAGGTTATATGTGGAAATATATGCTCACAAACTATATAGTCAAGTTATAAAAACAAAAACATCTCAAAACCAGTCTGATAATGTCTTAAGTGCATTCATGTCTCTGTGTTGGGCCACATTCATGATTATCCTCACTATGTGACGCCCTCAGGACAGGGCAGGACACTCCAAATAATACAGAAGTCATGCAGAAAAGAAATACTATCTAGAAGACATGGAGAACTCATAGAATGTTTTAGGACAGGGTCTCCTGTAACCTGAACCACTCTTGAAGTCTCTGAAGCCAAGGATGACCTTAAACTTCTGATCCTGCTACCTTCACCTGAACTCTGAGAAGCAAGAAATTGGACTTTAGGACAGAGAACTTAGAGCCACGTATTTGTCAGGGTTTTCTAAAGAAATAGAACTGACAGAAATATGCATACATATATACATGCATAGGAATTATACATACATATATATGCATCTATGTGAGGATCTATTATACCAGCTCATATGATATAGTCAAGCTGGTCTAACAATAGCTGTTTAACAATGGAGAGTCTGAGAATCTCCCAGTTCTTGAGTCTGCAGGGTTCTATGTCTCAGCAGTACCAATCTGGTACTGAACACCTGGAGGGATCCAAGAGAGCTGCTGGTCATCAGTCTATATCAGAAGCCCAAAGTAGTTCTAGCATCAGTGAAGGAATACCACAGCAACGGGATGAATGGACTGGACAGCAAGAATGAAGGCAAGACAGGCAAGAAATTTCCTCCTTCCATGATCCTTCATCTGGGCTGCCACCAGAAGATACCCCCACATTAGGACAGGTCTTCTGTACCAGCAGCTTGAGTTTCAGTTGATTCAAATATAATGAGATGGTCAACTAAGATTAACTCCATCACAAGCAATGTCAGTAACTTCATATCCCTTTCCATCTGTGTGTCTCTGCATCCAACAGTTTCTTCTGAAAGAAGGTGTGGCTGGCTATGTTGGATCACCTGTCCCCATGTTTGGAGATGCAGGGACAATATATAGTTTCTCTGAGAAAACCACATGCTAAAGCAAGTCGTTCCCAAAACAAAATCCAGATTTCAATGCTGAAAGAGAAAACCAAAGTCAGGTATGGAGAAGGAATAGTAGAACTTGTTCCACCCATGAGGAAAACAAAAGGCATTATCGTGGTTCACAATGGAGAAATGCCCTCCCCAAGTCAATTTCTTGCCTCCATCCATCTAGTCAGAACCCACCCACTTCACACCATCCCTGCTCTAGACTTTCTATTACAGTTGGTGATTCAGAAAGACATCTATTGAGTCCTTGCCTTTCAACACCTCTGAATCTCTGGGGAACTTAGCTTGAAAGAAAATTGGTAACAGTAGACTTGACAACTGTATCTACTGAGCACCCCTTCCTGCTCCTAAGTGGGTCATGTGTATTATTCTCTCCAGTTCTCACAGCATCAGTGGTCAGTAGTGACCACAGTGTTTGAAGAACTGTCAGCAGGTCTGTTATGCCCAAAGGAGAGAGATGGTGTCCCAAGACTTCCTTGAGGACATTGCTGGATTTTAAGGACTCTACACTGAAAAATTATCTTTTCAAAGATGTCACAAGATGATTCTTTTGAGTCATAGAGGAGAATTTCATTGGCATGACAGTGATATTACAACTATAATCAGCATTTGATTGGAGTTGATGTATATGATATTCAACACATGCTTCAAAGTTGGTTAAATCTATGAGACTATCGGTATATACCAAGATTCATTCACAAGAAGCAACAGGCAGGACCACTGTCTGGTTCTCCCTTAGCCTCACCAGGCACAATGAGGTGTTCTCCTCTGCATAGTCCATGCAGTCACTGCCCTCTCTGCCAGGAGCACTATGCTGCAGGCTCTCTGCATGGCTGCTGACTCCCTTGCTCCATATCAATTATGTAGAATGCCCTTGCCGCATGTTGTTATGGTTTGAGTAGGGAGCGTCCTCCAAAGGAGCTCATTGTTTAAGGCCCAGCTCCTAGCTAGTGGATCCAACCATTGAGAAGTGTTTGGATCATGAGGACTGATTTCATAAATTAATGTATCCATTTATTGATTCATAAATTGAAGCAAATTCTGATGGATCAAACCTTACTGAAGACCCACTGCAATGAAGCCTGCTAAACATGGACAGAAACCTCTGAAGTCATGAACCAGAATAAACATCTCTCCTTCATTTAGCTGTTTCTTGTCAGTATTTTCCACAGTCATAAAAATAAATCCAATTAAAACTAAGTTGCAGAGGTAAGACACAAAAAGAGAAGGCACCTCCACAAAATTCAACCCTATTTTTTAGTTTTAGTTTTCTTTCTTTTATTTGTGTGTGTGCATGTGTGCAAATGCACACATGTGCATGCATGAGCACAAGAGCACATGCATATGTGTGTGTATTTGTGAGTGTGTGTGTGTGCCCATATTTGGTGCACTTGCATTTGGAGACCAGAGGCTGACATCAGGTGTCCTTCTCCTACACTCCCCACCTTGTTCTTGAGACAGAGTCTCTCACTTTACTTGAAGCTCAGCAAGTACCTTACCTAGCTGGCCAGTGAGCACTAAGGTCTAGCTGCCTCTAACTCCAACCCCACTCTACTAGGGTTGCAGATGCATGCCAATATGTTCTGCTTTTGTGGGTGGCAAGGATCTGGGCAGGTAATCATGCTCGTGGGGCAGGTACTATACTTTATCAAGTGAGCCATATCCCTGGTTCCCTGTTTTTTTATACACATATCCATAAGATCCACATGCTTCATTCCAAGATGTCAGGTGACTCAGAATGTCCTCAGAGACATTCAGCAACTTTCCCAGTTTCTCCCGAATAGTCTTTAATAGGTCTTATTCCCTGTGTATGAGACACTGGAGGGGAATTCACTGAGTTCATGTTTGGATGGGTCAGAGCCTCATTGGAATTAGAGTATTGGGGATATACATTGTATTTGTTACATTTCTTGTTATTGTGACCAAAATGCCTGAAAAGCAGCAGCTTAAGAAAGGTTGGCTCTGGTTCCAGTTCCAGAAGGATACAACCCATCATAGTAATGAAAGCAGACCAGCAAGAGCATCCAGTAGGTCACAAGGCATCCACAGTCAGGAAGCAGAGAGGCAACAGGAAGTGGGTTGGAACTATAAAGCTCAAAGGCCCACCCCCTTGACCCACTTCCTCTCAGGAGACTATTCCTCTTAAAGGTTCCACAACCTTGCTATGCAGCACCACAGCTGGGGACCAAGTGTTCAAACATGTGAGCAATACTCAAGCTACTCCACTTACAAACTATTTTTTGTGTTCTTTACACAGGAAATACACATTTCACAAGACCAAACCAGACATGAAAATTCTTCTGAGCTATACAAGAAAGAAGTGTACCAGCTCTGCTCCAGAAAGAAGTCCCCTAATCTACGGAAAATGGGGCACTTTTAAGTCAAAATGGCCTTCAAGGTATGAAATTCTTATTATAATTCAAAAAATCTTTTTCTCCTTAAACTCATTTCTGACAAACAAATCTTCATGCTACAAGCATATAAAGATTATGACGATGAGTCTATTAAACTCTACTTAAGAGCAAAGCAACTCAGGTGTTACCTAAATTTAGCCCTCTGAGCTCTCTGACTCTTCCATCCCAAAACACTGTATCTTGCAGCATTTGCTTAGCCTTCCAAGAGTTGAATAAATAGAAATACTTTCCCACAAAGCTTTAAGATTAGGTCAGCTGGAGAGCTTGACCTGGTTAGGCTAAATTTAGTATGGATTTCTCAAAATATTATTTTCCACAAGGACCTGGTGCTGTTGGGACAATGGTTTTACCCTGTAAAGATTTTTTTTCTTGTACTTGTTTAAGAAAATGCTAATTGGCTGGTAGCCAAGCAGGAGGTAAAGGTGAAATGACCAGGTGGGAAATAGAGGTGGAGCAATGAGAGCAGGAGAATTCTGGGAAGAGAAAAGATTCAGTCTACAGTAGTCACCCAGACACAGAGTAAGCAAGATGTGTCTGCCTCGCCAAAAGAGGTACCCAGCCATGTGGTTAACATAGACAAGTATTATAGGCTAATATAAGTTATAGGAGTTAATAAAAAGCCTGAGATAATAGGCCAATCAGTTTGTAATTATTGTAGACCTCTGTGTGATTCTTTGGGACTTAATGGCTGCAGTACTGGGTGGGACAGAAACTTCTGTCATCAACCTGGTCCCTTTCAGAGAACAGGAAGATATGGACACAACTGTGGGTTTAGGTCCAAAGCAGTTCACATTTTGTTCATTTCTTGAGCTGGAGAGTAGAGATAACAAGTGTATCTAAGAAGCCAGTGAACAACAGTACCAATCACAATTCAACATTATTTTGTGCCTATGTGCAGGTGTGTGTGTGTGTGAGTTCATGTGTGTTGATCAACATGTATAGGCACATATCTGTACATTTGTATATGAATATGTGGAGGTCAGAGGTCAACCTTGGATATCATTCCTCTGGGTGTGTCCAGCTTGCCGTTTGAGATGGGGTTTCTCATTGGGCTAGTGCTCACCAATTCACTATTCACAATTCACAATTCAATAGTGCCCCAGAGGTCCTCCTGTCTCTGCCTCCCCAGCACTGGGAATACAAGCATTGGCTATACCTTGCTTTCAGTACGTGCACTGATTGTTGAACTCAGGTCTCCACACCTGTTGTGCATCTCACTAGCTCTCTAACATTTTCACACTTACATATTTTATTTATTAAGTATTGTGTGGATGCATGCATGTGCTATGGTACACATATAGAGGTCAGGGCACAGCATTAAGAAGTCAGTCATAAGCAATGAGTGCCAGTGTGTAGCAATGTGCCCAGTGTTACAGGTAAATGGCCAAGAGGTTTAATGACTGGACCAAGACTATGCTGCCAGAAACTGAGGACTAGGTTATAATCACATTGCTCTCTTAGTCCCTAACCCACCAAACCCCAGAACGTGTCACGGAGCCCTCAAGCCTCTATCCTAGGACTTTCACCCCCACACTGCCAACCCTCACTGGTCACTCAACCCAGCTTGCCTCTTTCCCTCTCTCCTACCTACTTTCCTGGGTAGATAAAAGGGGTTTTTTTGCACACCATTTTTGTCTAAGCAACTAGTTCAAGAACTGCTAACTAATCAGGGGTAATAGTCTAAGGACTGCTAACTAGTCAAGGGTAATCAGTTATGACTACTAACTGATAAGAAGTAATACCTAACTCTAAAGCCAAGGGATTCTAGAAAGTAAGTCTGAGATACTGGTACAAGTATCAAATAAGGTAGACTTGTCACTGGAACCAGAAACTGGAACCAAGAAAGAGAGAGAACTTGACAGCACTAGCGTGGTTTGATCTCCTGGATACTTCCAACATTCTTGGTGCAAGGTGTCTCTCGGGCTATCATGATAGTTTATATTGATTGACAACTTGACAGGATCTAGAATCGCCTAGGAGTCAAGCTTGGGCATGTCTATGAAGGGTTATCTAGATCAGGCTAATTAAGGTGGGAAGGCTCTCTGTGAATGAGGACACCATTCATGGCCAGGGTCCCGGAATGCATAGGAAGAAGAAAGTGAGTTAAGAACCAGCATCCATCGCTCTCTGCTTCCTCATTGCAGAAATTGTGACTGGATGTCTCATGCTCATGGCACCAAGACATCCTTGTTCATGACAGACTGCCCCCCTCAAACTGTGAGCCAAGACAAACCCGCCCTCTCTTTAGTCACTTTGTCAGGCATTTGGTCACAGCAACAGAAGTCACTCATAATCTGGGGAGCATTACAAGGCAGCAGCTTACCCGTCCTGCCCTGCTTGGATTCTAATGCTGTCTTTCTAGTCCCTCGTTTGCATTGAAGACTCTTTGTTCACATGCTTTGGGTAAATACACAATTCTATCAAGTTTAGGCTGCTGAGGACACACCTGTGAGCCAAAAATGATACTGGTTAGAGTTTCTAAAACTGGAACCTAAAATATAGATATAACCTCATCAGAAAGAACAAAGCTTTGATTTACCACTCCTGGCCAGCTTTGGGGATGGAACATCCATCCCACAGTATCTGTGACTCCATAGCAACAGAGAAGGCAGAGGAAAAGCCAGAAGGTTTATCAGGCAGCAACCTACCTATAATTGACTCACTTTTTTCTCCTATGGTTACATACTGTTTCAATAAAATTCCATGAATTTTCTTATGCTGGCACACCAAGTAGCAAAAACAGAGTGTGATGCTCAAGTCCGTAGAAGAGAAAAGTGATTTCATATGACCTTTGTCTTAGTTAGGGTTTCTATTGCTTGTGAAGAGACACCATGACCATGGCAACTCTTATAAACATTTGATTTGGGTGACTCGCTTACAGTTCAGAGGTTCAATCCATTATCATCGTGGTGGGACATGGCAGTGTAAAGGCAGACACAGCGCTGGAGAAGGAGCCGAGAGTTCTACATCTTGCGGGCAACAGGAAATGGTCTGAAACACTGGGTGGTATTCCAAGTCTGCTCCCACAGTGACACACTTCCTTCAGTGAGGCCAAACCCATTCCAACAAAGTCACACTTCCTAACAGTGCCACTTGCTATGAGATTATAGGGTCCAATTACATTTAAACTGTCACACCCTTCAGGGGAGGACACTAGAACCGAGTCCTTGGTGAGTAATTTGAAGCCAAGAAAGGAGAGCCCAGCACTAAGGCCCTGCAGAGACAAAACTGAGATGATTTCAAGAGATGTGGACAGGGAAGGACCTCCTCAGACTTGGAGTGGGTATGGCTCTGACCACACCCACTTTAATTCCCAAGATATTCCCCCTTTGCTCTCAAAGCTAATGGAACCAGCAGCCTACATTAGTTCCTTCATCATCCTAGGGGCAGAATTTCTGACCAAAGCAACTGAAAGGAAGAAGGACATGTTTGGTTCAAGCTTAAGGTGATGCAGCCCATCCTGGTTGGAAGGTGTGGTGCCAGGGGTGCCATGCTGCTATGATGACCTGAGTGTGCAGCTTGGACCCTTACATCCCGAGGGATCAGAAGTAGAGAGAAATGAGGGCTAGCACTTTTGCCTCTTTCTCACTCATCCTGACTCCATCTGGGTCCCTACCCCATAGGATGGTATGACCGGCTTAGCAGTTTTGTCTCTTTCTCACTCATCCTGACTCCACTTATTCCATCTGGGTCCCTACCCCATAGGATGGTATGACCTGCTTCAGGCTGAGTTTTCCCTCCTCAGGAAAGCATCCTCACAGACAGGCCCAGAGGTGTGACTCCTAGGTGATTCTAAATTCAGTAACCAAGAAGATGGAGCAACACATGTCTCCTTCCTGCCTTCCTACAGTACAAATATTTATATATTATCACTGGTATTTCTAGTCTTCACACACAACAATAAATGCCCGTAGGTATCACTGTCTTCCTTAGTATCATGGAGCCCAGGTCTAATTCTAATATGTCCCTCACTTAATGCCCCTCCTAGGCAGCTAGTCACACACCCAGCATGAGGCTGAGGGTGCAGCTCTACTGATGAACTGTTTGCATAGCACACATGAAGTCCTAGATTCTCTCCCAGCACCACATGAACCAGGAGTGGTGGTACCCCACAGTAATACCAGCAATTGTGAGGAAAAGAAATTCAGATCACAAGTTCAAGGCCATCCTTCCTACAAAACAAGTTCAAGGTCAGCCTGGGTTCCATGAGACCATAACTCAAAAATAAACAAGAGCTCCCTCCAAGCATATCTTCCACATACAGGTTCCTATGACTCATGATGCTCTGCACGTGGAAACAAAATCCTGAGCAAGAATCACCTCACTGTGAAATGCATTTCCTCTTGTTTTCTTCACCCAGCACTATTTCCAAGCCTGTCTATATCCATACAAGGGACTCAAACACAATGTCACACTAAGGAGACCCACTTAGACACCTTTTAACACTGCAGAGCCTCCCAGCACATCAACACAACACATTTTCCTTACCTATCTCTCCACTAATGGACACTCAGGCCATTTGAAAATGCCCGGTCTCACGAAAATCACTACAATGAATGCCCTTGAACACATCTCTTCCTGAGCAGAGAGACCACTTTGCCCAAGGCTCAGGATTAAAGGTGAGATTGCTGTGTCCCACGAATATACATCTTCAAATGTGCTAGACTCTGCTCCTTAGTTCCACAATGAGGCTGTGTCAACCCAAAATCCCAGCAGCCCACAAAGAAGAGAGTCTTCTCCTACCTTTAGAGAAGTCTTCTTCAGATACAGGCTAAGATACCCCTTCCGTAGACTAAAGCACACCTGCTTACCCACTAAGTATAAACCTGTACTTAATCCTATCTATCTATACATTTATATCAATAGATATATAGATATATAGGGGGGAGATAGAGAATAAAGTTTAATTCAGTTCTCTCTTTGCAGCAGCATCATTTTGAAAGCTAATGACGCATCTCTATTCTCCCATTTTTTGATGACTTAATGAATTAACCACTCGTCCATAAGAACTGAACTGTTGGGATAATACATCAAAATCAAGGCAGGAACTCATGCTCGTGTGGGCTGATGGATTTAAGGCGAGACCTCAGGCAATAACAGTGTTGTTTAGAAGACAAATCTACTCATAAGCACCCCTCCATGACAAATGACAGACTTGGAGGCGATTCACGAGGTCCAGGTGGGAGCGGTTTCAACTTAATTAAACTTTGAAAACATAATAGAACCCAAGGCAGTACATCAATTTCTGGGTCCCCCTATCAAAAAGCTCATGATGTCCTTAATAGGTTGGCCATATCTGCTTCTTGGGAGTATAATAGATCGTTACCTGACATGTGCTACTCCAACAGCCCTTGATCTTGCTGAAGCCAATGCCACCTCTGCCTCTTTCCTCCTTCCTCCATGTTTGTTTTGCCAGTAATCCATTCCACATGGTGAGAGGGTCACGATGGCTTCTATCTCCATTGCTTTACAATGGGTCCTACCAAATCCCACCCTGGTACTTAAGACTTAGTCATTCCAGGTCTGAAATCCTGGCATGTGGGTCCTCAGGTGTAATCCATCTTTTTCTTGAGCCCAGGCTAAAACTGGCCGAGTAGGCCAGGCTAACTGACCAATGAGCCACAACGAGCTGCTTGTTTTCACCTCCGCAGCACCGGGAGTGGAACTGCGTGCTACCACACTCAGGGCTTTTGCATTTTTATTACATTTTTAATTATTTTACGTGTGTGAGGGGTGAGCATGTGTATGCCACAGTAGGTCAAAGGACAACTTGCAGAAGTCAGTTCTCAACTTCCACCCTCTAGCTTTTGGGATCAGACTCCCCAGATTCGGTGGCAAGCACTTTTGCCTGTTAAACCATCTTGCTGGCTCAAATACTCAGCTTTATTTTGTTTACTTACATTTTGGGATCAAAACCAAGTCTTTTTTGTTTCCAAAGCAAGCATTTTACATACTGAGCATCCCCAGGTCCCCAAACACCCTCATGGGAGTCACAACCCAGGTAACCCAGGGCTCTGTGACACCTCCAGCTCACAAAAGGCGCCAGATACAAAATCCAAGCATTCTTTTCCATCAGTTCAGCTGCTGAGTTAGAGCCACACCTCAGCTGTCTCAATGGCTCCCTGCTGAGGGCCACACTGCCTAAAATACCGAGTCATTTCAATCATTAGCTTTCAACTGCCCCATTTCTAAAATGCCTAGAGGTCCTTCACTGGACAATGACCTCACACTCCTGAGCAGGTGTCCTTCCTGGGAATGTCCGAAAAAACCAAGGATAATGGAGAGTAGATGCTTGTGTGGAGCTGTTCACATGAAGAGGTGACTCGCACCTCCAAAAGGTTAAGAGGGAGCTAACTCTAGAGTCAGACGCAAATGGCAGTGAACTGGGAGCACATGTTTAGGTTACCCGAATACCATGTTCCAATAAGGTAATGGTTCGGTGAGAATTTACAGTGACAGAACAAAGAAAATAATAAATGAAGACACAATGTAAATCGATTGTAACAAACATCTGGTAGTAGGATCTGTCTGATTAATGTCATCCTCAGACTTCTGGATGGTGGAGGTACATGTCTGTTTGTGTATCCCAAAGCATTTACCTAATGGTCATAAAGATGTTTGGTCACCTGCAGAGGAGGGCAATAAATGACTATTAAGGGGCTCAAGATGGCCCAAGATTACTTGGCTCTTGATTTGCGACATTCCAACATCTCCATCACTGAAGTCTTAATGATTTCATTCAGCCTTGCAGAAGGCTCAATGGGAGCTACTGTTATTTCCAGAAACTCTCCTTCATAGGACTAACTCAGAAACACACACACACATGCACATGCTTACGCACTCATATGTTTACTCAAAAGTAAAAGTAAGAATTAATAGCTATGCCACATGACAATTGCAAAGCATCCTGTGAGATTCATCTGCCTCAGCGAGGACAAGATTGGTGGGGTGGAGGGATGTACCCCACGCTCGACCCCACAGACAATCAGAGATAGTGGGTTCTCAGCCTGAGATGTCTCCAAAGATGACAGCGCTCTGGATTCTCTGAGAAAAGCTGAAGTAGATGGTCAGGATGAGACCCTGCATCATGTCTTTCAAAACCTCTCCAAGTGTTTTATCTTGGTGACCAGGGATGAGAGTCTCTGCCCCAAAAACTGAAGAATCTCCTACTTCCCAGCCAACAGCAGAACAAATGCAACCATGGTCTCCCGTTACCTAATAAAGTGGTGGCTGCCATCGGTGCAAAGGTTAAGGGCCAGCACGGGAGGAATAACTGAACCAAGTGAGCTCCATGAACCGGGAACACCAAGTGCAACTTGACCCCCATAATGCTTTCTAAGGTGGAGGTGGTTAGCTGAGCTTCTATTTCCTTGGAACAAAAGAAGCATAAAATCAAAGCGCTTGGTGGGGTTGGGGAGAAAGACCGGAGAGGTGGCTCAGCGCTTACAAGCTCTTGCAGAGGACTCATTCATTTCCCAGCTACCTGTAACTCCAGCTCTGGGGGATCTGATGCCCTCTTCTGGCCTCAGAGGGCATCAGCACACATGGCGCACTTGTGAGCACACAGGCATACACATAATCAAGAATAAAATACCATCTTTATCTATACAAAATACCGTTCAGATACGTCAGTAGTACCACAGCCAGACCACAGAGCTGTGAACATCATGGAAGCCTCTGCTATGAGCCCCAGAGTCTTAGCTTAGGGATGGTAACACATTCCACAGTCTGCCTGTCAATCACAAGGATTTCAGGCCAACCAACAAGTGGCTAGGTGGAGAACCGATACATTAAAATAGTTTTAGGAAACCCATCACTCCATACAGTGAATATGGGACAATAAGAGAGGGAGAGATGAAGGGGGAAGGAAGGACAAACCAGAACAAAAAGGGAAAAGAAAGACAAAGCCCAAAAGTAATTTGGGTCTGGAGCTGCATCATTCCAACTCTCCATTCTCAGAAAGTTCAAGTGTCAATCAGCCTTTGGAGCATTTGGCATAGATTCCCAGAACTTGAGTCTGCACTGATGACATTACAGATCTGGCTACACATTTTGTCATCTCTACATGAGGCTTGAATTTTTTTTCTAGGAAGATAAAAATACCAGATTGCTTTTAGCAACAGCTCATCTATCAGGCTTCATCTTAGTAAATCCTTACAGGGACCTGGAAAGTGTGAGCCCCATCTTGTCAGCACATGGGCAGAGTCTACAGAGGATGATAATTGTCCTGCGATCACCATCCCATCCAGAAGCAGAGCTGAAGGGTCCCCAGGCTACCATCATCCCCAGCAGCTTGACAGCAGCCATTGAGCAGCTATGATGCTCCTCCATTCTTTAAAGACGATGTATTTCAGTCCTGAGGACTGGAATTCTGGGGCCTCTCACCGCATCCCATGACCTGTGTGTGGCTGTCATGGCTTGGGACATCTCGCTCTCAACAGAGAACTTTCAGATAGGAGGGTCTTGAGTAAAGCCCAAACGGTCCCTTGTTCATGGCCAGGACACTGGACTGACCACTCACCTATCACACACCTGGGCTGCCATCAAGAGGGGCTGCTGCTACCGGCCTCTCCAGGATGAGAGGGCTCTGCCTTATCCCAGGGACCAGCGTGACCGGCATGAGCCAGAGGTTAGCTCATGGTACGCTCTCCCACACATGGCGTAACTACCCAGCCTCTGACTGTCCAATTATGTCCTCTCATCTCCAGCACTGCCTGGTAAATTATAGAGCGAGGCTGTTTTTCAGAATACTCCCTATTGATCACTGCATTTAAGGCCGTTCATGTTGAGCACTGGCTGCCATGGTTGCAAGACAGATCAGGGTATTTTTCCCTACTCATAGATAACTCCCCCAAAGGGCACACTGGGTACCCCCACAATGATAAGATTTTTAATGCATGCAAATTTGAAAGCCACACTGCATTTATTAATCCCTTATTGAAGTAAATGGCATTGATGCCTGTGGGGGCAATCGCTCATTTCCAAGAATCCCTGTGACCGACTGACATGAAAGGCAATCTGATGCCCAATGCTTGTATTTTCTTACATGAATGATTGTCTCCCGGCCCCTGAGACCCAGGAAGGGCAGGTACTGAGTGCCAACCCTTGCACACATCAGCACAAGGAAGGGGAAGCCATTCATGACTGAGCACAGGAGAAAACATTCAGACTCGGGATGGGGTTCAGATAAGCCTCAATCCCCGCATCAGTCAGATAAGGGTGACAGAATTCTTCAGACTTCCTAGACCCGTTTCTACCCCAAGGCCTTTGCATGTGCTCTTAACGATGCCTGGATATTCCCTCAGCCTCTATGCTTTGTAAGACTGGACCATTTTTATCCCATAGGTCTCAGATCAATCTTACCCTTTCCAGAAAAGTCTTTTCTATGATCTTAACTAAAAGATAGGGGAAACCAGAGATATTGGGGGAGCACACGAGGTGACTAAGAACTAAAGTATGAGGACATATATGTGTGAGAATGCCCTCATGAAACCCACCACTTTGCATGCTAACTTAAGTGATTAATTAAAAAATTAAAAAATCAATAAAATTACCAGTGAGATGGCTCAGTGGGTACAGGCCCTTGCTGCCAAGCCTCACAACTTAGTTTTGATCCCCAGGACCTACACGATGGAAGGACAGAACTGAGTGTACAAGTTGTCTTCTGACTTCCATGTGTGTGCCATGGCACATGTACACACACACACACACACACACATAATAAAATTTTGCAATAAATAAAATATGATAAAAATTTATAGTAAATAAACTAAAAGACCTTCCCTCTAAATCTGCCACTTTATTTGATTCATTCCTGCACAGTACAACATGCTTGCCTTGCCCACAGCTTTGAATGGTGTCATTTGACCCTTTGCACACACACACACACACACACACACGAGTCACAGACCAGGATCTTGTACTTTCTGTTCAATGCTCTGTCTGGCATCACTGAGGTTCTTCAATAGCAAGGTCTTAGCACACAGCTGCCAGGTGTGCGAATCAACAATTATCTAAGCTGGACAGAGCCCTGTGCCTTGGATGGCTCCCAAGGTTTGATATTCTTAAAGGTTCTATCTTCATCTCCTCTCTTACTCATTCCTAATGGCGTGTTTTTCTTTGTGTGTGTGTGTCTATGTCTGTGTGCCTGAGTGTGTATGTGTCTATGTCTGTGTACCTGTGTGTGTGTGCATGTTTCTGTGTCTGCGTGTATGTCTATGTCCATGTATATCTGTGTATGTGTCTTTACCTGTGTATGTGTGTCTATGTTTGTATGTGGATATGTTTCTGTGTCTCTGTGTATGTGTGTATATCTGTCTGTGTTTGTGTGTATGTATCTATCTGTCTATGTGTATTTACACGTCTGTGTGTATGTGTCTGTGTGTTTCGGTGTGTATGTCTGTGTGTATGTGTCTGCGTGTGTGTGCCTGTGTGTTTGTGCGTATGGTGATCATAGAAGAACCTGGAGTGTTGCTCCTCAGCCTCTATCTTCACCCTACTTTTGTGTGAGACAGGTCCCTTACCTTCATCTTGAGCTCACTGATCAGCTGGGCTGGCTGAGTCCTAAGCACCAGGATTCTTTCAGTCTCTGCCCCTCCCCACCCAGTCACACACGAGTGTGGACTAGCAGAGCACACCCCCACACCTGGCTGTTTGCATGGTGATGAGGAAGGAACGTGGGTATTTGCGCCTGCATTTCACACCTGCTTTATGAACTCCCCATCCCACTCCGGTGACTTTAATGACCATGTTGACAATGATTTGCATTTTGTGTCTCCAATGGTAGTGTCTTCAAAGGCGAGACTCACACAGGGATATGTGTGGGAACCAGAAGCCCAAGAGAAAGTCTCACATAGAAACCAAAGGACCATTCCAGGAATCCAGTGACAGTCCCCCTTCAGCACCCCCACACCAGGAACTAGGAAGGGGTGAAAACAGTTCTCAAATTAAACAGGAAGAGAAAGTTCACGAGGGCAGAGGCAGTTGATAGTTACAGACACAAAGGGGAGACCTTTGCGGATGGGGCCTCCTTCTTCCTGTCCTTCCATCAAGCCAAACAAGATCTGCAGTCAGTGGACTTCCCACTGCCATCAAGCCCAGCTCAGCCACCTGACAGCAGCTCACATTCACGCCTCCCACTCAAGGCTTTAGTTCTTCTGAAGCTCCCTGGCCCTACCTCCAGTACTCCAACCTCATGAGTCTTCAAGAGTCTATTGATAATCTCCTCATGAACTCAACCAGGTTTTTGTTGTTTGTTTGTTTAGGACTGGGCTTTCAAACCAGGGCCTCCTACATCCCCTGTCCTGCCCCAGACTTCTTTCAACTTTGACCTTGCTCGATAACCCAGGTTAGCCTTGTCTGTGGCATTATTCTGCTTAACCCTTTCCGGGCAGCAGTCCCGCCCACCTGGTTTGGTTCACACGGGTCCTTCCTGGGATCTGTCCTCCAACTTCTCCCTGTGATGGAACCGACACAGGGGATTTGCCTTTTCCTCCTTCCTTGTTTTGAAATAGCAGATGACCCTGAGGTGAAATTCAGCAAAGACTGAGAACACACTTTTAAAGCCAGGCACTGTTCTGTCCACACTCCTTTCCTCACCGGGTCCTGACGCTGCCTCCTTCAAGGAAAGTGAGCCAGAGAAAGTAACTCAGAGACGGGATACACTTTATCAATGTCACACAAGAATTTGGCGATAGAGTTCAAGGTCAAATTTGGATCACTGTGCTGCTGGAGCCCATGATCTTGATCACCCATTAAAGCGTTTCTTATCAGGGACTCATCGCATGGCAGACAAGGGCAAAGAACGGATGGCAGTCACGCTGTTTGGGATGGACCACCATGCTGCCTCGTTCCCACCTGAGAAGCAGAGCGCACAGGCTACAGGCAAGCCTCGGCTGGATTGGATGGGGACCTAGAAAATATCACAGCACCTCCAACAGCCTTGCCCTTTCCAGGGCATTCCGCCTGCCTCCTGTATACCAATTATCTGAGCAGCTCTGTACTGCAACAAGGCATAAATGGAGTAATGAATTGAGATGCAGGTTTCATAAAAGTGATTAACTGCTAAATTCCAGTTTGGCTAACAGTTCAATTATCCCATTTTGCATCTCAGCTTTCCATCCAATTCCGCATTCACGCAGCCCCAATCACCGAGGCACCTCCAGCCTTGGCATTACCATTAATTAAGCCATCGGTCTTCCCAGGAATCTGTCCATCCTCACTCGTGAGATGGGTTTGCAAATCAGGATGTGAAGAGAGAGCTTTGAGTAGTAAATATAATAATGCCAGAATGAGGGTTTCCCCAAAGGGGTTCAATGATCCCCACCATGTGTGGGATGGGGGTGGGGTGCATGCGTGCCACAGTGCAGGTGTGGAAGGCAGAGGACGGCTCCCTGGGATCGGTTCCCTCCTTCCACTGTGGGGTTCTGGGATGGAACTCAGGTCTTCAGCCTTGTGCAGCAAGAGCTTTAACCAATGAGCCATCTTGCTGGCCTAATACATATTTATCATTTTACTTTGTTATTATTCAGCCACCATGGTGCCTCCCCTCCTCCCTCACATTGATCTCCCTCCTCCATGCTAATGGTTCCTCTTTCTAATTTCATACCATATGTATCTCATTACTCTCCTCTCCGCTTTCATGTCCTACACACACAGAGAGAGCTACAAATCTGTATATACCTTTAAATCTAGGATCCGCATAAGAGAGAGAGAGAGAGAGCACGCCTCATTTGACTGGATCCCCAAGATGCCTCACTCTTAATAACCAGCCCTTGCTGTTCAAACCACAAGACTCAGTTTCCTCAAAGCACAAATGTTGCTCATATGTTTCGAGTGTTCTGAATTCAACAATGTGTGGGGTAGCCAGCGTCCATGCCTTTGGGAAGACAGAACAACACCAGGTATATAGCTATTGTTTGTCCAAGACAATCAACTGGCCCAGTTCAGCTTCTGGGTCTCCATAACAGCACAGCTAGACATGTCCACCATCCTGGGAGGATGGAAGAGTGGGAGTATTTTTTTAATACCTCAGGATGATCTTTTAATAAGCAAATAAAATTGAGTTATAGTTTCCTATCTGTAGTCGAAAGTCATTCATGTCTGCTAACTCAATTTTGCTCAGCGATGTATCAGTTTGAAAGAAGTAATTACTAATATTCTGTAGACACACTGGAGCCAGGCACTGTTCTGAACATTTTACACTTACAAATTACTCAATCTTCAAAATTCTGTGAGTTTGTTTTATTGTTATCTATATCCTCTTCATGAGGAAACTGAATACCAGAGAGGTTGAGGAATTTGCAAAAGGTTACACAGCTAGGAAGATGAAGACCTAGGACTCAAAGTCTAACCTCAAAACAAAATTATAAATAGTATGTACCCAGGCAAAACAACTACCTTAAATATTATTCTGGTACATAATGAATGGATGGATGCCTATATGGACAGGTAAGCAGATATACCAGCAGAATGGTTGTTGGATGGATGGATAGATGGATGGGTGGATGGATGGATGGATGGATGGATGGATG
>LOEQ01000477.1:328449-338629 GCA_001685075.1 Bramus lutescens | reverse complement strand
CTGGGGCTGCCTCTGAAGGTCACCACACGTGTGACCTCCTATGACCAGGTGTGTGGAGGGTCACCTCACAGCTCTCTGCACATCACAGTCAGCCCCCCAGCCCAAGCATTATTCTCTCAGAGGAAGGCGTAAGCCTCTTCCCACACCATGCCAACACAAGTCAAGCGTGAGTGACCCTGGTCCAGGAACACAGCATCGTGTTCCAATGTGGCAATGGCCTCACAAAGTTTCTATAGTAACAGAATAAAGAAAATCATAAATCAGGGTACTTTAACAACACATTGGTAAAGGCTGAAGAGAGGCCTCAGGTGATAAAGCAGTTTTCCAGCACAAGTCCCTGAATTTGATCCCTCAAATGCACATTTAAAAAAAAAAAAGCTAAAAGAGGTGGCATCCATTGTAATCCCAGCACTGGGGATGGGGGTGGGGGAACAGGTGGGGTTTTTCGGCTAGCCAGTCTAGTCAACTCCACAAGCCCCATGCCCTGTAAGAAGCATTATTTCAAAACACAAACAAGATAGACACAAACAAGATAGATAGAATGGCCAGAGAAATTTTCATGTAGCCTCTACACACACATATACATACACAGCATCACTGGGAGCATCATGTTAGAACAAAGCAGGAAAATCGTTGCTGTAGTCCTCCGATGCTATTTGACAGCATCTTTAGCCTTTGAGTCAGTGGAAGCTAGGAGGCTGTCCGCACATTCCAAAAGGATTTACCTTCCCTCTGCATTTGGTCAAGGCAGCAAGCACACTCACACAGCAGTTGTGGATGCTGGCATTTGCAAAGTACCCAAGCGTGAACTGAGAGGCTAAAAACCATTCTCCACTGCCTCTGGAGGGAGGAAGAGAGATCTTGTCTCTGCTCTTTCTCTTCTTTTATTGAAGATATTAGGAGAGATTCATAACCACCCCAATCAGAGATGAGAAGAGCACAATTTAACACCATCTGCACACTTTAAAACTTTTTTATTGATTGATTCTGTGTGTGAGCATTCACGTGTGTCATGGCACATCTAGGGTGGTCAGAGGACGGCTTCCAGGAGTCAGTTCTTTCCTTCCATAGGAACTAAACTGCCTTCAAGTACAGTTACCCACAGAGCCATCTCACCTGACTGATATTATCTGTACTTGGGTGTGCTTTTAAATAACAAGAAGATTACAAAGATTCATATAAAAGAGGTGAGCCCGAAACAGCCATGGCTGTGCCCTTGGGGATTTGAGGTCCCACCCATAGCCTCTTGGGTTTTCATCCCTCTTCTGGGTGGGTTTCTCAGCATGGACAATCTCAGTGGGGTAACTTGTAGGGAAGCACCCTGGGACATTTAGGATCTCTTCCCCTTTGATAGTTAGTTTTAATTATCAACTGGAATCACTTGGCTGGAACTGGACTTCAGTGTTTACTATTGCATCAAAGGATGCAGTGGATCCCAGCACCCATATCGGGTATCTCACAAACCCTATTACACTAGCGCTCACAGATTCAATGTCCCCTTCAGGCAGCCATGAACAACTGCACAAACACACTACACATGTGCACACACATATACATACATACGTACATATATATATATACACTCATACATACACATACATGTACATACATGCATATGTACACATAAACAAATGTTTTTAAAATAGAATCACATGAGACACAGGCTAGCCTGTGGGGGACTATCATGGCGACACCATTCCTGGCTAAGATCCTGAACTGTACAGGTGGAGAAAGGGAAAGAAGTGAGCAACAGCACACATTCACTGCTCTCTGCTGCCTGGTTGTGTAACCAGCTACTTCCTGTTCCCGCTGCCTTGTCTGCCCCATTTTGAAGGCTCATGCCTTGAACTGTGGGCTACAATAAATTCTTTCCCTCCCTAAGTTGCTTGTGCTTTCATCGCAATATGAGTTAAAGACATGAAAACGTTACTCCGTTGTTTATTTGCACTTCACCCCAGTTGTACCTCCAGAAAGGTCCGAGCAGCTGCCAAGTCTTAGCCTTCTGCACCTGGATTCTCTTGCTCAGCATCCTGTTTGCCAGGTTCCCACTTTAAACAGCCGTGTTTCACTCTTATTTGGGGTATAGACTTTAAATAACTTTGAAAAGGCTTTCAAACAAAATTGTTCATGATATTCACCAATACAATTGCCAGAGTGGCAACAACCCAAATGTTCACTGAGGGCAGACAGACAAAAAAGGTGGTAAATTCACACACTGTACAGGAACTGTGTACAGAATCACATGGAATGGTTCTAGCCAGTTATCGGAAAGGCTTTTGAAGGCACAGCATTTTTCTGTTCATAACATTATACTATTTATTTGTTTGAGACAGGGTCTATGTAGCTCAGGCTAGCCTTAAACACACTGTAGTCCTTCTACTTCAGTGTGAATGTCAACCTGACTAGAAACATCTAGAAAACAAGCCTCATGACATGTCTGTGAGGAATTTTCTACATTGGGTTAATTAATAAGGGAAGATCCCACACTGAAGTGGGCAAAGCCATTCCCTGGACTGAAGCCAAATAAGAAAGATAAATCAATCCAAGTCCCAGCATTGACCTCTCTCTGCTTCCTGCCTGCAGATGTCATGTGACCAACTGCCTCACACGCCTGCCACCATGCTTCCCTACTGTGATAGACGGAGCCCTCACATTGTTGTATTGTCATAGCAATGAGAAAAATTATTAATCCACCTGGCCTCCCAAGTGCTGGACCACAAGAGAAGCCACCATGGCCTCCCAAGTGCAGGGACCATAGGCAGAAGCTGCCATGCCTGGCTTTCTAGCTCCAATTTTTTGAAGAATCAGATTAAACTGAGACACTGCCAGTCTCAAGTCTTCTAGTTTGGTCTGCTTCAAAATTAGACACATGCTGAGTCTCTGGGAGGTACGTACTGCTAATTCAGTGTCCCCCACCCCTAGGATATGGACCATGGATCAAGTGAGATGTCACCTCCAAAGAGTGACAAACACACTCACCCAGCTTGCCATCAGTGCTTTTCACAAGGCATTTGCCTCCCCGTGTGGCCTGTATTACAGGGCACAGCCAGGGTAGTGCCCTCCTGCCCGGGCAGGAGGTCTCCGTCTCCTTGTTAGCCACGCATTCACCTTACTGCCTGAACATTTGATTTTCCTTCATACATGGCTTTCACCTATTTAATTAGAGACCTCATCTACTTTTTAAAAAAATATATTTAAAGGGGAGAAACCACACTTTAACTCTACAATGGGCAAAAATTATACCTTCTAGAAAGACGTGGCTGCTTCCTGGCCGTGAACTTTTGCGTCTATGAATTGCTAATTTGGTTAATGGGCTCGTTCTGCTCCGAAATTTGCATCATGAAAATTACTAGCTTCGAAGAGTCCTCTGTGTGTGGCGCGGTGTGCACGTTTTGTCGGAAAGGTCACATCTGACATCGTAAAACAGCGGGCCCTTTTGTAGAGGTAGCCATGTAGGAATCAAGCAGACCCATCGGTATAATGTCACGGTTAAGGGGGGAGAAAGAATCTCTAAATTAATTTTCGTTCATATTGTTTATGTGCGTGTAAGCCAAGCTCTGTTCTGTGGGAATCCTTTCTCACGCCCAGCGTGCTGTCTGGTTTGTCTGTGATCAGGGGACAAGAATGACTGGGAAGGTTCTGAAACTGGTGTTAGGGGGGCTGGGGAGGCCAAAGTCAGTGGGAAGACAAATATAACAGAGAGCACCATTCTCTACATGAGAGTAGACGCCAGGTGTGGCTAACCCAGATACCAAGAAAGTATATTATAATTCAGATGCTATGGCGGGATCTGCCCCTGAGAACACTTCATGTGATCCGTTTGGGGTGTGTGTGAGGTCAACCTCGAGCTTCTTTCTCAACCATGGTCTCTTACTGGATATGGAGCTCATGGATTCAGCTAGGCTAGCTGAACAGCAAACCACAGGGGTCCCCTGTCTCTGCCCCACTAGAGCTGAGGTTGCAAGCAAGTGCACCCACACATTCAGCTTTTTAGTGGGTGCTGGGGATCAAACTCAGATGCTCATGGTTACATAGCAAACATTTAACTGACTGGGATATGCTCCAATTTTCAAGGCTGTCTTTCTTATTAATATTTTAGGTAGAACAGAAAATGACATTCATTCCATGTGTGTGTGTCATTTAACTTTATGCTTTTCTGTTTTGTTTTGTTTTTTTCAAGACAGGGTTTCTCTGTAGCTTTGGAGTCTGTCCTGGAACTAGCTCTTGTAGACTAGGCTGGCCTTGAACTCAGAGATCCACCTGTCTCTGCCTCCTGAGTGCTGGGATTAAAGGCGTGTGCCACTGTTGACCGGCTTAACTTTGTTCTTAATCTCTTAATCACTCTTTTTCTCCACTTCCTACTGAGCGCCTGCTCTACCTTCTGTTTTGATGTCCCTTGTGTTCCATTACCCTCTCCTGTTTCTGGGTCCCCTTCTCTCTTCCTGTAGACCTCTTCCTCCCTTTCATGATCCACTTACTACTTTTCATACACACACACACACACACACACACACACACACACACAAATCTAGGACTCAGTATAAGAGATAAAGCATGCAATATTGTCTTTCTGAGTCTGGTTCAGCTTGTTTAACATAAAGGAATTTAGAGACGGAGAGATGGCACAGGCTAAAATCACTTGCTGCTCTTCCAGAAGACCTGAGTCCCAGCACCCACCTCAGGCAGCTCGAAACCTCCTATAACTCCAGCTCCAGCTGATCCAAAGGCCTCTTTTTGATATAGAGGAGTCACACTGGGGAAGCTAGAGAAAGTGGGGAGATAAATGAACAAAACGGAGCAGAACTCCCTATACGAGAGCATCGTTTTTGAGAGCATGAAGAACTTAAGTCAGCACGTGCAGAGATTCCAGCATGGCCATGATTTTTGCTGCACTATTCACAATGGCCAAGGTGTGGAGTCAGTTAGCTGGCTACCAGCAGAGACATGGATAAAGAAAATGTGGTCCTTTTATCCAGTCATAAAGAAGAATGAAATCTTGACAATTTCAGAAAAAAAAAATGGATGGAGCTGGAGAGATCAACAAGCAACTCATGACCTTGAATTCCAAAGCAGACACGTGGGCACTCCAGGCTGTTTGAGAAGTCAGACAGACACCTCTGGACCCCAGGGACCATGGAGACTCAGTTCACGGGCCCAGTAGTACTGAGAATGGAATGCTGTCTAGGCTTCACACCTCTTCCTAAGCTGCTGAAGGAGAGGGGCAGAGACTAACCACATCCTGAAGAAGAGGTGACAGAGAGTGGTCAACAGGATCATCACCATAGCAAGGTGGTCGCAGTGGCAGTCTTACACCAGCTGCCACTCACCACATGTCTGATTTAGAGGAAGCCCACTCTGTGGAGTCCTCTGATGTCATCATCTGGCTTGATTTTGAAGTGCACAATGGACCACACCTGGCTTCTGCCCCAGAAGTACTGTTAAGGCTCTCAGGGAGTGAAGAAGTGCCTGCAGAAGCGGGGACACAGCAAATACTAAGGTGAGGGTGTGATGATTTTGCTTCCTTCCAGGGATCTCAAATGTTCTCACAGTAAACTGTGTGGGACACTCCAGATAAGAGTAGCATTTCAGCTGGGCGGTGGTGGTGCACGCCTTTAATCCCAGCACTCGGGAGGCAGAGACCAGCAGATCTCTGTGAGTTCAAGGCCAGCCTGGTCTACAAGAGCTAGTTCCAGGGCAGGTTCTGAAACTACAGAAAAACCTGTCTTGGAAAAAAAAAAGAGTAACATTTCAGGAGCGTCTTACCAAACAGGTACTGAGCCTCAGGGCAGCTCGAGAGCCTCTGGGTTCCATCACACTGCCTCTTGGATGAGACAAGTCCCAGAAGGACTAAAAATGAAGCCCAAGTGGGCAAGTGGGTGTCAACAGGTGCAGGTGCATAGGCCAAGTGACTAAGCTTGGGGACAAACATGCCTCCCTCCCCTCTGGAGGCTACACAAGGTACCCAAGTCCCTCACCCAATCCAGGGCAGCATACATGAAAACAGAACAGCATCAGAGGAAAAGTCCTTTACGCCAAGGAAAAAGAGAGAACCCCCTCCCAGAAGCACATGGAGGCTCCTTCCCACCTGCCTCTCTCCCCTGTAATTACCTCTAGTAAATTCCCCCAGTCCTGTGTTTGCCAGCTTCAATTCTGCCAGGACTTGAGGCTGCCTGGCCCAGGAGGGGGTGGCTGGGTACATACAGCTTCACACAATCTCCAATCACTGCACCTGACTGGGACACACACTTGCTTATGTGAGATTTTCCTTTCAGTCCCAGCCCTGAATGGTGTCATTTCCCAGCTCCAGGCCTGACGCTCGGGGCAGGCTTTTCATCTGCCTGAGTCCCCCCACACAAGTGTTACCTGATTAATGCACCACCATGTGACCAAACCTCTCTTTTAAGACATACCAACCTGGAAAGGTCTGGAATCAAGGATTTTGATCCCCAGGGGATCACTTTCATGTATTTCCAATAATTCACACAGCTGCTTAAAGGCAGATATTCATCAGCTCTAAACACCCCCAAGTTTGAGTAGCTATACACATAAAGCCTCCCTTATCCCCATTGGCAGCCTCTCTCTGCTGCCTGAGCAGGCAGAGGAATCAAGAACTCCTGACCAAAGCTTTAAGGAGCACTTAGGGGACTCTAGAGTGAATCATTCTTCATCCAGGAAGATAAACTCTGGGCTCCAAAGCTAGGGCGTGACACCCCACATCTGTATCCCCAGCATTTGGGAGTCTGAGAAGGGAGGATCATGAGATTAAGCCAGTACAAAGCAAAACAACAAAAACATTTCCTTACCACACACCCTCCAGGGTTTTTTTAGGAGCCTGGACCACAGCCCCACAGTTCCATCTTTGTTCCTGGTGGCATGGTCCAGGAGAAACACAAGATAGTGAAGCCTAAGACTACTAATCTTCACTGTAACAATCCATGGACAGAACGCTTAGAGTGAGCCATCTGCAAGGCTCTCTGGGAACGATCTCTGCACAGCTCTGGGCACCACGTGTTCCCCTTCCTCCCTACCACTCTTCCTCTTCCTGGTTTTCAAACAGAATGTACGTTTTAGCTTTACTCTGGAAAAAAAAAACAACTTGGGTAGAACTCGGTTTATTTGGCTTATAATTCAAGGCCAGAGCCCATCATTTAGGAAAGTCAGGGCAAGAACACCAGCAAGAGCTTGAAGCAGAAACCATGGAGAAATAGCACTTACTGGCTGTCTCATTGGTTCATGCTTAGCTGGCTTTCTTATACAGGCCAAGACCTAGGGAATGGTGCCACCCACAGCTGGGTCCTTGTTCATCAATGAGCAATCAAGACAATGCCCCATAGACTGGCCTTATAGATCAATAAGCCAATCTGATCTAAGCAACTCCTCTTTGGGATTCTCTTCTCAGATGACTCCATGCTGTCAACTTGACGTTAAAGAGAATGTGACAGTTAAACCTCTAGACAACAAGCATGCTCCTGAGCCCTGTACAGTGTGACACACCCTTGGGTGCAGAGCTCTTAGAAGGAATCCCCAGGGTCTATTACAAGAATTGTGTCCTCGGGAGTCTGGTCACACCAGGGCCCTATGCAGTGGCCTACATAAAGGCCACTTGGAGAAGAAGCCTTGCTGTTCAAGTTCATGTAGGCTCACAACTCCCAATCTCCCTCCCCCATCCTTTGTCCCATGGCTCTTGCTACCTACCACAATGTCATGTCTATGTTCTATTGGGCTATTGCCCATCTTGAAACACTTGAATCCACTCCATTCCCTGTCAGATCCAGCACACACGTCATCCCTCCCTGACTATATGCTCAGCCCAGAACAGAACCCAACCAGGGACAGCACACACTTAACAAGAAGCATGTGTGTGCACACATGTGCACATATGCATGTGCTAGCATCTGGTTGTGTGTGCACATGCATGTGGGCATGTGGAAAGTTAGATGTCCTCTCTCCGTTCTGCTTACCCATAAATTCCAAGGGGAAAGTGCACTTGTCAGCACAGCACCTGTCCTGGTTGCTTCTTCCTGTCAGCTTGATATAACAAAGAGCCATTGGTGAAGAGAAAATCTCAGTTGTGGGGCTGCTCCTGATCAGATTAGCCCTTGGCCATGTCTGGAGAACTGTCTTGATTGTGATCAACGTGTGAGTGCCAGCCCCCTGTGCACTCCCTAGTCAGGTGGTCCTGAGTTGTGTAAGAAATCTAGCTGAGTGTGAGCTGGTGAGCAAGGCATCAAGCAACAATCCGGCATGGTTTCTGCTTCAGTTCCTGTTTGCATTTCCACCCTGGCTTTCCTCCACGATGGACTAGAGTATGTAAGCTTAAAATAAACTTTTCCCTCCCCAAGCTGTTTTTGGAGACAGTGTTTATCACAGCAACAGATAGCAAAAGGGAACAAACATTCTTAGTTCTTGTAGATTCCTGGATGCCTCATAGACAAGAAGCCTCCCAGTGAGACCAATGCCCACCTGAGAAGTGATCATCTCTCCTCATCAGACACCACAGATGCCTCTGTTCGGTTCCTCCTTGCTGCAAAAACTCCTTCCCTGGGGAAGATGTAAATCAATGCCCACCCCTCCTCCAAATGTCCCAAGGAAAAACCAAGACACTCTTTGATTTGGCAAAAGTTCACACTGAGAAGCCAATAAATTTATTTTGAGGCTCAGTGAGAAATTACTTACAGAGGTGTAGGTACCCCTCCCCCAAACAGCTTTCCTGGGAAGACTTAGTCAACACCAATAAGGGTTCCCCCATAGGCACATAGATGGAGCCCCAGCTCCAGTCCTCCCTGGCCTCTATATACTCCAGCCCCTCCCCCAGGTTATAAGCAACATAGTCAGGTGGAAGTGGCTGGGCACTCAGGAGAGAATCTCCTGCCCTACTCCCTGCTTCTGTATAGTGGTGTGAACTGTCAGCCAGCCACACATGGATGACCCCCAAGATGGTGGTTGTTTGGTTTGGATGACAGTTATTCAGGACACTCCTTCTCCTTCACTGAGCTGTACAGGCTACAAAGAGCAGCCCTATGGATCTGTTTCAAAAAGGCTGAGCACCCATGGGGATGAGGAGGAGGCAGGCCTCTGTGCAGAGCAGAGGAGTAACGCTTCCTCCACTTGACCACAGCGTTGTGTGTTAGAAGAAAGTTGCTTGTAGCAGGCCTGGGGGACAAGGATCTGCCTCTGTCGAGTCTTTCAATCCTCAGCCAGAGCATGCAGCAGGCGCTGACCCAGGCCCAGTGGGGCTACAGTGGGTATCAAATAAACATATATGCTCACACCTAGCATTGCACACAGGGACAGGGACTCCTCTGTAAGCTCACTCTAATCTATTCAGTTCCCAGAGAAAGGAGTTCCCACATGGGAGAATATTACAGTGAGTAGATCACATATCCCCCATTGGCGCATATGTTTGAGCACTTGGTCTGCAGCTTCGGACATGGTATGGGAAGGTTTATCCCTTTAGGAGATGGAGTCTCTGTGGGTCTCTGGGCCCAGGCTTTGAAGTTTTATAGCCCAGCCAGACTCCTGCTTACTTTGCAGTTTCCTCCTACAGATCCTGTGTGGCCAGTTTGTCTCCTGCTCCTGTCACCAGGGTGGACTCAGGCTGTGAGTCAAAATAAGCCTTCCCTCCACCCCTAATTTGCTGCTTGTAGGATAGTTTGCAACAGCTGGGAACATAACTAATTCTGAAACAGAGCCTCCCTCTGTGCCCAAAGGACAGAATGCCTATGGGTCTCCCAGTGTCTCTGAGGGACCACAATACACAGGCAAGCACCTGGACACTGCCCCAAAAGGCTCAGCATTCATCCAAGGGACCTGTGCCAGGCCCCACGGGGACAAGAACTGGTCTCAGCTCAGGGATGCAAGCTCCCCAGAGGCTGGCTACTCTCCATCTTTACTGCTCTACAGGGCCGAGGCTGTGTGCCAAAGGCTCCTACGTTCTCTCATTGCTCCCCCTTTCGAGGGCCATCATTCCCCCATGCATTTCCACAGTGAACCAGAGATGACCAGAAATGAAGAGAGGCTGGATGGTGTCAATGCCACTTACAGTGATGGAGAAAGCACGTGCTAGGCTCTACACAGCAGGTGCTTTCCATCACGTGCTCTGGGCCTGAGCTCCTGAGTGTCCCTGTGAGAAGCAGCAGTACTGGCGACAGGACCCAGGACCCCATCCCCACTAGCCAGG
>LOEQ01000477.1:307494-326925 GCA_001685075.1 Bramus lutescens | reverse complement strand
AACCCAGACCCAAAAAGAGGAATATGGTATGCACTCACTCATAAGCGGATTCTAGCCATAAACAAAGGACATTGAGCCTTTTTTCTTTCTTTCTTTTGTGAGGATCTGAGACATTCATTCATGCTCAGGGTGACTGGAGGAAAAAGCCGAGCTGCAACAAGACCCTCAGCCCCCAAAGTTCCCCTACTACTAAGGCATGTGTGATTTAATCAGAGTGGGGAGAATGTCTTCATAAACCTACAGCCTCAGATTCTAATCCAGGGCCTAGTGGAGGGAGGGTCTCTGAAAGCCCTCTTCATGTGGGCTTGCTTTTTTCTCAGCAGCATGTCAGCTGGGCCCCAGTGTGATGGCTTATTTCAAATATTGGGGAGAAATAAGATTCCCTGTGAAATTAGTTGTCAGCAGCTCAGAAACTACTAATGATGCAGAGATAATAAGGGATTTGCAGCAAACACCGAAGCTGCGCTATGATTGGCGAGCACAGCTTTACCCCCTGGATGCCCAGGGCCCCAAGCTTCCACAGCAAGACACGTGAATATGCATGAGCTGTGCCCTTGCTGATCCTGCTCCAGGGGCAGCAGGCCCAGGGCCTCCTGGTCAGAGGCTCAGCACTTGGCTCTGACTTGCGGGAGAAAAAAAAAGAAAAAGAAAAAGAAAAAAATGATTAATTTGCAGGCTTTGAGAATGAAAAAATGTTTGCTTCCCCGGTCCAGAAGAAAACCTGGTCCTAAACCAAATTCCCTTTTGAAAACAAAAACAAGATTTGATGATATGGTAAAGTGCTTACCACACAAGCCAGGGGAACCACATTTAGATCCTTAACACCCGTGTTAAAAAGCTGTGCATGGCAGCACAAGCCTGCAATCCCAGTGGGGAGATAAAGAGTGTGCATGTCAGTACATGCCTGTAGTCCCAGTGGGCAGCGCATGCCTGTAGTCCCAGTGGGGAGACAGTGACAAATGGATCTCCAGAGATCACAGGGTTCCAGATTCAATGACTGATCTTGTCTGAAAAAGTAGGGTGGAGAGCAATCAGAGAAGACATTCGATGTCAACCTCTGGCCTCCATTCCCCCAACACGTACACCCTACAACACATATTCACATACACATATACATAAATGCCCCCCCACACACACATGAGAGAAAGAGAGAGAGGGTGGGGGAAGAACCTGGGAACCAGCAGGAATAGAGATGGAAGGAATCTTACAATCTAACCTGGTCCCCAGCTCAGACATCCTCAGATAGCTCTTACTGGGTACCATCAAGAGTCTGCTGCAACCTTGCCTGTGCAGACATGAAACGGAAGCTGACCACTGGCAGTGTGAGCGGAGCCCCCTGTTAGTAAATCACTAAACTCTTATTTCCTTGTTTTTATTAGTTGAGAACTTGGTGCAGCGTATTTTGAGCATTTTCATCCCCTGTCACAACTCCTCCCTCCCCCAATGCCTCTTCCCTACTCTGGTGGTTTGCATGAGAAATGTCCCCAATAGGCTTGGGTATTTGAACACCTGGCCCCTAGTTAGTGTTGCTGCTTTGGCAATGTTACCAAGCCTTAGGGAGGGGCAGCCTTGCTGGAGGATGCATGTCACTGGCAGTGATCTTTGAGAGCCTATAGCCTCACCCAACTTCCAGTTTGTGCTCTCTGCTTTGTGTTCACAGTAGCAGATGTGATCTCTGAGCTTCCAGCTCCTGCCATCACACCTACCACCTGCTGCTGCTATGCCTCCCCAGAGTCATGATGAAGTCCGCCCCCTCGAGAACTATAGGCCAGGACAAACTTCCCTTGTTATGACTGTTGTTATGACTACATTGCTATGACCACCTTGAACCCCGTCTCTGTTTCAAGAGGTCATTATGACTAACTAACTTGTGCTTATGTTCTGCCCCTGCAACCCTGCTTATTTTGCCTGCCAAAACCACCTACCCATGAGCTATTAAAACTTTGTCTTCCTTACATCCAAGGCTGACCTCTTAAATCCCATCTGAAGGTGAGGCAGCCCAGGTACACAAATAAAAATGCTTGCTTTAATTAATTTGGCCATGAGATTTGGGCCAGTGGTCTTTCTCCTCACATCATGGAGATTAACAGAATATCTCACAGAATTAAATGGTCCAAACCCACAGAGCCTGGGTCTTGCCCAGGCAAGAGTCACTCCTTACTATGCACAAACATGTGCAATACCAGGTTCTCCTTTGCCCCAAATCATGACATGTGACCATGTTACAGTCAGTGAGTTTCTGGTGAAGAAAGAAGCACATGCAAATTGCATAAGTGTCAATGACAAGTCACCTGCATAATAAGATATCAGAAAGTCTGTGGCTACATAGGCATTTACATGAAAAACAAATCACTATGGGCTACCAATTTCTTTCCTTCACATCTCAACATATTTGTCACTCAAAGCCAGAGGCCCAGCTCTGAAGAGTCCCTGCAATCTCCAGCCCTATCTCCACCCTCTTTATTTACAGATTAACTCTTTGCAGGCTAGAGGCTACCAGGAATTTCAAATATGTGTCATGCCTCTACTGCCTGGAGAAATCTCTTCAGAGACAGATGATCTAAGAAAATGCATACAATCACCACACCCAAAGCGCTTGTACAAACCATGCCCAGTATGTCAATCACTTAGTCAATGTACACAGTGATGTTGATACCATAGAATAGCTTGAGACTTTTGTCCAAGGGCTGCCCACCCAGGCAAACAGTCCTCTTCTATAAAATGAGAAAACACAAGAGTCAGGGATAATTGCTGTTCAGCTTCTTCTTCTGAAAGGTGAGAAAGAAGTGGGGCTCAACGATAGGCTATGGCCATTACGGTCCAGAATGTCTGGTGTATTTTCCGCTCTATTTTCCTTATTTTAGTAACAGACTGTGGGTTGTTCTAACCACAGAGATGATCATGTGACCCATTCCTGAGCAATCACACTAACAAAGTGACTGGAGGAGAAGTGAAGGATCCAAAGAGAGACCATCAGGACCCTTTCTGTGATACCTACATGAACACTGTAAAAGCTTCTCATGACTGGAGAGAGAGCTGCATCCATACAGTGCTTCCCTTGTAAGCATAAAGACCTAACTTCAAACCACCCAGGGCCCATGTAAAAGAAGCCAGGCATGGTGGCATACATGTAATCCCAGTATGGGGGACACAGAACCAGGCAAATACCTGGGACTCCCTGGCCAGCCAGCTCGGCCTACTTGGTCAGTTCCAGGCCAGTGAGAGAGACTGTCTCAAAAACTAAGATTGATGACATGAAGAATAACACCTTCCTCCACACTCATGTACATGTGCACACAGACACACATGAACACACACATATATGCACAAAAGATTTTCTCTCTATAGGCAATGCTCAATATATGAGATTATAATGCCAAGAAACCTGTGGCTTCTACACTGTCTGGGTAAAATCTGAAAAATGGAGCCAATCAAAAACAAGAAATAAACAAATGTGTACTGGCAGCACCACCTTCCAGCTCCCTGCTCTGTAAAGTTCATCTTTCCCCAGTGAATGACTCATGATCCTTTGCAACTCTGTGACCTAACTGATTTCCTTTGGTGTGACTATTCTGAAGTTGTCACTGTCACCAAAGGCATTCTGCCTTGCTCTGGCTCTATTCCAGGAAGCACAGATATGTATCTTTAATCACACTTAGCTTTTCGATGGGATATGTTTAGCATTTTGTATGAGTTCCTTAATTTTGTGTTTCTCCCTTAGCTGCTTAAAATGATTAATTAGCTTAAACTTAAAACGGATCCAATTAAAGCCAGATAGTCCCTATTTTTGTCTCGCTTGTATCCAAGACCCTTGCTTTTTATCACTTGTATCAGGACTTTAATTTGCCCATATTCCCCTCTTTATAAAATATTAAGAGAGAAAGTGGAATAAAATGGTCCAGTAATTGCTTGAGCATTGCAGTGAGGACAAGATTACAGGCTTCGCCAAAAGTGAGCCAGTAGCTGGCAGGCAAAACCAGCATGCAATCACCCGGTGTCAATTTGCCAACTAATGTATATTAAGTCTGAATTTACTCTGTCCAAGGAAGTGAGTATCGGTAAGACATAAAGAACAAGGGCAATTTGGAGGTGAGAAACTGCAACTGAGGTTGCTCATTTCAGTTCCTACCCTCTGGGGCAGCAGACAGGACACTTCCCATAGCATCCAGAGGTGGGTTTGCACCTGGTAAGGAACTGGCAATTATAAACAGTGTGTCTATCTATGCTCGTGGGGTGAAAAAAAGATACCCAAGTGTGTGGCTCTGGGGAGAAGAAACTTATACAAAAATAAAGCAATCATTAAAGTGAAGGTCTGGGGGCCCAGGGAGGTAGGTGCTCAGTTTAGGAAGTGTTTCTGCTGCAAGCAGGAAGACCTGCTTTGGGTCCCTTAGGACACACACACACACACACACACACACACACACAGCCCAGAGGCCATAGTTAAGAAGAACAGCTGATAGACAGCATCAGGTATTCACAGCATCCAGCCAGGATGACTATAGTAGTCAAATTGAGATAGCCAGCAAAAGGTACCATCATCAAGTCAAGAGCCACAACATCCTCCAGCAGAAATCAACAGGCTGACTGAGGCCTCAGCTGGAGTTCCTCATTGGGAGTCCTGGGCAGAGTGAAGCTTAAGCCGCTGTTTACTCTGAAGAAACATCTAGACCCCAACTATTGCCCTTATCACTGACCTGTCCCTAAGGGATTATTACTACAGGAACAAACTCTGGGTCCTCAAAAAAAGAATTCATCCAGGTGATGCTCAACTTCCTTTCACCAAACTCTAATTAATTCAGAAATATACCAACCAGGTGCTAAAATATAAAAATATAGTGTGCTAAAAGCTAAAGCCAGAACCCAGGGACAAAGCATGGAAGGGTTATTTGTTGCTCTAGAAGGAGCCCCATTCTACAAGGTGAGACGCATGAAAGGACAACAATGTTTATAGCGCAAACGACGTAACAAAAGTCAGGAGCTGGACACAGAGGGGGCTGGCGAGATGGCTCGGTATGCGAAGGTGCTTGCCACCAAGTCTGACCACCTAAATCTGCTCTGGGGGACCCACACGATAGAAGAGGAGGGCTAACTACCAAAAGCTGTCTTCTGAGCTCCACACACCTAGTGTGGTGTCTTTGCACACTGAGCCCCTCTTCTTTCAGCCTTCGATGGACTTCTGTTACTTAGCGTTTGTACCATATAAGCCTCACTCTGAAGTCCAGGCTGGCTACAAACTCACAGAGATCCTCCTGCCTCAGCCTCCCAAATACTGAAGTTACAGGTGTGAGCCTTGACGCTTGGCTTGCCAGAGATGTTTACTTCTGTTTCTTTCCCCTTATTTAAAACATGCTTGCAGTGCGCCCAGTGCTCATGAACACAGTTTCGGAAGCTGGCGTGGCCATTTGTCATGGGCAGGCTCTAGATGAAAATGTGACCTTTCCAAACAAAATAACTCCGCCACCCTCCTTTCCCCATCTTAAATGTCAAGTATTGCCACTCTGCTACTATTTTTCAACAGGTGTAGAAAAATAACATCAGGAACTAACTAAAAGCCACATTTAGTCATTAAACAACAAGTTAAAAAAAAAACCTCTAAAGTTCAAGCCATCCCTCTCTGCAATGACCCCTTTGTCCATATGTTCTATTTCCCTCTGTCTTTCCTCTGACAACTCATGGGGCAAGGTGAGAGTTGGGGCCTGGTCTCTAGATCCTGTCTGAGCTGTAACACCCCACAATGTATATCAGGATGGAAAACTCAGTATGGATGTGTTTGTCTTGGACATAGAGCTTAAGAGGATGGAGACTTAGCCCTACCCCTGAGGACTGCCATGTGTGCCGCCTCTCCAGTTGCTGAAGGTCCCGAGATGAGCAGTAAACGAAGCCTGGGGACACTGCATATGGATCATATCATAGTGTGGGCCACAGAGAGGGTCCAGTGAGTAAAGGCATCGACATCAAAGCTCTCTGCCAGTTCTCTCTGATGAAGACCCTTGCACACGGTGAATAAGGGGCTCTACTTCCACAGAAGATGAAAACTGAGCAACACCTCAAAGGCATCCAAGGCATCTGAAAATCCAGGAACACCCCTGTGGTTTAAATTCTTCTTGACAAATCTAGGTTTTGTTTTCTTCAGTTTAAGTCAATGAAACCCAAACTCTATCATCTGGTCTTCTTCTCAAGACATTGGAGCCCCTCTACAAGAGCTCCAGTAGGGGCATGCCTAGACCCAAAGAGGTCAGTAATGAAGATAAGTAAAACAGAGGGAAAGATAAACGTAGCCATGAGAATTGCTGTCATGGGTAAGAGCATGGCCATCAAGGGTTTGCCCATTCCCAGGGCCTGCATCCCTCACGTCCTCCACTCACCCACTGTAGTTACATCGCGCACACTGAAGGTTACTACCCAGCGAGACACGGAAGCTCTGTGAAGTTCCTACCCACTGTTAGCAGAGGGGTGGCAGAGACAGGAAAACCATCAGCCCTCTTACCGATGGACGCACTCATCAAAACATAAGGACTTCTTTTCCCCGATGATGCTAAGAGAGCCTTGAGACTACTTAAGGCTATTAAAATGCCCCAAATTAATGTTTTGGCCACTTCTTCTGTGTTTTAACTCTGTACTTGACTTTAGGAATGTTGATCACCTCTATTTCCCTGACAAGAAGTACATAATTCAGACTGACCACAAACTCTCTGTGTGGCAGAGGATGGCCATGAACTGCTCATGCTCCTCTGCCACCTCCTGAGCGCCAGAACCACAGGCATGAGTCACCACGTGATGCTGGGATGTTGGGTCCATGCATTTGTATGATAGGCAAGCATTCTACAAACTGAGCTACATTCCACATCCTTCCCTCCCTTCTTAACGATGCTGTTATTTATGGCATTTTGCTTCACTTCTGAAGATTTGTAACTTTTATCAAAATAGCTATTTTGTGATCTATTGCTTTGTGCTCAAGGCTCTGGCTTTTCAGACCTTTATAAATGATTATCTTCCCCTTTGTGGATACAGACACACACACAAATCATGAGTCAAAACCCTGATTTTTAAAAAGGATTATCCCTGCAAATACGCACACACACAAACAAAAGTAAAAACAATCTTTGAAGCAGGTCTAGAGAGATGGCTCAACTGTCAAGAGCATTTGCTGCTCTTGCAGAGAACTTGAATTTGGTTCTAAGCACCCACAGCAGTTGACTCCCAACTACCCAACCCCTCCTTTTGGCCCCCGCAGGTTCCTGCACTCACATATACCTACCTACCTACCTACACACACAGACACACACACACACACACACACAGAAATAAAAAAAGGAAAATAATTTTTGAAAAAAGAGACAGAATCCGTATATATGGATGTTAGCATATCGGTCTCAAGGCATTGACTCCCCCCTCCCCAGAAGGTGGGATCTAATTAAAAATAAGGGGAAAGTAAGTCCTCAGTCACTCACAAGCCTCTCCCTCTGCTTCCTGACCACCATGATGTGCAAGCCTCCTCTGCCACACATGCCTCTCACACACCACCTCAGGGCCTTGTGACCAGACTGACACCTGTCAACCTGTGAGCTGAGAGTGGGCTTTTCTCCTCTCACACTAGGTGTCTCTGGTGTTCTGTCACCATGATAGGAAACTAACCCGGCAAGGGGGTACAGAACCTGCCTTGTGCTGGCAGGTCCCCATCTCCTCTCTGCTATGTTTATTTGTTTACTAAGCCTGATGATCCAATTAGGTGAGAAAATGTCACAAGGAGACGGTAGTCTGGTCCCATTGTGTGGGATAGGACAGGATCAATTTCAACTCAAATTGTTAAAATTACACAGCTGTGAAGCTGAACTTACAAAAGAAAAAAAAACTAAGTTATTTCTAATAGCAGAAATTTTTGGTATCTTAATTTGAGTAAAAGAAAAGGTTTAAATAGATTTGAGGGCTTAAATACTTCTGAGGGAAGTGGAGACAGCAAAGCCGGCATGTCTAATTCACCTAAAAGTAATTAACCAAAAGTAAGCTAGATCATTATTTCCTCCAAGATCAGTGTTTTAAAGGGAGCTGATTTATCTGCACTGATTGGGGTTTTCAGTCCCAGCAGAAATGGAGGCACTTGCTTGTTAAAGGGAACACAGAAGTGAAGCCCAATTAGGCACAAGCCTTTCGTATGGAGGAAAAGATAGAGCTAGAGAAAAATAAATGCTCATGTGTGCTCAGAGGGACACCCAGGAAAGCAAAGCAGGGTTTGTTGTTGTTGCTGCTGCTGCTGCTAACCTGGGTTCAAACCTCAATCTAGGACTCTATCATAAGAGAATAGAGGACATATTTCTAGCTTGGCCATCAGCTCTCCAGAGCTAGGGGCATGCAGGGGCATGGAAGCACATGGGGCAGGATCTGTCATGAGTCCCACACATTTCTAAGGCTATATATTGAAGTCCCCAGCCCAGGGCTGAGTACCTGGGTTAGGAGAGAGTCAGGCCATCAAGCACGGATAGTTCTGGTCCTCACACTCCACTTCTGATAAGCTATGTGCAGGGGCATGCATTTGTAATTGTACCCTGGGGAGATGGAAGCAGGAGGATCCCTTGGCCTTGCACGTCAGCAGCCACCCACTGTTTTAGAATCTAAAATGGACACTGTTAGATCATAGAGGATCCCCTACAGAGGGGATCAGCCACTCTATAGCCTTTCTAGTTACTTCCCTCAACCTCTAAGCTCCTCGAATATAGCAGCCCGAGGTAATGATGAACTGTGGTCAGGATGTAAAATAAATGAATAAATTTAATTATTTTTTAAAAGAGCAGCCACACATGGCAGTGTGAGTTTGTAAGCTCATCTATGGGGAGGCAGAGACACGAGGATCCCTGCTGCTCCCTAGCTGACCAGCCTAGTCTAGCCTACCGGACAAGTCCTGAGGCTTGTGAGAAACCATGTTTCAAAACAAGGAAGAAGCACGGAAGGATGGGGGGAGGAAGAGGGGAGAGAGAGGAGGGTTCAGTGGCTAAAGTGCAGCTCCCAGGACGCCCTCTGGTCTCCATGTGCCCATGCTGCATACAGATCCGCCTACACATGACCAGTAACCCATATGCACACAAGTCTAGTAAGTAGAGAATACGTAACTGAGTGCCCAGGAAAATCCTGGGAAGATGCATTTAAGGAATGGCATAAAGAACCCTTCCGCGCCCCTGAGTTTCCGAGCTACAACCTAGCTATAATCGTGGCCTTCAGGCAAAGGACAACAGCCTTGCTGTATCTCAGAGGAATGTCTTTCTCCTTAGGCTACCATCAGAGCTTGCATCTGGCTGCTCATTCCACCAGGGTACATGTCAGCCATGTCTCTATTGTGTCAGGGATGTCTCTTTAAGTGAGAAGTACGGGGATGGGGGGAGCTCTATGAACTTCACAGTGTCTATTATAATTACTCTGGCATTATAGGAAAAAAATCATAATGGGCCACCAAATAGTAGTGACCCTGGGGGGTGGTCATGCTGCAAAACAACTTGATTTACAAAAATGAGAGTCAGAGGATCCTAGGAGATGGTTCAAGGGGTAAAGTGCTTTCTGTGAAACCATGGGGAGTTGAGTTCCAGCCCCAGAAACCATGTAAAAAGCCAGATGTAGCTACGTGCTCCAGTGACCCCAGTGCTGGGGAGCAGGACACGGGAGGACGTAGCTGGGCACTCCTGTGATCCCAGTGCTGGGGAGGCAGACACGGGAGGATACCTAGGGTTTGCTAATCAGTCGGTCTAGCCAAATGGGTAAGTTCCAGGTTCAGCGCAATAGCCTAGCCCCCCGAAAAGGTGGAGAACAATACAGGAAAATACCAACCTTCATATGTCCATGTATACACGCATGGCCATGTGCACCCACATATATACAGATAAACAAAATGAGAGCTAATGCCATGGAAGTAAACAGAGGAGCAGAGGGGCAAAGAAAGGGAGAGAGACTCCAGTTCCTAACACTCCAACACAGGACTCTGATGAACTCCACTGACAGCTCCACAAAGCCATTCCTTCACACAAGGATTAGTTATTGTTACCTCTGCCTGCTACTAGAGACAGAGCCATGCTTGGCCCACTATGGCCCCACAGAGCTAACAGACCAGGGGTAGGGGGAGAGAACCATTTACCTTTAATGCAGTCAACTCCCACTACCCTGATAATCAGACAAAAAGAAAACCTAAGGAGTAGGTAGATTCCTAACATCTCAGACCTGGGCTTTGGCACCAGGATCAGCACCTAGAATTGCTATCTTAAGCCCCTAGAGCCCAGCAGGTGTGGTGGAGATAGTGACGCATCTTCCCTACACTGCAGAAGGTAAGCGCCATTTTGTTTGTTTCTTTGTTTTGACACATGGCCTCTCAATGGGACCTGGGCTTCCCAGTTCTATTAGATTGTCTGGACAGATTGTTTGGGGAGACAGAGACTGGAGGACATAGCTGTGCATGTCTTAGTTAAAATCACTGTTGCTGCGATGAAACACAATGGCCAAAAGAAAATCAGGAGGGAAGGGTGTATTTGGCTTATATTACCACTTCATACTCCTTCACTAAAGGAAATCAAGACAGGAACTCAAGCAGGGCAGGAACCTGGAGGCAGGAGCTGATGCAGACAGAGGCCATGGAGGATGCTGCTTACTGCCTTGCTCCTCATGCCTTGTTCAGCCTGCTTTGTTATAGATCCCAGGACCACGAGCCCAGGGGTGGCACCACCCACAGTGGGCTAAGGACCTCCCCATCAGTCAATAATTAAGAAAATGCCATACAGGTTTTGCTACAGCCAGATCTTTGGGAGGCCTTCTGTCAATAAGGCTCCCTTCTCTCAGATGACGTTAGTTTGTGTTAATCTGACATAAACTATCCAGCACCCTCAGGGATGCTCCTGCCTCTGTCTTCCCAGTGTCAGGATTACAAGCAGGCACCACCATGCCTGTCCTTTTATGTGGACTTTGGGGATCAAGCTCAGGTCCTCTTGCTTGCAAGGTAAATACTTTGCTGACTGAGTTGTCTCCTTGATCCCTCAATTTTTAATGATGTCATTGTTTTGACATGCTTAAACCCTCCTGTACAGGGTTTGGCAAGAAATGCCAGGGGCACACTTTGCCATGGAATGCTCACTTTGGTTTTTTTTTAATATTTATTTGTTTATTATGTATACAATATTCTGTCTGCGTGTCTGCCTGAAGGCCAGAAGAGGACGCCAGACCTCATTACAGATGGTTGTGAGCCACNTGTGAGCCACCATGTGGTTGCTGGGAATTGAACTCAGGACCTTTGGAAGAGAGGTAATGCTCTTAACCACTGAGCCATCTCTCCAGCCCTCACTTTGGTTTTTGAAACAGTCTCACTAGGCAGCCCTGGCAGGCCTCAAACTGACCTCCTTCCTGCCTCAGCCTCCCCCCTTTCCCAGTGCTGAGATTTCGGATGTGTTCCACTACGCCCAGCTAAAGCATCTTCTTTAGAGCCCTGATCCTGCAAGCAAGGTTTGCACCCAGGTCTCTAAGGGACGTGTCCAGGACTGACTGCCTTTGTGGAAAGTCCAGCAAATGATACCATGCTTTGCGGAGGTGACCAGAGACACAGAGTAGCATGCCTTGCTCAAGTCTTATCACGGGTCACACCACAAGCTCCTAGCCCAAGTCCTCTGTGAGTTTCTGACAGCTGCCAGACAGGCAAGGAGCCCATCTTTGTCACTGGTTAATGGTGTGTAAAGGCAGACAGTTCTTGCCGCAATTCGGTCACTCACGGATGATAGAAAAGCTCCATCCAGAGGTGGCACTGTGAGATTTTCTATGCAATTCCTCCGGAGCAAGAGGCTAACAGGATAAGATCGCTTCCTGTTAACTAGCTGGATTATGAGTGAAGTCCTGGGGTTGCAGCTGGAGACGGGGGTCATAAAATCAAGAGCTTACCTTGAAAAGCAATCTAGTCCAAGCCCCATGTCCTTGGACCCTTCTCTCAAGCCTGCTAATCTTGTGCTGAACAGGCTCATCCCCAGACACTTGCTGTCTAGGAATTTAGGCCATCTGTCCTTAATGGCCAAAGCCCCATGCTGCTGTGGGCAGCCAGAGGGGCTGGAGCCTGTCAGTCAGTGTCCAGCAGACTCCGCAGTGCGGAGACACTGAAGCCAAGGCCATTTCCAATAACAAACACTGCCTAGGACTCAAAGTCTCAGCAAGGGACCTCTCTGGACAGCTTACAAACTGGGTAGCTTTCTTGTGTCATTCTTGCACAATTGCGACTCAAGAAGGCTGGGGAGACAGCTCAGTCAGTAAAGAGTTTGCTTGGCAAGCAGGAAGACCTGACTGTGATCCCAGAACCCACCTAAAAATAAGCTGGATGTGATGGTGCATAATCCCAAGGCTGAGAAGGAGGAGATAAAGAAGGGAGGCCCTGTGCTCACTGGCCAGCCAGCCCAGCCTAATTCATCAGTCCCTGGTAAAATGGAGAAACTCTGGCTCAAAGAACAGGGCTGACGGCATTCTGAGGAAAGATACCAGGGGCTGACTTCTGGCATCCGCATCCACATGTGTGCACATGCAAATGCACACACATAGACAGAGGTATGAAAGAATAGAGAGGAGAGGGAAAACTGCAGAAGCCGGAAGCATCTTGTTCCAACCAGGGTGGCATCTGGACTCTTTCTAAGCAGCCTGGCCTCCCTGAAACCAAATAACTGGAAGTCTTTGCATCCATCACGACCCAGTCCCCATCCCCCACACACACGTGGAATTCTCCAGCTCCCAAGACCTTTCCCAACAACCATGAGGCTGAGTGATAAATCCACCATGCACTTACATCTGAGCCCAGCAGGGTCCCTGGTACAGAATAGTAAAAGCAAACTATTCAACAAAAACCAAACCGACTCACCTTCCTAAGCTGTCCTCAACTGGACTCAAACCAAGACTCTGAACATGACCAGTGACTAACCTGTGATGCAGAGCTGGAACTGTCCCTAGTTGATAATGTGAGCGGCATTCGTGGCACAGCAACAAGTGAAATCTTGGGGACTCTTTTCCCTTTTTCCTCTGCTTAAAACCTGCAGAGTGAGACTGGCCTGTTTGAAACACTCTGTGGAGGTCTGAGCCTTGGCGTGCAGAAATGTGTGGCTCGTTAAGGCATTGGATTTAAGGAGCCTTGGTACAAGTAGGCCCACAAATCCAAGCATAGGGCCACCATTGAGTCAGGTCTTCCTTTATGTAAAGTTCAAAGACAGATAAAAGTGAGCTACAGAGGAGGAACACTGAGCAGGAGGCTGTGGCAATGGTTCTGACAAAAAGAGACAGCAGCGAGCCTTTCTGACCTAGGAGGAAGTGACTCAGGGGCAAAGATGCAAAAACCCATCCTGATGCACACTGCAGATGTGTGGTGTGGCTTGGGGTTTGTTTGGGGTTTTTTGTTTGTTTGTTTCATTTTTAAATTATTTGTTTTAGTGTGTGTTTTACCTGCATATATGTATATGCATCACACGTATGCCTGGTGCCTGTGAGACTTGAAGAAGGCATCAGATCTGGAACTTGAGTTATGCATGTTTGAGAGTTCTCATATAGGTATTAGGAACCAAACCCAGGTCCTCTGAAAGAGCACTGAGTGCACTCCCCAGGTCCCAATGTATGTTTATATGATATACACATTGCATCTCAGTTTTAAACCCTGTTACCCATTTATTTGGTAACTGTTGTGCACTTCCTTCATTGCTGGCAATGTGGCCTGTGCCAGAGAAAAGCATGGCTTCCCATGACGCCACCATAGCTGAGCCTGCGCAGTGTTGCCAAGGAAGACAGGCCCTTCCCTCCTCTTGTCACTCTTGTATGACTGCGGGTCACCTAACCTGCACTCTGTAACAGCTCCTCAAACAATGAGACTTGTGTTCCTTCTCCCAACCCTAGCTAGAGAATGCAGAAGAGGCAGTGAAACAAGACAGAGCCTGCGGGTTCCAGAATGACAGCCCTCGGTGTGTTGTGAGCTGGAAGGAAGTTGGAGGGAACATCAAGGCAAGCATGCCTGTACTAACACAGCCAGATGTTGAGCTGAGCCAGGCACTGCTGGGGAATAGCAAGTGATAGGACCTCTGACTCACTATGGCCCCCTTCCTCTTGGAAGCAATGGCAGTTCCTAATAATGGCCACCAGGTGGCAGTGCTCCTTGTCTTCCCTTAGGTTTCTTTCCATGAGAGAACCAGAAGCTGAAGCTGGAGACTTCAGGAAAGAGAATGGTCCCCTCTAGGAAGAGCCCTGAAGATAACAGCAGGAACCACAGAAAAGCTTGAGGGACATGGAGCCAGGAAGGCGTCCATGGCGTCCTCTGTCCGTTTTGCCGAACAGACACCCTGCAAAGAGAGGTCAGGCCAGGGAGAAAGAGGAGCTGAGCATCCCAGTCAGATACGCCTCAAGAAGAGGTGCAGATCAGTTCTCTGAAGGTTTGGACACAAGCCTGAGGAAAGGAGGCTCCCAAACACAGTGTTTTATACAGAAGATAATGATACTCCACAAGCTGGGCAGCAACACATCCTTAGGTACCTGTGAGGATGGGGTCAACAGGAACTCCCTGTGTTCCAGAATAGTAGCTGGCAGCACCTTGTCAAAGCAACAAACTGGCGGTGCCATGATCCCTCCATCATCATGGCTGGAAGCACAAATTTTCAAAGGCATAAAGGAAGACATTTGTCCATATAGACAGACTGTCTCCAGGGTCTGAGGACTTGAGCAGAAGGTACCCAACAGTTGAACCTTTGCTAACCAACAGTTGTCCAAGCACACAGGGTCAAAATAGGCAACCCTTCTTCATCCTGTTAGGAAAACCAGATTACAGACAGGCCTGTCTTACCACCATCATCTGAGAGACCCAGGTACCAAGTGCTGACCCTACCAACCTCCCATCCTTGTTTACCCTCCTGTCTCTATCTCTGTGTGTCTGTTTCTCCTGTTTCTCTTCCTGACAAGGTCTCTTTTGGTAGCCTAGTCTCACTACATAGCTCAGACTACCTTTGAACTCCTGATTCTCCTGCCTCAGCCTCTCAAGTGCTGGGACTACAGGCATCCACCACCAGACCCGGATCCCACCCATTCTATCTCCCTTTGCAGCTCATGGTCCAAACTCCAATGGCTTCCCTGCATCGTTCCTCCTATGGCAGGCATAATACGGGTCTACGCGTGGGTACCATCCCCTGTCTGATCATAACAGTGCCATCAACAGCAATATGTGCCCCTTTAAACAGCACCTATGCAGCTCCACTCGCCCAGAACATCCAGCACTGGACCTGCATGCGGCAAACACTCTCTACACGTGTCTTCTGGCTGTCGGTACAGGACGCACACAGGGGCTGGGGGTGGAGTGCTGACAATGAGCAAATGAAAGTGTTTTGAGTCAGGGTGCAAATGAACAGGGAAATAGATAGCTGCTGTCTGATAATACACCTCTGAAGAGCCTTAAAAGAAATCAATGAAGCACAACATCAAAGTCCCGGGAGTTCTGCACCGGCCGCTGATAGACAGGCTGCATCCAGAATCATTCAAATGTCTAAGTAATTAGAACATATCAGAATGACTTGGTGCCATTGAACTGAAATTGAGCAACAATAATGCTTCTGAAGCTTCCAAGGGCTTGGGGAGGAACACCAGAAAGATGAAAGTTGCTCAGCAAAGCCTCCCCACATACCCATGATATGAACTTGCTTTTGAACTCATGGCCAAAGTTGGTATTTATTTCCTCTAGATTAAACAGATCTGCAGTCCCAGTTGTACAGAAAAACAAACAAACAAACAAACAAAGACAACCTGCCTTGTGCAGGTTGTATGAAGCCAGACAGGAGCCCCTCCCACATCTGACCCTCATTTCTCCACCAGAAAGTCTCAGAAAAAGGTAAACTGAGAGCTGGTGGGTGTTTTTCCCACCAAAGGGAATCATTCAAATAAGCTAACCAGTGCCCTCTCAGGAGGACATGGGATGAGAAGACTCTAGCCTGCTTCCCTGTGTGTGAACAGATGCAGTCACCATGGACATCAGCGCAGGGCCTCCCCACGACATTAGAAACAGGGTTGGGGACAGAGATCGGTGGATGGAGCGCTGCCGGCCATGCACAAAGCACCGGGTTCCATCCCAAACACCAAACACTGTAACATGGAATGACAGGATTTGCCTGTAACCATGGTACCCGTTGAGGCAGAGGCAGGAAGAGCAGGAATTTGATGCCAGCATGAGCTATATGAAACCTTATCTCAAAATATTAAGAGGCATTTTTAAAATTGAAAACAAAACTATCGTATGATCTAGGTATGCCACTCCTGTGTATTTACCCAAAAGATCCAGGGTGCACACCACAGGCATACTTGCCCAGGAAAAGTGAAGACAAGAATTCTAAAAAGAAAGGCCTGAGACACCCTTCTGCTGCCCTGAGTGTGAGCTGGCGGAGACGCCCTCCTAAACCTGGAAAGCAGAGGCAGGGTGCAGGCCCAAGGCTTTCTGCCAGAGAAAGGGAGACACGGGCAGTATGGGGCAGAGACTTCGTGCCCATCTAAGGAACCCACTCTCTGATACTGCTGGAGACAAGTCTGACTTCTGGATTTGGAGAACAACTAAGGATAAGCTAGGGACTTGAAACAGTTCCAGGAGGCAACCATGTGTGAAGGCCCTGATGATCTCACCAGCTGACATGGAGCCCAGGCCCAGGCCTGTGACCTCCCACAAAGACCTCCTACAAAACCACAGCATGGGGCATCTGTGGAGCTGAGCCTGATATTCTGGGGTCCTTATCTAGAAATGGAAATTATCTCTTGTAAGGCTAAGAGATATGGAGACAGAGATACGTCCATAAGGTGTTCTCTGGGCAAACACAAAGGACCTGAGTTAGATTCCCTAGAAACCATACATGAGGCCAGACATGGTAGTATGTGCATGTAACCCCAGTTCTGGAGAGGCAGTGACAGACAGGTCCCTGGAGTGAACTACTTGGTGAGTTCTAGAAACCTGAGAAACTCTGTCTCAAAAGAAAGAATGGATGATGTTTGACATTGACCTCTGGTTTCCATACACCATCATACCTATACACACATATACACACACAGAGACCCACAAACACACAAACACTCAGGAAAGACTAGAGGGAAACTGCCCCTTGGGCTGCAATACCTTCCTGCCATCTTTAAATCATCTATCTACAGCAACCAAGACTGTGGCCTAATACAGTGGATACACTGAGTAAGTGTGAAAGTGGATGCAAGACTCTGCATGCATGTGACAAGGTGGGGTGAGGCTGGAGCCCATGTTTGGACTCCTGTAAAGAAGCCATCAGGCTTATGCCAGGCTGTACGCTTAGAGCTACATAGATGCGCAGGCACCATGGGCCTGAAAGGACATAACCTGCACTGTGGTACATGCCCCCACCATCCCTGAAGGAGACAGACCATTGCCAGGACATGATGGGTTTTCTTTCTTGGGGCCTCAGTCCTCCTACCCCAGCTTCGGGCAAAAAGTAAACAAGATGACCACTCCCATAGCCTGCGGGCCCTCTGGTGCTGCGGGGCAAAGACAGCATCCTCACAGTGGCCTGCTCCTAAGGACCTCTGACATTATTTAAAAGACCCTCCCTCCCTCTCTGAGCTCCAGCACTCTGGCAGGCTTCTCACAGCTATCCGAGAAGACACCAGCAATCTGGGTACAGAACCTTTGCACATGTCTGATCTTCCACGTAACCCCAGAGCTCAGCTCATTGGTTACCACTGGGGGAAGCTTGCATGTCCCCACCAACTGATAGTGTAAGCCTTTTCCGGAGTCACAGTCTATCACATGGAGCACGTGTGTAGACATACGCCAGCATGGAAATCCACTTAGGTCTACTGCCTACTCTGAAAAGAAGGCTCCAGGAGGGCAAGTTCAGAAGCATTATGGGGCATATAACCACCTCAACAGGCACACAGGATATATGATGGCTACCTGACATCAGATGGATACATGCAAGCATGCTTGCATCGTATGGTAGGTGCCTGTTATCAGATGCATGGAAACAGATACATGAATGACTAAGTGCATAACCACATGAAGTGATTGCTAAATGCATAACTGTGGGGATGACTGGCTACATGGATGGATGAATTTAGATTTTATTGACAGTGTTTATTAAACTGAACGTTTGCATCAGTCAAATGAAGTTGAACACACTGGGATACAGTACAAAAGGCCGCCTCAAGGTGAAAGGGTGATGTGAGGAACACAGGAAGCAATGCAGGCTGTGTTGGCTGGGTGGTAGACCACCCTCATGGGAACCCACTCAACCTTAAAATACCTCAGCACTAAGATGGGCTGGACCTGCAGTAAGATGTGGATCAAGTGATACAGGAAATGGGAAAAGAGCTGGGAGAACCAAGTCAGAATGGACATGGCCAGCGTACCCCTGCAACGAAGAAAATGGGATCCTGGAAACCTACCCCTACCGCAATTTAGATGAGAAGAGGGGACTCTCAGCAAGCCTTGGAGGTGAGCCCGCCCACAGTCTTAGGAGACGCTGGGCAGGGAAGTGGTGGATGGGAGAAAAGTGCTGCAAACCACATGGGTCATGTGACATTGAGGAAACATGGCATGTGGGGATCTGATGGGACCCACCAGCCCCATGCACCTGCACCACAGAGCACAAGTTAAGTTGGCATGGAGGCAATGTCAGAGTCACTCTTGCTTACCCTGAGAGCCATCCCACACCCCGTGAGTGTTCAGTCACAGGTCAGAAAGATTTCACTTCTGCCAGGTGCTGCGGTACATTTAATACAAAGCCACATGCCAACCTCGCTGTCCCATGTGGACGCACGACGGAAGTGCTCCACCTCAGTGTAGCTGTGCACCTGTTGACAAACCTACCTGGCCACCACTCTAGTCCTCCACTCCGCTGATTGCAGGTTCCTCAGAGCCCACAAATGAGAGAAGCCATGAATCATCTGTCATTCCTAGCCTGGCTTGTGTGTCTGAAGAACAAGCCTTAAAGATAGAAGCCATCGCAAATGAGCAAGTTTGTCGTGTTACAGAGAAATGCTGCTTTCTGTGTGTGGTACGTGAGAAGGCAAACACTACTCAAAAGGCTTGGGCTAAGTTTTCTGCAAATAAATCCTATTTTCCACTTTAATTCTCACTGTTTCTACCTTCTATATCACAGCACACTTCAAAAAGATTTTAGTTTTTATTATTTAAAGTAGTACACCCAGCCAAAGATTGCAAGGCCTGAATTTTTTTGAACGATGTATCATGTGACATTTTATTATGTGTGTGTGCAGGTACTGTGTATGTGAAAGTGTGTGGAAGGGGGAATGTGTGGAGGCATTTATGTATACACAGGTGTGGGGGTTCCATGTCTGTGTAGGAATGCGAGCTAATGCAGGTATGTGTACAAGAAGGCATGTCTGCAGGTGTAGTGATAGGGGAGCAGGCCTGCTTTTCGTCCGGCCCAGCTCCCACATGGCTAG
>LOEQ01000477.1:296795-307351 GCA_001685075.1 Bramus lutescens | reverse complement strand
TTATTAACCAATGAAAGTAACACATAGACAGATGACCCTCCTACATCATGCAGGGGTATGTGTGTGAGTTTTTACAGATTATGCATAGGTGTATGGGTGTGCATGTATGGAGTGCAGTTGTGTGTGCGGGACTATGTGATATGTGCACATGCATGTGTGTGTAGGTGTATGTGTGCATATCCTTGTGGTATTGTGTCTTAGTTAGGGTTTCCATTGCTGTGAAGAGACACCATGACCACGACAACTCTTGTAAAGGAAAGCATTTCACTGAGGTAGCAGTTTGCAGTTCAGAGGTTCAGCCCATTGTGATCATGACAGCAAGCATGGCGGCATACAGGCAGATATGGTGCTGGTTACATCTTGATCAGAAGGCAACAGGAAATGATCTCTGATACCAAGCAAAGCTTAAGCAAAAGAGCCCTCAAAGCCCGCCCACACAGTGACACACTTCCTTCAACAAGGCCACACCTCCAAATAATGCCACTCCCTAAGAGCTTATGGGAGCCAATTACATTCAAACTCCCACATGTTCTTAATGCCCATAACAGACCCTGATTCTCCTAGGAAACGCTCCTCACTACTAGCACACATTGCTCTCCTCCCCTTCACTGTGTGGCCTTCCAGCGACCCCTGTGACTGAGAAGGCATCAACCCTTCACCTGTTAAGGGGATCGGAGATTCACAGAGTGGGGCAGGCTGAGAAGACACATGCCTGTACACATGTCCATGAGGACACAAAGGCCACCCACTCACCCAAGTCTTCCAGAAAGCCCAGCTGTTGGGCACATCGGAACTGGCACCTGTTGTTGAGACAAGCAAAGGAGGGAAGATACCAGGTAGATAGACTCCCACCCTTTGGGAGGTGGGAGGGGGCAGTGAGCCGCCATGCAAGTGAAGCCTGGGTAGGTTTCACATTGCTCTGTAAGAAACACAACAGAGAGAGAAGAAGGCTGTAAGGAGCTTGGACTCTGGCACAGAGTCACTGGAGAGAAAGCTTTGTGGAGGAGATGTGGGAATCAGAAAGAAGCCTAGAGAACTGGGGAGAAGCTCAGTCAGTGAAGAAGGGCTTCTCCCCAGAGAAATGAGCTCATGCCCCAGTACCTATGTAAAAAGTCAGACGTGGTGGTGCATGCTCAGTCCCATCCCGGGAACACTAGAGACAAGCAGATTCCTGGGACTCTCTGGCTGACAGGTTCCAGGCCAAGGAATAGCACCTAAGGTTTTCCTCTGGCTTTTGCATGTGAGCACGTGTACCTGCACATACCTGAACACAAGTACACACACACAAGACAGCAAGGGAGGGGAATAATCACACTGCTGTCTGTTTGCCATTTACACTCTCCCCAGCCCCTGGCACAGTGCCGCACACAAAACAGGCGAAGAAGCATCCAGGTTAGCAGTCTGGAGAACAGCGTTCTTGACCAACGGTTCAGAGCCTCAGGTGGTGAAAAATAACTGAGTTGGAAAGCGCCTGATTCTCAAGACCACAGCGCTGAGACTCGAAATGCTAGATCCATGGGTGTGCTCACCCGCAGCCTGTGCTTCACACTTCCTACAGTGTGGTGCTGGCCAGGCTCTAGATTCTTCTGTCTCCTGGGTCCCCATGAGGGAACTATGAAATCCTGTAATCTAACTTCCCCTCCACCCTGGAGGGCTGGTTTCCCTCCCTACTGTGTGTGCGGTGGGGGTGGTAGTATGTCAGACATACATATGTCCTTTCCACATGACAGGGAACAGAAGTTGCTCACTACATTTTGCTGGTGATGGGACAGCCTCGTGGGACATTGGAAGTTCACCGTGAGAACACAGATTTTCATTCAGGGAAATGAGCTTCCATCTCCTGACCCAGGCACTGAACATTTCACTTCGATGGGCTCTGTGCCAGGTAGGGTGGGCCCAAGTGCCCTTGCCCACCTGCATGCTCACCTCAGAGCCCTCTCCCCTCCCATCTGTCATTTTCCTCTGTAGAAAAACCATTCCTGAGAACCCTTGGGCTCCCGTGCAGGACATGTTTGCTCCCTTCTCTTCTCTTCGCCGCTCTTGATTAAAAGCCCAGTATGATATTTGTAGTTACCAAACATCAATATTTGGTCTGGATTTGTGAGATTGAGATGGGGAAAAGAAGAAGTCTGCCTGGGTCTAAAGGGTGGGAGAGTTCTGATGAGACAGATTGCATTCCTGATTAGGGCACTGAGGGAAAAAACTGGGCCTCAGGAGGTTCTGTGAAGCTGATAGCAGAACTCAGGACTTCATGCTGCATTTCATCCAGAAAACAGCTTCTGCCAGAGGGGAAGAGACAGGGAGAGTCCTAGCCAACCCAACAAGCTTCAGGATTGGCAGAACCTGTAACCCCTTTCCTGAAGGGGCTCAGATGAGAGCAACTCAAAACGGGCAGAGCAGAGATGATGACAGGACCAGTTAACAAGAAGATGCCGACTCCCAGCGCCTCTCTACGGGCACAGCTCAGATCTGTTGGCTTATCTACGTCAGCTGGCACTGCCTTATAACCAAGAGTTAACGCTCCCTGGAGCCCTTCCCTAAGACGTCGCCTCTACTATCTCATGGCATCCTGCTTCAGCCTCAGTCACCAGCGGCTTTAGTGGGGAGAACAGGATTGAGAGAGATCTGCTCGCTGGCCCAGACTCACACAGCCAGAAAGTCTCAGAGCTGGGAGAAGATATTCTCATTCCCAGGACCACACTCCTCCCCTTCTTCATCAGCAGATCATCCCAGAATGCTCGTCTCTATGACACAGCCTGGCTCACAGGTCCCAAGGGGTACTGCAGTCATGAGAGGGAGCCTCAGTTCTGAAGCAAAGATTTGACTCACGTTAGTTCCCCACGTCAGGGGAACATCTGTGTGACCGTGACCAGCAAACCCCAAGAGGACCACTGTGGATAAGCAGCAGTAACCACCCTTGCCAGTAGAAGGAGCTATAATGACTCAAATGACCCCCACTGGCCCATGTGTTGAGAACTTGGTCCCATTGGTGGCGCTGTTTGGAAACTTGTGTAACGCTTAGGAGGCGGAACCTTGCTGGAGAAAGCAAGTATTTAGAAGTGGGAGAGGCTTGAAGGTCTTTCTAAAGTCCTTCCCAGCTTCCTGGTCTTTCCCTGCGACCACATGGCTAGCTGCCCCTTAGTCCTGGCTGCCATTCCTCTCCTACCATGATGGATGGACAAACCCTTTCCCACTTACCTTGCTTCTCAGCAGGTATTTTGCCTCCAGCCATGAGACAAGTTACCCACCCCTGACTTATCTCCCACAGCCACGCCCACATGCATTGAAAGCCTTGTTTCCCAGCAGGTGGCATCGTTTCAGGAAGTTGTGTGGCTATTATTGGGAGGCAAGGCCAGAAAGGGTAGGTCTTAGTTTGAAGAGTACCATTTCCTGGAGCTCTCTGCTTTCTGTCTGCCACCCTCTGAACAGCTCCTTCCTGCAACTGGGGCACCCCCACCATGGTGGAAACCCCTCTGAAACAGTGAACCAAACTTTGTTTCTGTCAGCTAGCTAGCTTGGCCCACAGCCACACAAAAGAGTGTGGGCCAGCAGTTATGAGGACTAGTGAGGCCTATGGGAACTGGATAGGTCTCCACAGATGGATGGGAGAACAGTGAGGGAAGGAGGGTGGGTCCTGTGCAAAGGAGGGGCTCATTTGCACGAAGCTCTTGAATGACTCAGTTACATCAGTATCAGCTTTGGGAAGCAAGTTATTCAGGTTAGGAGGACTGAGAGAGGGACAAGGGAGCCTTTTGTGGAGTCCCCAATTGGCAGGATGGGTTGTCCACAGCATTTCAATAGCAAGCATTCAGTAGGTGCTCTCTGACTCTTACTTGTCCTGACAGGACAGGAAGGGGAAAGGAGGAACAGACTCCTTGCAGTCTAACATCTGATGCTCATGAAAATATGTCCGACTGACCATGTTTCCACTAAGCACAGACCTCCTTGGAGGTTCAGGGAGATCACTAAATGGGCTTGCCTTTTATCAGGTAGGAGGCAAGACAATGACGGTGAGGATTGTCACCAGGGCAGCGGACCAGCAAGCCAGCAAGGCTGAGAAAGCAGAAGCCGCTTACAGCTCCTCCCCACCAGTCTGGCTTGCTTCAATCAGAACCATGTGGGCAAAATCATGTGTGGCATTTGAAGGGACAGAGTTGAAGCAGCTGGGTCTCGGTGCCTCAAGTATCAGCTGTGTCCGTCTGCTCCTAATGCCTTTATCTCGTCAGCACAGAGCTGCTCTGCCAAGCTGAGCCTCTCTGAGGAGTGTGTTAGCAATGAGAAGCACAGCATCCTCAGAAGCCCAGGGGTCCAAGCATGGACCTTACAACACTGTCAGTTCCCAAGAGGGACAAGAACTCCTCCAGTCCCTCAGGCTCCTACGCTAAGTCCCAGGGGCAACTTTCCGAAGCACCGGTCAGACAACAGCAATCCAACACCATCAAACCGTTTAGAGGACCTCATGCTAATCAGGGCAGACACTTAGCTCCAGCCCCACTGGCCAGCTCCAGGCTGACCTGGCTTCTGACATCAAGGCATATGCCCCGCACCCCAGGCTGGAGAGGCTAGAAGTCACATCCATGTTGCTTCCAGCACTGCCACACCTGTGGAACCCCCTAGCCCTGACCAGCGTTACGCGGACTCCCGTTGTTCTTATAGACCCTGCCTTCTCTCCCAGGAAGCCTTCCCTGATGACATGTGTGTGCTCGCGGTGAGGATTCTATTCTGCCTCAGCTAAAGAGCAACCTGGCTGTGCCTGGGTAGCATAGTTTATTACATTCACTCTGTTTTCTGGGGAAGGGCTGGGCTCTTCCTCATCTAAATGTCCTAGTAATAATGATGGGGTTTGCAAGGAAAAGGAAGACAGAAATGAGAAGGGGTGGGGAGACAGAATGAAGGAGGATGGTGGGACAGACAGTCTCGGTGGCTAAGATCAGTACAGCCCCAGGGATTACACAAGAACCTTAGACCAGCCTTCTCTAAAGGTTATAATGGGCATGACATCTGAGTCATAGTTAAAGGTGAGCTCACACTGATGGGTGGTCTCCCATCTGCAGTCAGGGGGATAACAGAACAGAGACAGGGATGGGGGCCAAGTAGGGACATGGGAGAGTTTGCTTGCAGTAGCCCCCTTGTCCCCTCATGCAGGCTACTGGACTCCATTCCCGTGGAGAGGCCCACATAACAGGTGAGGCCAATCCGCTGGGCAGGGTTCAGCTGCGGCCAAGGGAAAGGGAGGGCGGTAATGTGGGGGAATCTCCCCGAAGAAAGGCAGTGAAGGAGAAACTTCATGGTGGCTTGTGCTGACTGGGCAGTTTCTGCAAGACACAGGATGGAAATGGGGACTCTGGCACCTCTCTCCCTTCCTGTAGCTGCGATGACATCACTAATCACCTATGCTCCTCCTTCCTGCTGAGGACAGATAGTCCTCTGTGTGCTTTGCCTAGGACTGGGCTCAACTGCCATTTGACTGACATCCACAAACAAAAGGCCCCTGGTTTCTGCTCCTGGGTACAGGTGGTGTTGTGGGAATCTGAGAGCCAGTTCAGAGGCAGGCTGAAGCCCTTGGCAAGTTGCTGGCAAAGCTGGAACACCGTGGAAGTCAGAATGCCAATTTTTCTCCTGTGCTGTGTTTCTTCTTGGTGTATGGACTGAGGCACAAGCTTGCCTGCCAGCATTTGTGGCAGTTGCAAGCCAGAGCAGAAATGCCAGTCATACCTGCCTCCTGAGAGAACCTGGCTCTTCCCCCAGCCTCAGAGAACCTAACACCCAGCCTTAGTCAAGACCCTACCGAAACAGGCTGCGTGGGTAGGCACAGGCGCACCCAGGAAGGAGAACTTTGCCTGCATCCCTCTGAATGACACAGATCATTTTTGCTAAATTCCAAAAGGTGGCAGCATTCTATTAAATATTCCTTTGCTGCTGAGGCTTCAGTAGGGGGCCTCCTGGCCAAAGAAACCAGGCAGGAAGTGAAGACTCCCAGAAGAAAAAGGAGATAGACAGCAATATCAGAAAGAATAAAGGGTCTGGTTCCTGCCAGGGAGAAAAGAAAGAAAGAGCTGTACACCTGGGAGGGAGAAGGCTGTGCATCTTGGGGATGTCTCTGTAAGCACGGAGGCCAGGGCGGCCCGGAGTTCTTGTTGTGTATGTATGGTCCTTTTCGTTGGTGTAGGGCAGGCCCCAGGATTAACCTCTACTCAGAGGAAACTGCAGATGTAAGTGCGTGATTGCTGGGATGCGCATACACAAGACTGTTCTATCCGCGAACACTAGGGACTGGCTCTGTGAAGGAACCCAGGGTGACCTCAGGATACCACAGCCTGTAGTCATGGCGACCAAATAAGCAGAATAACAGCTCTGTGAACACATCTACGAACAGCGATGGAGCTGTTCACACTCACTCACACAGGTGCCACTCCCCTGACATCCCAGTCACCACCCCTCAGGCCTCCAGCTGCACTTGGCTTTGGGGTGGTGTAGGAGGCTGAAGACTGACTCCTGCAAATTGGAACCCTTCAGTTCAGAAAACTGTTCCAAAGGGATGGTTTTCCTGAGCCATCCACCCTTGCTGGAGGAAGAACTTTCAGTGACTTGGAAGCAGCTTCTGAGCCACCGGGGCATGCTCCTGTTCATGGCTTGAATGCAAAGTGTGTGTCCTCACAGGCTCTTGTCTTTGTCCCCAGCTGTGATGCCCTTTCAGAAGCTTGGAGAACCTTTAGGAGGTGGAGCCTGACTAGGAGAAATGGTCTCTGGTTTAATGACCCAGCCATACTTCTGTCTGCTCTCTGCTTCCCAACTTCAGGCACAGTGTGCTCAGCAGCCTCACGGCCCTGCCACCATACCTTCCCCAGCACGGACTGTAACCCCTCCAAATACAAGGCAAAAGATGCCTTTCCTATCTTAAGATGCTTCCTATCGGTCACTCTGCCATAATCATAAATAATTAATACAGACGAAATCCTTCTTAGATCTGTGGGTGATCCAACTGGGGTGAGTATGTGTTTCTTTACATCTCCCCAGGAAAAGTCACACAGCACAAGGACACAGGACACATGTCATCCTTGAACTGTACAAGGGAAGGAAGGAGACAAGCATTTGAAGCTGAGAACTACTTCCCACGTCCCAAGTCGTGCTGGCTGTCACCATTACCATCCTCGTATTTCCAATGCCGGTGAGAGCCTCCTCCAGCTGGCAGCGCCAACTGAAAGGACCAAAGTCAGAGAGCAGAGCTGACTGCTCCCAAACACTGGTGCATGGAACTGGTGGAGAGAATGCCAAGGCCTCGGGCAGTCTGCTTCTTGAGGCAGACAAGGACTGAATACCCACCACAAGACCACAGCCTGGTCTCAGAATTCTCATTTTCATTCCTCCAAAAGCTGTCAGCGTCAACATTAACAAAAGCTAAACTTCCATACCCCTTCAGCTGTTCCGGAAGGCCTCCTTACCAGCCCAGAGAGGCCACTTTGTTTAACAAAAGACACCATCAATATTATTATGACTAAGGAAAATAACCACCCACTGTAAAACAGAACAATAATAACGGAAGAGTCCAAAGAAAAATGTGCAAACCTTCTATCGAGCTGAGCTTCCCATCTGCCTTGCTGACATCTCTCTCAGCATCAAGAGCAAGAAGGAATCTATGAATATAATTGTGTGCAAATGGAACCATGTGATAAATTCTGTATTTCTCCCTTAACAATATGTCACAAGCATCTTTCCAAGCCAATAAACATAAATCCTCACCAGAGAATCCTAGCAGCAGCTTGGAATTACTTTTTATGGCTACACACAATTTGCTTAAACAGTGCCTTATTGATGGATATGGGAGATTCGTGCTTTTATTCAAAGCATTTTTTTTGCTGCTGCAACCATTGAGTAAATACACAGAAGTGTCTTCTCACACATGTACTGCCATCCCCAAGGTACAAATACCTGGTATTTCCTAGGTTCCCATCTACAGGCTATGGCATTTTGGATTCTGTAAGAAGAATGCTTAGTATATCAAAGAGTGAACAGACTTAGTAGATCAAAGAGTGAACATTTGGAAGTTCATGAGAAAAATGGCCTGCTACAAACGGCTGGCCCAACGTAAGCTGCCCGCAACCAAGGTCACAAAGATCATGCCTTTTTGCCCATTCGGTGGTATTCTAACCAGGTCGAAGACTAGCAACACTCAGGATACCAGGGCTGAGGAAGAAGAAACAAGTTAGGGACCTGAGTCTTCACAGCGTGAATCTCAGCAAACCCCTCACCCCACAGCCCACCAGAGGGACCAGGGAATCCATGACATCTTCCTTTCCCAGCTCTACTGAGTGGCGCTTCAGGCTACAGCACCTACCTGAAAATCTGGGTGCTCTTCTAAGCACCACAAAAATGTAAACTAATTGGCCACAGATAACTAACTCATTTGTCAACCGCTTGTGATGGCTTGAGAATTTCTCAAATGTCTAGTGTTGCAAACTGCACCTGGGCAACAGTCCAGTTTTCCCTTTCAGTTCAATCCATTGATTACCCCGGTTAGTCAACAGCTGATTGCCAAGCGGGCCTGTGGGTGTCTCTACCCAACGGCAGGGTCATGCCTGCGTCCAGCGTGGCTGGGGTTGGCTAGGCTATGATCGTTGTCGGTCATGGGTATGGACTGAAAATATCTACAACACAAGCTGGTTCCATCAGAACCTAGCCCCACCACAGACTGGAGCTCCTGTTCACAAGCATCTATAGCACGGTGACTAGTAACAGTAATCACTGCTGACCTTCACTGTCGACTTCGCAGGATCGAGAATGACCTAGGAGGCACAGTGCTGTGCGTCTCTGTGAGTTTCTAGATTGGGTAAACTGAGAAAGAAATACCCACCACCTTGAATATGAGCCGAGCCACCCCGGGGTCCTGGAATAAACAAAAAGGAGAATGTGGGCTGAGCACAGGCTCTCTTCTGTCCCTGACTCCTGGCTACAATGTCAGTGAGTCCATCTGCCTCTACAGCCTTCCCCACCATGATGGACAGTATCCTCTCAAATTATGAGCCAAAGCAACCCTTCCTCATTTAAGTTTCTTCCTTTGGATACTTGGTCACAGCAATGAGAAAAGCAACCAAGGATGAGTTTGCTCACTCACAGAGGGGCACAGAAGCAGCATCTACCACATGGGGTCACTGATGGGGGCATCATGTGTGTAGACAGGGCACACTCATGCAGCCACGGTGTGGGATGGGAAAGTCATCACGTGCATGTCACTTCTTGTTGTCCTATTTTGCCTCTTATCCATTATAAATGAATACATTTATTTCATTCATTGTGAAATATTCACTGTGAAAATGTAGCTTTAGGGGGACAGATGGAGGCTACGTAACCATCTCTAGAGATTGAAGTTAGCACCATTTGGGACACAAAAAGCGAGAGAGAAAGAAGCATGTGAAATATGAAAACATAAATGCACAGCTGACTTCAGCCAGGCTGACCCAACACCAGCCATTGCAATCCCTTCCTTTCATCCATTCTCCACCACCACCTGCTGTCTTGCCAAACCCACTCTGCTGTAGTTGCCACACCATGTTCAACTCAATGTTCTTCTTGAATTAACTAAGACCCTGCAAAGGAAACCACATACTATCAGACTAAGTAAAAAAAAAAAAAGTGTAGCTTGTTGTAAATACAGAGAACAGTCACAAGCTAAACAGATAATGGTGACAGAAAGCCAGTGTACCAATGGAACAAAGCCCACAGTCCCCAGCAGTCTCTGGCAGACTCCAGACAGACCCACAGAGGAAAGGCACCAGGCAGCTATGAGCAGCACCCAGGAGATTCTGCACAGGAGACTGCAGAAATGTCAGGGCAGGAGGCTCAAGGCCATGGGCCCCATGGACGATCCTCAGAGGCTGCTTGGGAATCTAGCTCCAGCCAGCTTTGTTAACAGCCACGTGACCAGAGACTCCCAAGTCCAGAACCACGATGCATTAACTCGGTGTCACACAGTATCCCCACTGTCTGGTGACAACCAACTGCAGGAACATTTCCCCCAGCCAGCCAGGGCCTCATGTCAGCAAGGAAGAAGCCCTACTGTGGCCACTTTGCCAACCAATGCTCCCCAGACCCCTTTCCAGTTGATCCCAGTCCTCCTTGGCCAGCAATACTGGGCTTCCCACTCCCAGAGACAGAGGCGTGACCTGGAGAACTCCTGATGGCAACTGAAAGAGAGCTTAACAATCTCACACCCCTCAAAGCCTGTTATGTCTCCAGCAAAATCTATTTTACTTTTTAAACAATCCTGCTAATTGATGAGCAGGAGTAAAGAGGCTGAGAAGGATGTGAAACGTGCTGCCAGCTCCGACCTATCCAGCAAGTGCTGCCACTTACAGTATCTTGCGGGCTACTCTAGGCATGAGGGAGGGATTCTGGGTTGCTGTGCCCAGAGTTCTAAAACAAAACCACAGAAAGGATGAAGTCTCCAGGAACAGAAAGATTCTAATTTGGAGTAAAGTGACTTAGTAGAATGCCTGATCTAGTTACCCTCTGTGTCCCAGCCAGTCCACTTGAGTCCAGGTCTGCATGGCCCACTGTAG
>LOEQ01000477.1:280510-295390 GCA_001685075.1 Bramus lutescens | reverse complement strand
ATTACTTCCCAAGCTCTCTCAGGTTTTCCGTGGAGTTTGTTAACCACGTTGGGCACCATTCTGTAGTGATAGGGGAGAGCAGGCGTGCTTTTCGGCCCGCCCGGCTCAGAATGCTGGGAGAAAGAAAGCCGAGTCAGGCAGACCATGAAGCATGAAGCTCTGGCCCAAGATGGATGTAAGTTAGAACCTTCCCGGTAAGCCACCATTTCGTGGTGCTAACAAGATTATTAAAAATGGGTTAATTAAGATGTAAGAGTCAGCCACGAAGAGGCTAGATATAATGGGCCAGGCAGTGTTTAAATGAATACAATTTGTGTGTTGTTATTTCAGGTGTAAGGCTAGCCGTGCGAGAGCCGGGCGGGACGAAAAGCAGGCCTGCTCCCCTATCACTACAGTAATCAGGACAGGAAAAACCCCACCTAAAAATGGTGCCCAACATGGGACCACATACACCCACATGAAGCATGAGAAGGCTTTCAAAAGGGTTCCAAATGTGCAGAAACAGAGACAAATGCAGCTTTCTAGTCTCACAATGAGAGATGCAACTGCAGACAGCTGCCTACAAGATGGAGCCAGCTGCCAAATGCCATGAGCTAAGCAGCATGGTGGGGTCCCACAGTCTCTCACATGGGCCACAGTACAGAGGGCTTCTCTCAACTGCTGCCTGCAAGCTTAAGCTGCCAGCACAAGCTCTGCCAGCATGCCATGCTGCATGGTGGGTTTGGAGTTTTGCTCATGCAGACAGAAAAGGATTACAGATATGTAGTAAGGACAGATTCAGATGGAAAAAAATATCTCTAAATGGATTACAGTGTGTTTAAAAATATACAGCGACTTGAGAGAGAGAGAGAGAGAGAGAGAGAGAAGAAAAAGAGTATATACAGTCTTAGATTAAAAATATATAGTTTTAAAATAATATTTCTTAAAAGGGAATAAAGTAATAAAAAGCCACATAAAGATAAAAAATACACAGAGCCTGGATACTGTGTTACTGTGTTGTCCTTTTTTCTTTTCTTTTTTTTTTCTTTTTTGACTGCTGAGGAAAGAGCCATGGCTGCTAAGAGCACTGGACTAAAGCTGCTAGATTAAACCAACTGATATATTTCAAAAATATCTTGACTTCAAAATTTAAGGTAAAAGGTATGTTGCTTTGGGGGAGAGATTATGCTTTTATTTCCACAGGAAATAAGAAGCTGTGGATTCATTCCAGAATAAAAAAAAATCAGGTTTGATTAAGGAAGATACCCCTGAAAATCCTGGCTACATACATAAAGAAACCTAAAAGAGCCACAATATATAGGATGAATACTTTTTCTGCTCAAACATATAACAAAAAGATAATCTTTGACTGACTTCTGTACACTGACTTGAATTAATGCAGATATGCATGTTACCTTTAAAAGTTTGTGTATTTTCAGAGCAAAGAGACCAGACTCCAATGAAAACAAGTGGTCCAAGTGATCCAGCATCCAGAACAGATTCAAGGCTGCTGGCTGAGATGGTCCAGCCTCATAGCCTTCTCAAGCTGGTACTTCATTATTATCCCAACTTTCTCAAGGTTTACCCAAAGATAACAGGAACCCACAAACAACAGGAAGTAGTGTAGAAAGCAACATCTACATTCCCAAAAGATTGTTTATGGATGTTTGTCAACTTTTAAGGAGGGTTGGTTAAAATCATTATTGGTCATAGTCAGGAAAATAACTAAACAAAGGAGTTAAATTAAGAAGTCACTTTCTTTTTTTAAGATTTATATATTTATTATGTATGCAACATTCCTTCCATGTGTGCCTGCAGGCCAGAAGAGGGCACCAGATCTCATTGTAGATGGCTGTGAGCCACCATGTGGTTTCTGGGAATTGAACTCGGGACCTCTGGAAGAGCAGCCAGTGCTCTTAACCACTGAGCCATTCACCAGCCCCCAGAAGTCACTTTCTTAAAAGGGGTAATAGGACAGAGAAATGATAGGATAAACAGGTAGATTACTAAATCTATTTTAATAAAAAAACAGCTATTAATCTCAAAAGAGTTTACATTGGTATGGATTTTTAGTTAATTGGTACAAATTTAAAGTTATTTCTTTTATACTATATGTATATTGCTACTTTTGTTTGGAGTATTATGCTTACACATTTAAAAATGTAATGTATAATTAAGAAATACAGATTAATTGTCATCTATAATAGTCAAACGTATAGTCCTTTTAGGTATTTCTTTTTCAGCATCATATACAAATATATTCAAACATTTCAAAGACCTACCAGATACGGTATTTAATATGTTTAATAACCTGAGGCTATTGAGACACCTGATCCTGGTAGCACTGATCTACTTCAAGGAAGCCAATTGAGACAAAAAAATAAAAAATCAAAATAACTCCTAGTGCTCAGACTGACTATAGCACATAACTTATTCAGCCTAGTTGCACAAACTACCATCTTCTCGGAGGACAGAGGCCTTTCTCATTGTATCTTCAAACCCAAAGTCTTAAAATACTTTAAATATCCTACACAGAGGACCCAAATTCAGATCCCTAGGACTCCTGTAAAATCTGCATGTGACAACGTATACCTATAAGCTCAGTGCTGAGGAAACAGAGGAAAAGCTTACCAGCCAGCCAGTATAGATAAAGTGGTGAGCTCAGGTTCACTGAGAGACCCTGTCTCAAAAACATAAGTGGAGAGTGATAGAGATACCTAGTGTTGACCTCTGACCTATACGCACACGTACACATACACACATACACACATGCACAAACATGACAGACTCTGGTGAACTCTTAGACAGAGTGAGACCCTATCTCAACACACAAGACAAAAGAAAATGCCAAATATAATAGATATTCTCTACTATAAATACAAAATACATAACCTTAAATGATTTATTTTAACTTTACTTATGTGTATGCTTGTGTTTGGTTATGTGAATGTGAATGCAGGTTTCAACAGAGGCCAGAGACCTCATGACCCCTGGAGTTGAAGCTATAGGCAACTGGAAGCTACCCTATGCCAATGCTGGAAACCAAACTCAGGTCCTCTACAAGAGCACTGTATGAACCATCTCTTGATGCACTCACGGGCACGTGCACGCACACACACACTGTTCATTTGAACTAAGACTGACACAGATAAAAGCTGACAAAGTGGGAGTCATGAGCACAGAGGAGACCATATTCTGAGCCACAGTGGAAATCTATGAACATTTGGACTTGGTACTCCCTGCCTTGGAGCTCCCGTTTGACATCTGCCTGTGCACAGAACAGCCTGCACCAAGGAAGTGATCGTGAGATGATGACGTTCTGAGAGCAGCAACACCTTTTCCCTCACCCAGAGTCCAAGCAAATGCAGGCAGGCTCAGTAAAGGCCTAGGGGGTCTACAGGGAACACCAAGGGACAGTACTCAATGCCCAGTGTGTACAGCATCCTCAGTTGTTCGCTGTCTGAAGGAAGTAAGGAACTCTCCAGAAGGCAAAAGAAAACACAAACATCATCAAAATGACCAATGGAAGAAAGAGCTGAGGGTGAGCACTCACAAGAGGGAGAAAGTCATTCTGTCTTTGCACAGTTGAGTTTCACTGTCTGGACATACATCAGGGACAACTTGTTCCTTTTTCAATTTGTTTATTTTTGGGAAAACTAGATCAGTGTAGAGAAGGTTACTAAGCCAACATTTAACCTGATAATGCAGTTTGTTAATGAAAATGTCAAGCTTAAAAGTAAAAAGACAATTTTTTAACATTTTTTGAAAGAGTGTCTGTCGCTGGAATTGGTGCTCACAGATCCATCTAGATTGGCCAGTCAGTGACCCCCAGGGACCCACATGTCAACACTGGCCAGAACAGGCTGCGTAGGCTTTCATTTACTGAAATTTTGAAATAAAAATTAAAATGAGCTCACAGAATGAGTACAATTTTAGAACTTCTTTGGAGCTCAGTCAATGGGTGTGGACTAGATGCAGGAACTGCTGACTGACTTTCATGAGGAAAGTAAAGAAACAGCACACACACACCCTCCTACACACACTCCCAGAGCAGACAGTACTAATAGATCACTGCATCTTACTGCTGAGATAGAAATAACCTGAGCTGCTACTGATCCAATCCAGCTAACACACCAACTAACAGGAAGTCACATGCTGGGGGAGGGAGGACCCCAGAGCCTAGCCAAGACAAGCAGAGTCTTCAGCCACACACTTCCTCAATATCCCCATCCTGACCAGGCTAGGGTTTAAGTCATCCAGAATTTCAGCTACTTTTCTTACTGAGATGATAAAAAGACCCTAACAAAAACTTAAGGGAGAAAGAGTTCTGGCTCACAGTTTAAGACATCATCGACCATGGCGGTGAAGTCAGGGGAGCAAGAGCTTGAAGCAGCTGCTGTGTCCACAATCAAGAAGCAGAGAGCACGCTGCTGCTCCGGATTCTCTCTCTCCACTTACAAAGTTCAGCATCCTAACCAGGGAATGGTGTCACCCACAGAGGGCAGGTCTTCCATTTGATTCGATATAGTTGATATATTTGATAATATAGTCAAAATAAGCCCACACAGACATCCCAGAGGCCCATCCCCTGGCTGATTCCAGATATAGTTTGTCAAGTTGGCAATTAACACGAAACATGGCACCTAAGGTATCACTACTGCCCATGCCCATGTCCAGCACAGTGGAAGCCAGTGTTCCACGCCTATCTTCTTGCCACCTGTGAGCCACACGGTTGTCTCCAAACAACCTGTAATAAGGAACCCAGGCTGCCCTCACCATGCGACAACCCTGAAAATGCCGAGCAAGAAGCAGGGAGCGTTCCTCGCCCCTCTGCTTTGAAGATGGGAGATTAAATTTAGCTCCTATTCACAGATGTTAAATTCTTGGCCTTTCTCCGAGCAAAGAAATCAACGTGCCTGCACTCTGCGTTCTCCCCTGGAACAGGACCACTTCCAGCAATTCATTTGACTGACTGTGTCTTCTATTACCATGTAAACTGTTTCAGACTGCAAGAAGGAAAAAAAAGTGTTAATCTCCTCTCAGTAAGTCACAAAATAAAGAAATCAATTTCAAGGTCAATTTAGCCTGAATAACACCTGCTGCCCTTCCCTGTCACACTTGGGCTCCTCGGGAACGCTATGCTGTCGTCTATGGCGTCGAGAAGCAGATGAGAAGGTGGATCTCATGTCAGGTGGGGTCTTGCCAGGGAGACCCTGACCTCATTGCCCATTCATCCGGGGTGGGCAGGGTTAATGAAACCCAGTAAAGTGACCAGGCAGGGCAGGAGAAGGAATGCCACAGGGCCACCAGATGGCAGATGACTCCTGCAAAGTTAATCGACCTCTCTGAGCCTTCAAGTCTGCAAGTGTAATTACTGAAGATACCATGAGGGCTAGGTGATTTATAGTGCCATGCAAGCCAATCCATTGAGGAATTTGTCATATGGTAGACAGCCCAGGGAACTGTCCCTGACAGCCATGTTCATGTAGTTCCCCATGGTACTGTGTATGTGGTGTTGACATGCTTTGGGTCTCCAGGCTTGGTCCTGTGTCCTTACAGGCTTGGTCCTCAAGTGGTGCTATTAGGAAGTGATGGAGTCTCTGGGAGGTTGCCCTTGGGGCACTAAAGGTGCCATCTTGGAAGCTGGTTCTCTTGGGACCATCTGGTAGTCTTAGTGGGTCTCACCTCTCCATCTACTGGCTCTTGAGGTAGTCACACACATTGTCATCATTGCCACCCACCTGCATGTGCCTCATGTCACTCCATGCCTATGACCTTCCAAACCTCAGAAGGTCTTTCTGTGAAGCAGCTGCCTCCACAGCTAAGGCTGACCAAGGCTTCTCACCAACAAGTTGCCAAGAGTAATCCTTAAGGAAAAAGGCCCAGGAATCCCAGCTTGCTTTGAGCTGTCTGTAAGCTGCCTCACACTGAATGAAGCATTTGGCCTCCATGTGCTGGGGCTCTTCCTCCAGAAGGTAGAAGCCATGATATTACCAGTTTCTAGAAAGGGAACCTTCTCTTCCTCTTCTCTTTCCCTCCTTCTCTCCTCCTCCCTTTTTTTGTTTTTTGTTTGTTTGTTTGTTTTTATTTGGTTTTACTTTATAGCCCAGGCTGGCCTTAAGCTACTGATCCTTCTACCCCAATCCCATGTTGCCCCATCCAGCATTATCTTCATTTTGTAAATAGACAGAACTCAGAGAGGTAGAGTGACTTATTCAAGATCACCCAGGATAGAAGGGGCTAGACTTGGAACTCTGTTGTTGGCATGCTGTTCACAGCTACAAGACTAACCCTCACCCGCATTGAGGAAGGATGGTGTGTCTAGGGCACACTTACCCTCACCCGCATTGAGGAAGGATGGTGTGTCTAGGGCACACTTACCCTCACCCGCAGTGAGGAAGGATGGTGTGTCTAGGGCACACTTACCTTCACCCACAGTGAGGAAGGATGGGGTGTCTAGGGCACACTTACCCTCACCCACAGTGAGGAAGGATGGTGTGTCTAGGGCATTGTATTTCCTCCCTTTACGCTCCATACCAGCGATGAGGCTCATACAATGGGCCAGCACCTACTCAGGAAAGCTCCACCCAAGAGGGGAGAGCATTCTCAGGGCATTTCCTACAATGGGGTGGCTCTCTCTAGTCCTCTGCACACCACTGTCCCAGTCCTAGCCTCCTCGGGCTACTGCCCGAACTGGGCATGCGGCTGGTCATCCATATCCAAGGAACTCAGGTGTCCACAGGGGACTTCAACAGTCCAAACCACCCTTAAGATGTCTGCTCTCCCAGAGTTAATTCTGTGTTCCCATCTACCCATCCAATCAGCAGCCTGTCCCACCCTACCTGTGACGCTTTCATCTGTCTGTCCAGTTGGCAGTCCACCATCCCACCCTGCCTGTGACACATCTGTCCCACTTTGACTTCCTGATACTAACCCTAAACTCCACTCAAGGTCACCCCAATGACCTCTGCAAGGTCTCCTCGACTCCACATGCATCCTCTCAGTCCAGTCTCCACTTCACAATCTCACAGTCAGAGAGGTCATTTTCCCTGAACACACTGGCTCCCATCTCTCCCATTAACTCACACCACCAGCCCTCTCCCTACAGAGCATCACTCATGGTTTCCATGAGGATGTGCTGGGGCCCGATGTCCCTCAATGGTGGACACATAGAACATACATCTTACAGTACTGATACTGGAGCTAACCCAGGAGAGGTGCCCAGGGCTCTGATGGGAAACTGGGAGGGCCACTCAGCAATAGTAGGACACTGGCTGTATTCCTCATTACAAATAAAAGACAAATGTAAAAGAGAGGACACTCAGTTCTGTGCTATGATTCCCAGTCAGCTTCTTCAAAAATACTTAGACTGATTTTGAAACTGAAACTCCTGACACACACTTAAGTGTGAGGTTCTTTGGTATGCTCCCAGACAGTGGTGAATACGGCTATGGTTTCACCCTAGAAGGACTCCAGCCCATTGCTTTCACCCAGCCTGAACCCCTGTTCATCTTCTATTGCCATGGACATACATGATCTACAGTTTCTCTAAGTAGTGAGAATCTCCATTTCTGGATACTTTGCTTGGTACATTTTCCAAGTTCATTAGGCAATGACATGAGCCAAAGCTTCAGCTGTTCTAAGCTCTGTGACTATACAGGTGCTTGCTTGTGGGCATGTGCAGGTGAGTGAGGCCAAAGGTCAACCTATGAGATGCTGTTCCTACTGAGCCTACCACCTTGCTTTTTGAGACAGTCCCCCACTGGGATCTAGGGCTCCCTGACTAGGTTAGGCTGCCTGGCCAGTGATCCCAGGGATCTTCCTGTCTCTGTCTCTCCAGAACTAGAATTAGAAGCCATCGCGCCCATGCCTGCCTTTTTGTGAACGTGGGTGCTGGAGATTTGGTCCCCCATCTTGCAAGGCTAACACTTAATTGAACCACCTCCTCAACCCCTCATTTGTTCTGCCCCCAACATTTTATTTGGAAGTAAGGAGAGCATGTATCAAGGTATATGAATGGATATCAAGGACAATCTCCACCATGTTTATCCTGGAGATCAGACCCAGGTTCTTGGACGTGGGGGAGAGTCACTTCACCAGCTCTCCTTTGGATTTTAAGCTGAAAACCTCCTGGAGTGCAACAACCCACCTGCTTTTCTATCCCCTGACCTGTAGACAGACTTCTGGGTGTTGCCAGACTGAGTCTTGTCCCAGTGGTCACAGGGACTCCCTGTCATCTCCCCTTGTGCACAGTGGAGACTGTGTCACTCTCACCCACTGCTGGAGAAGTTGCTAGGCTTCAGCCACAGCTTGACACCATGCCTGAGGACTGGCCACAAGGGCCCTGGTCTCCCCACCTTCTCACCCACACTTGCTATGGCTTAACTTTCCAGGTCTGTTGGTGTCCTCTGTGGCTCTCTCTGTGGCTTTCATTTGCCTTTCCATGGTGACTAAGAAATGATCCTCTTCCTGAAGCTATGATGCTTGGTCAGCATGTGGTGGTTTGAACAGGAACAGGAATTAGACTCATGTGTGTGCATGCTTGGCCCATAGGGAGTGGCACTCTTAGGCAGTATGGTCTTGTTGGAGGAAGTGTGTCCCTGTGGAGGCGGGTTTTGAGGTCTTATAAGCTCAAATTTGGCCAGTGTGACAGTTTTTCTTCTGCTGCCTGTGGCACAAGATGTAGGACTCTTAGCTCCTTCTCCAGCACCGTGTCTGCCTGCATGCTGCCATGTCCCACCACGATGATAATGGACTGAACCTATGAATCTGTAAGTCACCCCAACTAAATGTTTTCCTTTATAAGAGTTGCCGTGGTCATGGTGTCTCTTCACAGCAATAAAACCTTAACTAAGACAGGCTGTTATCACAATACCCAACTGGATAACCATCTCCCGGTGGACCTGTGTGTCCAGTCCTTGTCCCACAAATGCCACATGGCTCTAACCCCCGCATCTAGAACAGAGTTCCTGAGTACCAAGTGGATATATAATTAGACAAGTGAATTATTCATCCTCATACATGGGAATCTGTGTGTCCACTTTCTTATTTGCATTCTGTTAAGACAGAGCCTAATATAGCCAAGATTGGCTTCAAGCTTACTGTAAATCTGAGGTTGACCTTAAAGCCCTGCTTCTTCCAAGTGTTAGAATCGCAGCTGTGCACCACCACATCTGGTTTTACGCAGAGCTAGGTACCTAAGACTTGGGGCACGGTAATCAAGAACTCTCCCGGTTAAACCACACCCTCAGCCTGTCTTGTTTCTGTGCCTTGCCGTGCAGAGCCCAGCACAGTCAAAGTCTTTCATCCGAATTGGCATGGCTTTAAAACAGATGTCCATATTAACAGGAACAGGTGAGAGAGGTCGCCTCTTTTGCCCCACCTGCCATCCTGTCAAGTACAATAAGTTATGGGCGTGAACATAGGTGTTTATGTATCAGGGAAGACAGATGAGCTGCTCTGGATCATTGAAGACCTGTCATGGGCAGAGTGCCACATGCCTGTAATCCAAACACGCAGAAGGCTGAGGCAGGAGAATCAAACGAAAGATCATATCATACACACCTAAAAAAAAAAAAGCCTGATGACCTTCCCCTAAGGTACTGAGATAAAGGGAAATGCCCCTCTGTGGTAGCCTGCCCCAGGAAACCCTCTGGGCTGTCCTTATCCCCTGTGGATATCACCGATTCAACTCTGACACTGGGGAAAGAGGATTAACACACGGGTTATGGCAGACATGTACCACCATCTGCTCCACAGCTGCTCGAGGCTGGAATGTCCTCTGGGCCAATCCTATCAGTGCGTCTTTAATTAAATTTGAGGATAGGAGCCTACCTATCCACACCTGCCTATATGCAGAACCAGGGTCTAGGCAAGCAAAGGAAGGCAATGCCTGTATTCTCCCAAAAAGTGCACAGGTTGGGAGCCTAAAGTCTAAAGGAGGCAGATGGTGACCTCCTCCCACCAGAAAAAAAAATGAAGTAGGGAAGCAGCTTGGTCAGGAGGAGAATGCTCGCTGTAGTAGCCATGGCTTCTGGCTAACAGGCGCCAAGCTGGTGGCCTGGCATCAGAAACATCCAAGTCTGCCCAGGTGAGGTGGGAGAAGAACAGACAGCGGCAGGAAGACGGCTCCTAACCCGCAGGCAGCTCTTCTGCCTGATGGGTACTTATCCATGCTGCATAGCACAAGCAAGGCCACCCAGACGGAAATGATTTCCTTAGATCGCCAAGCAGTCCTAGTGCTGCTCTCAGATCAGAGTGGAATCAACCAGGTGGTCAGAGGAACCCAAGGAAGAGAGACAGAGATGTCACCATGCTCTGCCTGGTCGGTTCCAACCCGATACAGGGCTGGCATTCTCCCAGTGTTGTGACCATGGGAAAGCCAGGTGAGGCAGCTAGGGAGGAAGCAGGCAGGAGTCCTGTCCAACAGGGACTCATGGAGGCCTGTAGAGATGCCATACAGTAGTTACGGCACTACTACGTAGTTATCATAGAATAAGGGTCATAAGAAAGGCTTGGCTCTAGCTCAGTTGGTAGGGTGGCTTGCCTAGCATTCCCAGGACCCTGAGTTCCATCTCTGGAACCACATAAACCAGGGGTGATGATGCAGGTCTGTTCCCAGCACTGGGAAGGAGGAGACATGAGGACCTGAAGCTTGGGGCCATCCTCTGCCAGATAGGGAGTTCAAGGCCAGTCTCTACCAGACACCCTGACAAAAAAAGAAAAAGAAAAAATTAAGTGATAAGAGATATTCAAGGTTCTCCAAGGAAATCCCCTGAGTACAAGCCTGGGAAGGTATCTCCAAAGACAGATCCAAGGAGTTAAATGAGTGCCTGAAGTGCCCAGAGTTGGCACTTCAAGAAACAAAAGGGCACCATAAAGATGATGCCATAGTCACAGGAAAAGCTGGGGAGACACAAATCAAAGAGAGACTGCATTTCAGGGGTGCAGTGGAGAGAAGGTCATAAGAATTCAATAGTCAAGGGAACTGTGGAGGTAGGGGGAGGGGACATGAGGAGGGAAGGTTGATAGCCTAGGGGTCCAGGGGATGATTGGGGGTGTTACCAGAGCAGCAGCCAGAAACCTCTGGGAAAAAACTATCACTTAAACTACAGGGCCAGCTTTGACCCCGTTGGAAATCCTGAGATGTGGCCATTTCATGTGGTTGGATCACAGGCATTGCAGGGATCTGGCCACGGAGTCCTGTGGAGATTTTGATCTTGATTTTTGTCTCCATTTAACCTGGATTGCCTACAAGGCTCATTACCACTGCTTCACAGACAGATTCTTTGGATGCATTTGATTTCTAGAGAACTTTGAAAGGGCTCGGAAGTACCAGCTGTCCGTGGAATATTAATAAAACAATAAGGCCACTTGTGTAGGGGGAGCCGCAGTTCAGGGCGCCTGCAGGACGCACCTGGTCTCCTGGCCACACTGCCTGGATTGGAATTGAAGATACTTTCATGACAGCCAATAAACTTAGAAATGTCAGACTGCAGGCTGGAGTGTCCTCATGGGGTTCAGGGTCCAAGGTCCTTCATGGACTGTAGGAGGATGCAGCAGGTGAGATCAATCTTTTTCTCATTTTATATACCAATTCCAGTTCTCCCTCCCTTCCCTCCTCCCACTTCCCCACCTTTTCCTAACCCACTCTCACATCCACTCCCATGGGGAATCAACAAAGTCTGGCACATCACTTTGAGGCAGGATCAAGGCCCTTCCCCCCATATCTAGGCTGAGCAAGGTATCCCTCCAAAGAGAATGGGCTCCAAAAAGCTAGTTCAAGTACTAGGGATAAATTCTGGCCCCACTGCCAGTAGCCCTAGAGACTGCCTCAGTCACACAACTATCACCCACATTAAGAGGGCCTATTTTGGACCTATGCAGGTTCCCCCACTGTTAGTTCAGACTCAGTGAGCTCCCACTAGCTCAGGTCAGCTGTTTCTGTAGGTTTCCCATCATGGACTGATTACAGGGGAAGGACAGTTCAGGCACCCTCTCCACTATTGCTTAGGATCTTAGCTGGAGTCATCCTTGTGGATTCCCTAGTGCCAAGTTTCTTGCTAGCCCCATAATGGCTTCCTCAATCAGGATATCTCTTTCCTTGCTCTCCCTCGGACAAAGGACTGATCTCCAAAATATACAAAGAACTCAAGAAACTAGACATCAAAAGAACAAATAATTCATTTTAAAAATGAGGTACAGATCTAAACTGAGAATTTTCAACAGAGGAATCTCAAATGGCCAAAAGATACTGAAGGTATTGTTCAACATCCTTAACCATCAGGAAAATGCAAACCGAAATGACTCTGAGGTACCATCTTACACCTATCAGAATGACTAAGATCAAAAACACCAATGATAGCTTATTCTGGAGAGGATGTGGAGTAAGGGGAACACTCCTTCATTGCTGGTGGGAATGCAAACTTGTACAACCACTTTGGAAATCAGTATGGTGGTTTCTCAGAAAATTGGGTGTCAGTCTACCTCAAGACCCAGCAATACCACTCTTGGGCATATACCCAAAGGATAAACAATCATACCATAAGGACATTTGCTCAACTGTGTTCATAGCAGCATTATTCATAATAGCCTGAGCCTGAAAACAACCTAGATGCCCCTCAACCAAAGAATGGATAAAGAAAATGTGGTACATTTACCCAATGGAGTACTTCTCAGCGGTTAAAAAAAATCATCTCAAAATTTGCAGGCAAATGGATAACCAGCCTATACTCTATGACCCCAGAGAAGCTAAGTACAAAGAGAACCCTAAGAGAAACATGCATGGATCTCCTTGGGAAAGGAAAATAGACAAGAACTCCTGAGAAAACTGGGAACATGGTGGGGGGTGGAAGGGGAGGGGAGGGATCAAACGGAGAGAAGAACATGAAGGAATGGGATGGCTGAGATGGGGAGATCAGTCTCTTATTCTTCCTACCTCATTCGCTCTCAACACACACACACACACACATGCACACATCAAATAAGTAAAACTTGGTTATGAGAATATTAAAAAACAGAAACCGCAATAGCAGTTTTTGCAATTGAGGGCAAGTTGACCCTTTCCTAGAAAAACATCAGAAATTACACTCACACACTGCACCCCCAAAGCTCTTTGCCAATCTAAATGTTTAACTGCTTGGGGAAAACAGGCATAAAAACCCATTCCTAGGGCTTTGCATATGCCAGGAAGCATCCCACCACTGAACTCTAACCCAAGCCCTGTTTTGTTCTCTTTCTTTTCAAGAAGACCCTAGTCTGATCTTGAACTCCCAGGCTCAAGCAATCCTCCTGCCTCAGCCTATCAAGCTCTGAACTTGACACACACACACACACAGCATCATGCCCAGCTTTGAAATTTTCCCCCTAAATATGACTTGGTCTTATGTCCCTGGTCCCATCCAAGGCTCTTTATGTTAGGTAAAACTAGTAGAAATCTCTGCATGGGGGGTGTGGGGAAGGGGTGATGCTACAAGAAGTTTATGCCTAGCACTGCCTTGCTTAAGAAAGGCCCTGGAAGATTGCAAAGTGAAGGAATGTTGACCAAACCTGTTATGGCATGCTCACTCTCTCTTCTAGGCAGGTACCAGGGAGGTCCCCAAGGGCAGGCTGCTCCAGATGGGGTCAGAGATTACTGTAGGGCTTGGGCTGTTCTTATATGGACTTAGGTAAGATTCCGTTTCCCCGTGAAATGCCAACCAACAAAGCCACTTCATGATTTAACATTAACCATGTTTGAGGGGGGAGGTGAACCCACCCCCAAAACAGATCTGTGCCTCAGTAACCCCTCCCCAGCCCAAAGGGACACCCCTCTTCCTCTTCAAAGAGAGGGTATCATTAGCTATAAAGCCAGCACCAAACACCTGGAATTGGCTGGTTCCCAGTCTCACACCATAACTACTCATGCTTTTATCTGGGAAGATTTTTCCTTCACCAGGCGAAATGCATTGTTAAATATAAAGACATCATTCTAGGGTTCCTGGAATTGTTTGATTAAGAAAAACAAGGAGCTGGGAAGAGAACCCAGTCTACAAATTGCTTATCATGTAAGCGTGAGAGCAAGTTCAAGCCCTCAGCACCTACAGGAAAAGCTAGGCATGATGGCACATGCCTAGACTCCAGACTTGGTGTGCTAGTAGTTTTGTCAACTTGACACAAGCTGGTGTCATTTGGGAAGAGGGAACCTTAATTGAAGAAAATGCCCCCACCAGACTGGCCTGCGGGTAAACCTGAGGTGCATTTTCATAACTGATGGTTGATGTGGGAGGGACCCAGCTCACTGTGGCTGGTGCAACCCCTGGGCTGCTGTTCTATAAGAAAGCAGGTTGAGCAAGGCACAAGGAGCAAGCCAGTAAGTCGGCTTCACCATGGCCTCTGCATCAGCTCCTGCTTCCAGGTTCCTGCCGTGTGGATTCCTGCTTTTACTTCCCTCCGTGGCGGACTGTGAGGTGGAACGATAAGTTGAAATAAACCCTTTCTTCCTGTCGTAGTTTGGGTTTGCTGTGACAAAAACCATAACCAAATACAAGTTGGGGAGACAAGGGTTTATTTGGCTTCTACTTCCATATTCTGTTCGTCACTGAAGGAAGTCAGGACAGGAACTCAAACAGCAGGATCCTAGAGGCAGGAGCTGATGCAAAGCCCGTGGAGGGGCCCACTTACTGGCTTGCTCCCCAGGCTTGCTCACTCTGCTTTCTTATAGAACCCAGGGCTAGACCATCTCCCAATAATCACTAATTGAGAAATTGCCTTACACCTGGATCTTATGAAGGCATTTCCTCAACTGAGGATCCTTCCTCCCTGATGACTCTAACTTGTTTGAGGGGGGCTGCTTGTTGGTTCCCAGCCGCCCAGCTAACTTAGACCCAAAATAATCACACAGAAACTGTATTAATTAAATCA
>LOEQ01000477.1:264271-277056 GCA_001685075.1 Bramus lutescens | reverse complement strand
TCACCACCATCATCATCACCATCATCATCACCACCATCACCACCACCATCATCATCATCATCATCATCACCACCATCATCATCATCACCGTCATTGCCATGGCATCATGGGGTGGCTCAGCCACACAAAATGACTTCTTAAGACTCACTTTCTGTAGCTAGGGACAAGCAGAAGGGACTTGGTGCCCTCAGAATTTCAAGAAGCACCTACTGTGGACTGGCTTGGAGAAACAGACAAGAAACCTCGAGAGGAGCCAGCTTTGAGGGACCCACCATCTCAGCCAGGCCAGGCAAGAGGCTAGCATGTCAGCCACCTGTCTAGGAAAGCATTCGGGCACACCCGCTGGCTGTGCTCATACAAAATGCCTCCAAGTCCCCTCTCATCTCCTCTCAGCCCATCTCCCATCCACAAATGTGCTCTCCCAACATGCGTTCTACCCAGGGGATGAACGACAACAGCTGAACTTCTGGTTTCAGCTGAGAGAGCTTATCATACATGTATAAAGTGTCTCAATTAGGGTTTCTATTGCTGTGAAGAGACACCATAACCACAGCAGCTCTTATAAAGGAAAACATTTATTGGGGTGGCTTACATTTTCAGAGGTTTATTCCATTGTCATCATGATGGGACATGGTGGCATGTAGGCAGGCATGGTGCTGGAGAAAGATCTGAGATTTCTTACATCTTGACATACAGGCAACAGGAAGTGGTCTGTCTCACTGAGGGTAGCTTGAGCATAGGAGACTCCAAAGCCTACCCCCACAGTGACACACTTCCTCCAACAAAGCTATACCTACTCCAACAAAGCCACACTTCCTAATAGTGCCATTCCATTTGTGGGGCCATTTTCTTTCCACCACAGCAAGTAAAAGTAAAAGAACAAATAGCAAACTGCAAATAATAAACCATCATCAAATCAGGCACTTACAACACCCAGCAGAAACCACCTGGGGAAGATCCACTGAGGCTGCCAGAGGTACCAGGAGAGGGAGGGGTTAGGAAGAACATTTCCCTTCAGGTAAGGCTCCCAAGCAAAAAAAAAAACAGCAAGAAGCAAAACATCACCAACTGGGCACTTACAACATCCAGTAGTAATGGCTGAGGAAGCCCTGGAACGGCCATGCTGGCACTCCTGACTGAGGTCTCCAGGCAGAGCTTCCTCTGTCTTCTCCTGGATGCACTTCCAGCTTCTCATTCCCTACAGATATTTTTATGCTACCGGATGAATAATAGTAACTCCTGTTGGAAACAGCTTACCATCTAGCTGTTCTCAAAGTGCCATGTTTTTTCACACCCTTGCCTGCTACTGTTTTGTTTTCTCCCTGTGACAGGCTTGGGGCCCATCTCACAGAAAAGTGAACCATGGAGAATTCTTGCAATAAGTTTTCTTGAGTCCAGGATGAAAGTGTCCTCCTCACTCCCAGAGTCCACTATGAACAAGGGCAAGCAGTTCATGACAGTTTCCCCAAATGATTTCTATTAATGGCGTGGGATCCCCCACTTCTCAGCCCTGCCATTCCTTCTGCCCTGGACTAAATGAGTATTATTATGACAACTGCCTGAAGATCCTCCCATCACCTGCCCTTGGCCTCGGCCTCTATTTGTTTCCATAGTAGCAGGACTAGCCTTTCTTCCGCTAAGAATCCTGCAGTGCCTGCCACCTTCCTCCCAACACATTCCCACACTCCCTTTGTCCTCCTGTGCTCACCCCGTGTCCCAAGCCCCTTTCCTAGCATATGTAGTTCTACCTAGCCTCCCTAGCCCCTCCTGTCTACGAGACAGTCTTGCCTCTTCATACATGCACTCCGTTATCCTCTGTGAGGCTCCTCTGGTCCCCTCCCCTCTAATGCTACCAATCCCACCCTGGGGATCTAGGTCTCACCCCTGTTAGCTTTTCTGTGTAGTGCTATTTTACAGGTTGCCTATTGTCTTGCAAAACCACTCATTCCCACCCATGATCTTGACTCCTGGGGACCATGAAGCAATGTTCCTGTAGAATGTGGCTGTTATAACTGGGAAGGGGTTACCAGTAACTTCTACAGAGCAGAAAGGAGAGATGCCATCCCACATCTAGCAGCATGCAGTACAATGACTGTGTAAAATGAGTACAAGAGGCTCATCTGCTGTGGTCACTGTTGTGAACCCTCTGCTGGAAAAGCACTTTGGAGCTAAGCACAGCAGAACAGCTGTCATCCCAGCATTTGTGAGGTTGAAAAAGGAAAATCAAGAGTTCAAGACCAGCCTTGACTACATGTGATCCTGGGAGAGAGGGGATTCAGAGAAAGAGTAGGGAGGGAAAGAGTGGGGGAAGGGAGGGAGGGAGAAAAAGAAGGGAGAGAAGAGGAAGGGAAGGAGGGAAAGGGGGAAAGAAGGAAGGGAGGGAGGGAAGGAAGGAGGCAGGGAGAGAGGGGAAATAACTCAGTTGCTGAAGTGCTTGCTGCACAGCCTAAGGACCCATGTCCAATATCCCATAATACATGCTTTGAAAAAGCTAGGCGAAATGCAAGCCCATTGGTTTGGAACGAGAATAAGAGAAAGAACACAGTGCAGTGAAAGGGCCCCAGGGGTTGTCGTGAAGCTGGGAATGCGAGGAAGCCCACCAAGTCTGGGGCCTGATTTGCATCTGCACACCTCATACTCCTCTGTGAAGGTCACTGCATGTGGCACTATGAAAAGGTTGATAAAATTTGAAACACTCCTAGTGCGGATCATTTCACATAACTGCTGAGCCTTGCTCACAGCTTAATCTTTGGGGCAGTTGCAATATGATTGGCATTTTTGTCTTTTTCCTGGGATTTCTTAATGAAGGAGACACAGTGGAGTGAACCCTGGATCAACCAAAGAGAAAGATGCAGGTCTGGGCTCTGGCAGTGGTTTGGTGGGGAAAGCATTTTCCACACAAGCCTGAGGACCTCAGTTCAATCCCCAGAACACACATTTAGAAAATAGCCAGGCATGCTGGACTTACTTGCAATTCCATAACTAGATTATTGGGGCTCATTGATCAGCCAGTGAACTCCACCTAGTGAGAGACTCTACTCTGACCCATACATACGTACACACAGAAAGATAAGGGGGTGTGGAGAGAGAGAGAGACAGAGAGAGACAGAGAGAGAGACACACAGAGAGAGAGATCAGAAAGTAAATAGAGAAGGTGGGTATGGCAACACATTTCTGTGATCCAAAGCATAAAAGGCTAAGGAAGGAAGACTGGAAGACTGTGAGTTCAAGGGAAGCCTGGGCAGCACAATGACACTCTATCTAAAGAAATAAAAGAGAATTCATGCCAGAATAGGGACATGGGGTTCCAAGTCCAGACTTTCCCTTACAATCTGAAATCTTGAGCAAATGACCTTGTTTCTTGAATCCCTAGTTTCCTATGCTTAAGATGTGCCTGAAAACACGACTCACACCAAGAGCCTTGTGTGGGCTAAGAAGGGGATGGATTCAGTGTGCACGGCAAGGCACCTGGTGCCTCAGTCATCACATGTGATGGTGAAGATGGTAAGCATGAGGAGGGCAAAGGTATCAATGATGGCGGTGATGCTGGGGATTATGACATGGATGGCGATTGTCATGATGACGGAGACAATGTTGGTGATGAGGGTGATGGTGATGAAAAGATGGTATGATTACTTGTTGATCACAGTGACGGTAGAGGCATATCATCAAAAAGATGAGGGTGCCAATGATCACATCAATCATAGCTGCGATCCTGGAGTTCACAATGGAGACGGCCACTGCAGAAAAGACGGTGACAGTGGAGACCATGCTGATGGCAGTCACAAGGACAAGAGTGGTGATGGTGACATTATATTGGTGAGGATAGTAGAGACAGAAGATGAAGATAAGGGTGGTAGCGATCGTGATGGTGGGCTATACTGAAGGTGGTCATGGTGAAAACAATGTTGACGAAGGTGACAAGAATGACTGTGTGCTGACAGGAACAGTATGATCATATTGGTGATGAGGATGATGGTGGAGACTGCTGATAGAGGCAATGAGAATGATGGGGTGGCAACAGCAGAGAGTGATTGCAATGGATTTCATCGCCACCTACAAAGACCCGTTGGCTCTTCTTGGTGAACTTGGCTATTCCACTGCCAGTCTCTGCTGTCCCCCTCACCAGCCACCAACCATATCGGTCAGCCTTGTTCTCTCCATAAAACTCTGGACCAAAGGACTCTCCACTGCCACCTCTGTTTGGCTCTGAGCAGGTGACTCCCCACACTCTTGGATGCCTCACTTCCCTCACCTGGAAAATGGAACTGTAGTTAGTGATTGCATGCATACTGGGTGGCAGCAAGATGAGAAGCATGTGAACTTGTTTTACATTTAGAAGAGAGCCCAGTGCCTTGTGGAGATTTAATGTGTGCTTATTATTAACTAATCCCTAATCTATAAATACGTTATGCCCACCTAACCACTCCAGAATGCTATAGCCCCCTGCTACGTGCATTCACATAACCACAGGCATGAGGCTTGGGGTACAACTAGATACCCAGCCTTCCTCTCCTGGCTCCAGCTACAATTTGCTTCCTTCGTTTTCTCACAAGACTGCTCTGTTCTGGGAACAGTGATCTATCTGAAAGCCTTTGTTTGGCATTTTCGGTCCAACTAATTGTGAGACTCATCAGCTCAGGCAGAAATCCAAACACCGTCGGCTGGTAATGCAACAGAACAGAAATGTGTTTGGATGTTTGGACTCCTGTCTGGTGAAGCCACTTCATCCTGATGAATAGCGACATGTGGAAATCAATCCAGGTCACTCAGGAGAACAACTTGGTATTCAGTGTCCAAATGAATTGCTGCTAATTTATTATGGGCGATTTGATTAAATACACAAGGAAAAAGTGAGTCGATGTGTGCTTCCACAGTGAATTGTCTTGTGGCTCATTTGAAAGCGTCTCCAAGACTCAACAAAAAAGTGATCCATTTCAAATCAGTCTAGAACAATGCGTGTTGTTCATCCTTAAGGTTCTCGATATTATTTCTGTCCTTCCTTTATTCTGTCTTGAGGAAATGGGCTGAGTTAAAGTCAACCAACATAAGGAAATCCACTTCCCCAAAAAATAATATCCAGAATGACTTTCTGTGCAAGTCAATTTCTTGTCATTGTGACAGAATGTCTGATAACTGAAAGTAGACAAACTGGCTTTACCAAGAAGATGTTGTGAACTCATGGTCTATGGCCTTCAGCCCTTTATGTGGCCTAGCACACAATCATAAACATACTTAAACATTATGAGGTGTGAGGATTTTTTAACTCAAGTGTGTAGTTTTTTAGTGTAAACTCTGAAGATGACAACATTGTGTCACAAAAGGTTGGACATGCCTGATAGGGGTATATGGGTTTCAGTCCACAGCCAGTTGGGTCCATGGAGCTGAACCTACTGCTGGATAGGCCATCATGGAAGGGAGAATGTGTAGAAGAGGATCCTTAGAATTCACATTTTTAAAAAGCAAGGCACACTGGCCTGTTTTGTAGTCCCTGTACTGGGGAGGAGAAGACAAGCAGATCCTAGCACTCCCTGATCAGCCTAACATACTCAGTAACTACTAAGTCATTGGAAGACCATGTCTCAAAAACATGGCAACTAGCAATGATGCCAAGGCTGTCCTCTGAACTCCACATGCATGCACACACATTTGCACACAGAGACATACACACTCACGAGATACACTCTCATACAACCTGCACACACAGTTATTATTATCATCTATTAGACTTCACAAACAATAGAGCCCAAGAAGGGACCCAGGAATTCAATTCAGCTGGAAGAAATGCAAACATAACCCAGGAAAAGGCAATGAGGGGCAGCCGGAGGCATCTCCGGGGAACAGCCGGAGACGTTCCTGTCCTTACACTGTTGTTTACAAGTCTGTCTCGGTACTTGCAGGAGTGGATAAGGGTGATGTGGCTTTGACCACATCCAGCTCATTGCTGAGTACCACTGATGGACAGAGAAGGAAAAGAAATCGGAGGCAGATAAGCAGTTGCAGGAGCTGGGGAAAATGGGAAGCCGGAAGTTGATTATCAAAGGCTCAAGTATCTTCTGGGGTGATGATGTAAAGTTGATTGTGGAGATCGCTGCACAGCTGGAGTGTTACAGAAATCACTAAACTGCAGGCTGAAAGAACACACTGGCATATGAGCTGTACCTTGGAAAAGCTGTTATTTAAGAAGGAATAAATCACAGAAGAGGGAGGGAGCTGGCACAGTCAGTAAAGTGTTTGCCATGCAGACATAAGGGCCTGAGCTCGTCCCCAGAGTCCCCACTAGCAGCAGAGAGCTCCGTGTGTTCAAACACACCTGCCATCCCAGTTTAGGAGAGGCAGAGTCTGCGGCCTCACTCCTTCAGAGGCTTCAGTAGCAGCTCGAGCAGGTGACCTTCTGGTGAGACACCATTGGCTGGCAAGTNATGCTCTGTTGGCTACTTTCTGTTGGAATGACCAAAATCCCCAAGAGAAACGACTTAAAGGAGGAAAGCTTTCTTTTACCTGGTGGCTTCTGAGGTTCCATGCTCCAGGGCAAAACCCTGTGACAAGTGTCTGGAGCCTGTGGCCGATGGAAAGTACTCATCCCATGGACGACAGGAAGTAGGAAGTGAGACCCGAAGAACAAGGGATATACCCCAAGGACCTGTCCCTACCCCAGGACCTGCCTTCTTGCAGATAGGCCTCACCCCCAAAGGGTCTAAGACCTCCCAAAATAGTGCCACCAGCTGGGGAACAAGCATACAACACATGTGCCTGTAGGGGACATTTAATATTTGATCCATAACATGTGCCCTGGAAAACTGAGGCTGGTGGTTGCCAGGGTGTGTGACACTCCATTCCAAAACCAGCCTTGCCATCTACCTGTCTTCCTGCTCCTCCCCTCGCTGTTAATCCTGACAAATGGCTCTCAGGACCCTTGGGTTTCCTGGTAACCCTGACACACTCAACTATCACGGAAGCCCCAAGCTCATGAATAACCAGAGTCACAAAGGCGAGACCAATATGTTCATTCTTTGGGGCCTGAGCCTGACAGTTCCAGAATCGAGAAAGAAGGCAGCTCTCTCCAGCAGATGTCTGAGCTCCTGACTGGAATCGCTGGCAGCGCCAGGCCAGACTTGACAGATCACCACTGACCGTCAATTACCATGCTTTGCCACGGTTGATGTTCCCAGAAATCATCGCAGATAGAGCAGAAATAAATCTGTTCCCTCACGTCGCTCTTTGTCCTGGACACTGAGTAGTCACTCTGACTTTGCTCCCAGCTCGGACAGACTCTTGTCTTTGAGCTAAGGATGAAGTGACAGGCAGGAGTTCAGAGCACATGGCAGTGACCCCTGCTACAGCACTTTCGGCACTGTGTGGAGTGTTCAGTGCACTAAGGTAGGAACAGGTGGCAAAAGCAAGGAAGGACAGCAAGTAAACGCAATTCCTCAAAGGACAATGATACCCTTTGAAGAAAAAAAATCTCATTAATTCCAGGGTCATCACCCTAAAGTGAAGTTGAAAAGAAACCAAGCCCAGGTTCTTTGAGTCATTTCTCCTAAAATATACCTGAAAATAGACAAGTGAGCCTAAATCCAGGTTCTCAAAAAAGGGGGTGGATAGCCCAGCCCAAAGCACAAGTACCTCACTGAAATAAGCGAATTTCAGATAATCCGTAGGTCAAAGAGCATGGAGGCTCATTCTTGGTGAATGTAATCTACAAAGGTCTAATATTAAAATAAAATTGGAAATGCATTCAGATCCAGATATGGTCACCCTCTCCAAGATGTCCAACAGGGCCTGACAGTCACATAATGGGTTTCCTTTGTACTTTTTCTTCCCGGCTAATTAAGTTAGGTTGCTTTGCTTCTGTTTCCAGAAATGCCCAGCAGGCTTGTCTCTGCCCCCTGGTCTGGCTGAGAGAGAAGCAGGGACTCTTGAAGAGGGCTGCTGGGGCAGCAGCCTGTCATCCCAGCCACCAGGGAGACAGAGGCAAGAGCAGTACAAAGTCAAGCCCAGCGTGAGCTGCTGCCACTGTGTGACTTAGTGAGACCCTGTCTCAAAATTAAAAGTCAAAAGAGTTGACGGTGTCACTCAGTGGTAGAATCCTATCCTGGCCTGTGCAAGGCCCTGAGCTCAATCCCCAGCACCACAGAAACAAGAATCAAAAGATTTCTTAAATGAAGTTATAGCTTCCCCCACATTTTACCCAAATCTGTTGTCACTTAATGATAACTATCAGAAATAAAGAGCCAGAATGAGATAGAATTACTGCTTTCAGTGGCTGTTACCTGAGGTCCAAGGGAGTCAATTCCCATTTCTTAAAAATATCCAAGCACCTTACAACCCCTTCCAAGCAGGGTTGTTTCAGGGGAAGACAAGTTGACAGGAGGAATCTGGGTAATTATGAACCCCAACACTAAAATGGGACTTTTTCTACAGTGTTAAATCCCCAGGGAAGGCAAAGCAAAAGGTTGGGGTGTCTGTGAAATGCATGGGTATCTCCCCCACAGAAGGCCAAGGGCAGATACAAGGGTCCACAAGACAATACACCCCAAGTGAAAAACGCATTGAATGTTGGTGAGTCTTGAAATTTTGAGTAAAAACTGGAGCAGAGAAGTAAATGGTATAAAATCATTTGTGCAGCAAGCATTTGGTCTCTGCTGGACCTCGTGGCCCCACAGCGCTAGCAAAGAAACCAGGCTCTTGCCCTGTTGGAGCTGTGAATACAGAGAAATAAAACATACCAGGTATCAGGGTGAAAGGTGACATCAGGTCACACGACTTGAGAGAATGAATCATCCCAAGCCTGCAGATCAGAGCATGCTCGAGGAGGGGATTTCTGAGCTAATAGTTCAAAGATGCGTGGAGGAGAAAGATTGCAAATACAAGCAGCCAGAGGAAGGGAAGAAATGTGTGTGGTAAGCAAGCTCTTCACAGGGTAGATAAACGCCCCAAATTCACCTGTTTTCCTCTGCCGTTAGGAAGAGAAAATAAAGCACACAGGCAAAACTAGATGCTGGTAAGAAAGCTTCAAGTGGAGGGATGGGCCGGGTGAAAGAAAGGGTTGGGAGACAGCCAAGCCCCATCAAGCAAGAGAGTCAGGAGCAACGTGGAGCCCACAAAGAAGGAAGGTCAGTTGGTGTGGGCCCCAAATATTACACAGAATGACTAAGGAAATCAGAGGTACTCCATGTGTCTGGCTGGCTGTCATTTCCCAGCTAAGGAAGAGGTGATGGGCACCCAGGTCACTTTCATAAGATTGTGTGGGTAAATCTGATTGGTGGAGAAGGAGACATGGGCAGTTTGTTTCTATTTCTAAAGGAAAGTGAGGGACCTGAGGTCCTAGGAACCTCCCGAACAGGGAATGTGGCAGCCTCCAGGAAGGAACAGAGGTGAGTTCCTTCACCCTGTAGCCAAGGATCAGCCCCAGTTAGACCCAGAGTTACGTGTCTCCTTGCCCTGCAGTAATTCTGTGGCTTTGTACTTCTTGGTTTTAAAAGTTTATAAGTAAGTCCATTTCTGGATTTCTTATCCTACACACTGTATTTCAGATTTGATGTTCACAGCCACACTAGACTACAAAAGTAATGGTCTCTAAATTATTGGTAATTATGGCCTTTAAGATAGATCTAAAACAGATTAAAAAGAGAAAGACAGCACAGTTCAACAGGCTGAAAACAGGAATCAGGGTATGCTGCTCCACCCAAAAAAGGGGCGAGGTCTGCACCCAGTTTCCTTTGCTCATGACAGCCTTAGTTAAAGGTTCCCCAAACTACAGGAGCCTCCCCAAGGCTGATGGTGCATCAAGTATGTGTTGGCCTGCACCTGTAATCCCTGCACTTGAGAGGGAGAGGAAAGAAGATCATGGATTTGAGGCCCATCTGAGATACATAGTGAGACCCTGTCTCAAAACAGAGAGAAAATTCAATTCCTTCTTGAGCCCTAGGCACCAACCTCAGCCAACCTGGGGTATGTCCACACGTAACCATTATATGACTGCAGAGAGTTTCAAGGGTTACAAGTCCCAGGACTCCTCTGAGTCATCGAAGCTTGTACCTTGTACCACCCAGGTAGACCTAACCTTGAGTTCCAAAGCTAGCAGGTGGGGCAGGGCTCTCAAGGTGTCATCTCCCAGGTGTCTGAGACTCAAAAGAGAATGTGAATGTCTCTTTATTTGCCCTTAAATGAGTCCCTGTCACACACCTCAGCGAGTGTGGAAGGCCTGGCCCAGAGAACCACCAAGACGACCGTTTGCCAAGTGATGAAGAGACAGTCTAGTGGTCCTAGTCACAAACCAGACGTGACAGCAGGACTTTGGTGGCCCAGAGCAGAAATCTTTCACAAGAACCACGTTTAGAATCCCCTTGACATGAAAAGGGTCCGTCTTGCTTGGCAACTTTGTCTCAGGCTTTTCGTTCCTCTCTTAGGAACCGCTCTGGCCACAGTGATAAACCGCATATGCTACTGGACTCCAGACATCTCTTAGAACTCCACAGTGGTATCAGTGCCTCGGGGTTCTTACACACACACACACACACACACACACATGCGCGTGCGCGTGCCTCCTTATGCCTCATCCCATGTATCTGCCCCCACAGCATGCTATACTGATTTACCAAAAGCTGCCTCCTCAGAGTGGGCCTCTCATCTCTCACATCCACCCCTGATTTATGGATATCTACCCCTGTCTTTATTACCCAGACTCTCTTCACAACACAACGCACAGTGCATCACTGCTCCTGTTTTCTTTGTTTGGGATCCATCTCCAAGTTTCAGGATGCCACACAAGGCCCATCTGCCTCATCCATCCTGCCGTCTCTCGCCCCGGTGTATTGTGATTGCCAATGAGGAGAAAGAAACTCAGAACTCTTTACAATTTTCCAGGAACTCAAATTAATCTGTAAACACTCCAGCTTCAATAGAGCTCAGGGAGTTTAGGCCCCAAGCAGGCTCAGAACCTCTAAAATACATTATAAATATATATATATATTACATATGCACACATAAATCGTGCATAAACAAGAAAGGAAAACATGTGGGCTGCACAATTTCTCAAAAACATTTGGCCACAAAATAATTCTTTTTATTGTTTTTATTGAGCTATACATTTTTCTCGCTCCCCTTCTTTCCTCGGCTCTCCCCTTTCACCCTCTCCCCTGCCCTCACCCTCCCAATTTGCTCAGAAGATCTTGTATTTTTCTCATGCCTAGGCATATCCACGTATGTTGCTCTTAGAGTACTCTTTGTGTTCTAGGTTCTCTGAGGTTGTGTCCTACAGGCTGGTGAACCTTTGCTTTATGTGTAATAGCTACTTGTGAGTGAGTACATATTGTATTTGTCTTTCTGGGTCTGGGTTACCTCTCTCAGTATGCTTTTTTCTAGTTCTGTTCATCTTCCTGCAAATTTCAGATGTCATTGTTTTTTACCGCTGAGTAGAATTCCATTGTGTAAATGTACCACATTTTCCTTATCCATTGTTGGGTTGAGGGACATCTAGGATGTTTCCAGGTTTTGGCTATTACAAATACTTCTATGAACAGAGCTGAGCACATGACCTTGGTATGATTGAGCATCCTTTGGGTATATAATGAAAAGTGGTATTGCTGGGTCTTAAGGTACACTGATTCCCAATTTTCTGAGAAATCACCATACTGATTTCCAAAGTGGCTGTACAAAAGTTTGCACTCCCACCAGCAATGCAGGAGTGTTCCCCTTACTCCATGTCCTGTCCTCTCCAGCATAAGCTGTCATCAGTGTTTTTGATCTTGGCCATTCTGACAGGTGTAAGATGGTATCTCCGAGTTGTTTTGATTTGCATTTCTCTGATAGCTAAGGAAGTTGAGCATTTCCTTAAGTGTCTTTTGGCCATTTAAGATTTTTCTGTTGAGAGTTCTCTGTATCCCATTTTTATTGAATTATTTGTTCTTTTGATGTCTAGTTTCTTGAGTTCTTTGTATATTTTGGANCATAAGCTGTCATCAGTGTTTTTGATCTTGGCCATTCTGACAGGTGTAAGATGGTATCTCCGAGTTGTTTTGATTTGCATTTCTCTGATAGCTAAGGAAGTTGAGCATTTCCTTAAGTGTCTTTTGGCCATTTAAGATTTTTCTGTTGAGAGTTCTCTGTATCCCATTTTTATTGAATTATTTGTTCTTTTGATGTCTAGTTTCTTGAGTTCTTTGTATATTTTGGAGATCAGTCCTCTGTCTGAAGTGGGGTTGGTGAAGATTTTTTCCCATTCTGTAGGCTGTCATTTTGTCTTGTTGACCGTGTCATTTGCTTTACAGAAGTTTCACAGTTTTAAGAGGTCTCATTTATTAACTATTGTTCTCAGTATCTGTGATACTAGAGCTATATTTAGGAAGTGGTCTCCTGTACCAATGCTACCAAGGGTACTTCCCACTTTCCCTTCTATGAGGTTCAGTGTGATTAGTTTTATGTTGAGATTTTGACACATTTAGACTTTTTTGTGTGCATGGCAATAGAGAAGGAGCTATTCGCATTCTTCTACATGTCACCATCCAGTTTCTATTTCCTTAGTGTGATGGGTCTATTTAATTTGCTTATCTAGTCTTGATCTAATTTTGTTATGTAGTACTTATCTAGAAAATTATCCATTTTCTTTAAGTTTTCCAATTTTGTGGAGTTCAGATGCGTGAAGTATGACCTGATGAATCTTTGTATTTCCTCCAGGTCTGTTGTTATGTCCCCCTTTTCATTTCTGATTTTGTTGATTTGGATAGTTTCTTTTGGTTAGTTTGGATAAAGGTTTGTCTATTTTGTTGATTTTCTCAGAGAAC
>LOEQ01000477.1:237808-248080 GCA_001685075.1 Bramus lutescens | reverse complement strand
TGCACAGGTTGGGATGCTGTGAGCTAGCCTGCACAGGTTGGGATGCTGTGAGCTGACCTGCACTGACTGGGATGCTGTGAGCTAGCCTGCACAGGTTGGGATGCTGTGAGCTAACCTGCACTGACTGGGATGCTGTGAGCTAGCCTGCACTGGCTGGGATGCTGTGAGCTAGCCTGCACTGGTTGGGATGCTGTGAGCTAGCCTGCCTAGGCTGTCATGTTATGGACTAGCCTGCACAGGTTGCTATGCTGTGAGCTAGCCTGCACAAGCTGTGACGCTTTTCTCCCTGAGGCAGGAAGGGACGTAAAGAGGAAATAGGAGGAAGAGAAGGATAAAGAGGAAGAAAATGAGAAAGAAGGAGGAGGTGAGGGGAGAAGAGGAAAAGATAAAGGAAAGAAGAGGATGAGAAAAGAATAAGAATATGGGAAGGATAAGGAGGAAAGAAGGGAAGGAGAGGGTGAAGGGAAATGGACTTCCAAGTACTTGGACAGTAACTCCGGAAAGCAAAGGACCCTTCCCTGCTGGGTGGAGCCAGGCTGGCAAACTCAGTCTCCTCTCCTCCTAATCCATATTCAGCATCTCTCAACCACACCATGGGCTCCTTCCTTCTCCAACTGTGCTCACCCCATGAAGACTCCCATGGAATCAATAGCTCACATCCATCATTTTATCTCTACCACTTAGCAGAAGCAAAAAACACTTTGCCAAAGTACCCTCCACTGGACAAGACATATCATCCCATCACTGACGCTCACATCCATCTTCCCCGCAATTGTTTAAGTGGTTTGGGGTCCTTTGAAATTGGAGATTTATTCCTCCTTCCCTTACGCTTTATTAGGGGAGGTTTATCATCAATATGAAACTTTAATACCTCCAAAGCCGCGGATTAATAGACTCATAAACCTTAATACCTGGTGCTTTACACACTTCAGGGTGTGCTTGGCACAGATGGGGAGGGATGAGTCCATTTGATTTTCCTGTCCCCACCCCCACAAGTCTAGTACTCTTGGGGACACAGATTCACCTTGATAAAGCATCAGAAGGTGGATGAGAGGTTGAGGGTTGGAATCGTTGTTCTGGTGTTTCAACTGTACAATTCCAGGCTGGAAGCTTTATTTCCTGATTCTCTGCTTCTTCGTCTCTAAAATGGAGGTAAAGCCTGGAGAGATGGCTCAGTGGTTAAAGCGCTTGCTGTGGAAGTGTGAGAACTGGAGCCTTAAAATCAGAGAATTCACAAAAATCCAGGAAGAAGCTGTAACCGCCTGTAATTCCAACTTCAGAAGGCAGAGGGGGCCATCCTCAGAGCAAGCTGGCTAGCAAGACTAGCTACATCTTAGTTCTCCTGAGAACCTGCCTAGTGAATAAGGCGGAAAGAGGGGTCAAGGATGGTACTCAACATCAGCCTCAGGGCACCCACACACGCAGAACCACATACATGCTAACACGCATACACATGAATGTACAACACACACACGGGAAAAAATAAAAAGTGAAATGGGAATAAAATTAAAACTTTCTGAACAAAGCCACTGATTCCTGTGTGTATGTGTGTGCACATGCGTGCATGCATGCATCCGTGCACGCGTGTACAATGTGGGGAGGAAAGAAAGAGATAATGGACGCTACTTACAGAGGTTAGCCTTGTTCCTAAAGTTGTCTGGTGCCAAATAAACGAGTTATACTATCATGAGCTCCCTTGATCCAATGACAAAGATCAACAAAACACAAAACTCAAAGGGAAATTTCCATGGGAGGGGACCAGGCCCAGATCCCCTCTAGAGCACACACAGTCAAGAGTCAAGAGGCCGTGGCTCCTCTCACCTTTCTATACCACTCCAACTCAAGTCTCCAATGCCTAGTCACTCATTGCTGTCAAACAGGCCACTGTTTAAAATGCAGCCACTGCTGCTCCCCATGGTAGACACAACCTGTTCTTCCCAAGAATCCCAGAGGAGCAAAGGCTCAGGTTGAGCCCTTTGTAACTTTCTAATTCCTTAGAGAGACATTAGGAGGAACAGCTGGTCACACGGTGTTTCCACAGCTCCACGCCCCTTGCTGCAATTTGTTCTCCCTCTCATGGGGTCTTCCTTGTGGCAACAAGCTAAGTACCTCAGCTAAGGGAAACTACCATCACACGTTACCACTCAGATCCTGAGACTGGTAGCTAACGTTGACACCAACAGTTTTCCACTAGGGAAACTGAGGCAGGATCTGGAGGCATGCAGAGATGCACTGGTGGAGGGATGACATAATTGCCAACATACAGAGGCTCAAGTTGTCATGTGACATATCTGACCACAAAAGCTCCTGGCCTGGTGTCTCTAATTTCGATCTAGGGAGCGCCTGCCACATGCAAACCATAGTATCTCATTGGCCACCTATAGGAAAGACATTACAGCTACCTGCCTGAAGGTCGGATTGCCAGCCTTGTCCTCTGCCTCTTCCACTGTCCCCTCATCCCAGACTCTAAATCTGGACTCATCTATGCAACCCACTTTGGCTAATGGCACAAGGTGGGACCAAATGCACTGACTAAAAGGCTTAGACTTTGGCCCATGGGGACTAAAAACTGGGCCAGCTTCTGTTTTGCCTCCTACCATTCTGCGAAGTCTTTGAGAATGAGAGCCCTACCACTGAGACACAAAGAGGTTAGGTAACCAGCCCTAGTCACACAGCTAAGTAGGTTCTGCTGCAGCTGACCAAGGCCAGGTCTATGCTGGGTGTGTTTGCTTGCCTGTCATGAACAGTTCTACCACACAGGTGCCTCAGACTTATTCTTCTGAGGAAATGATGTAACACTCAAAGGTGTGGGTCAATATGCCCTGGGGAAAGGCTCAGCTAGACCACCAGCATTTTTTGTCTTCGTGCTCAGTACTGTGCCCTGATACCATCTGCTCAAACCAAAACTGCCTCACACACTCTGTTTCAAGTTTTATTCCAATGGGCTGTGATCCAGGCTCTGGGCATCACGGGGTGCTCTTGCCCTGGCTCCAGCATCCGTCCCTGAGTGCTGGAGACTTTACTTCCTCGGATGCCTGTTAGGTCTGCCTGCTCTCCTCTGTGTGTGTCTTCATCTGACCCTGAATAGCCGGAAGTCTTATCCACACCCAAGGACATGCCCTTCCCAATGTTCTCTAAGCACCCACTGCTCCTCCTCTAATCATCACCCATTGGGTGTGGGTGATGACACTGAAGATGCCTGCTGATAGCTCTCACTGGAGAGCAGGGAGAGCCCCCCAGGGATAAGAGGCAGAGCCCAGTGAGATTTGTACCATCCAGGCCGCTCACCGCCAGTTCCTTTGGTGCTCCCTCTTCTCTCCCTCCTTCCTCAGTCAACAGGTTCACACTGTATGTTGACTGTGAACTGGGTTTGGTGCTTGGTTCTGGAGACATAGTCATAAACAAGCCATCAGATCCTCTGTTTTTGGTCAAGGAAGCAGTGGAGGGTTGGGGTGAATACCAGTTTGCTTTCCAGTTCCAGGAAAGACAGCCTCACTTCCACTTGCTGTCTACCGTTTCACCACTTGAGTTTGCCCCCACACCCGCTTCTTTGGTTCCTGACTCCTTACTGTCCAGAGAAAAGACCAACCACAATGCCACTCTTGCATTCCTAGAATTTGGACATTAGAGCAGAAGTCCCCGTTGCTGGTTTTCCACTGGGCCATAGGACATGGAGAACTTGGTGGGATGACCCATTATCTCACTTACTCAGGAGGCAGAGGCAGGAGGAGCTCAAACTAGGCTGCAGGATGAGTTTAAAGCCAGACTGGGAAACTCAGCAAGCTTCTTTGTCAAAATATATACATAAAAAGAGAGCTGAGGCTGTAGCTTAGAGACAGAGCCATTTCTTAGCATGTGGGAGGCTGTGGGTTCAATCCTGCATACTACAAAAATCTAATCCATCTCACACTGAGCCTGAAAGGCATGTGAGAGAGGAAGTTGGCTCACTGCACTTCACTCAATGTTCGCAGCACCGGGAAACAGCTTGCACTCAATGAGGCTGAGCAAAGTTGTGATCAAAGAGAAAGCAGTCCCACTCAAACAAGGTCCTCAAGTTCAAGTGCATCGAGCGCTAGAGATGAGTGGGCAAGATGCTGAGTTTCTACAGCCAGAGATGTGGCAGAAACCAGGCTGCTGGTTGCCATAGGAACTGCTTCCCAGTCCACTCGTCTGCAAGAAGTATAATCTTACCAGATATGAGATATATAGCCAGCCCTAGACTTTGTCATCCTGACGGTAGGCAACACATTCTAAGGTGGTCTGGGATGGCTCATTACATGGTCATACTATGTGATCAATCCTTTCCCTTCAGAATGGGCAAGACCTGAAATTTGCTCTTGACCAACACGATGTGGCTAAAATTGTACCACATGGAGATGACAATGTCACTTGGCAAGAACCTTTGTGACCCTTGGTCTTGCTAGCTTTCATGAGATAGTCAGTTGACAAAAATCATGTGTGACTCATGAATAGCAGCCAACTCAGAACTTAGGCTATGGACTGTTGGCCACAAGGACTGAGTCTTCCCAGTGAAGCCTTTAGGAAGATGCTATGGCTCATTCCTACTTCAACTAAACTGGATTTGGAATCATCTAGAAACACACCTCTGGGGGTGTCTGACCAAGTGGAACCTGTGGGGGACATTTCAATTCAAATCTTGACAGGAAACAGATGGGGATTATGCATAGCTGAGGGAAGAGCAGGATTTGAACAGGTCACCCAAACTCCTAGGACAAGGTGATAAGGAGATAAGGGGCTGTGGGATAGAACAGGACCTGAGACCCAGCAGTCAACATAAGGGAGCTTTCAGGGCCAAATTCCAAGAATATTTGGGACAAACAGCAAATGTTGGCAGGCGGAAGGAAAATAAACACAGAGGGTATGAAAATGGAGCTCATGGCAGAATTTTGATTTCCTTCCAAGGATCACAATACACAGGGGACCCAGAAATTAAAGACAATGAGGTAAAACTCCCAACATTTAGACAATGCTCTTGGGATTCAAAGACTGAGGTGGGGGTCCTGTGTTATACCCTGGTCCCCATCTGACTGCCTGGTTTCAATCCTATGGCCTGCCCTCTCCCTTGAAGCCCTATCTGGGGGTGATTAACGGGCTTAATTTATCCTTAACTTCTATGGATTTTAGCTGGGCTGAAGTGTCCTGGGAGTTGTGTGTGAACAATTTGTGAGAGAGCGGAAGTCTCACCGGGCTTATTTATATTCATTCTGTACCGAGGACATTGCTAATTTGTTCATTTCTCTCTAGTGTGATTTCACCGCACTTGGATGGCTGGGACAGGACCAAAGATGGATGTGGGCTTAGGTTCAAGGTTCCCAGCCAGTGTTCTCAAGGGAGGGAAAGAGATGTCGATGGTTCCAGCAAGGCTGGCCAGGTAGCAGCAGGGCAGATGCAGGAGACATGCCAGGGCATTCCTTTCTTCTCACTCTTGATGGTGTTTGGGGGTCCAGACTGAAATCCTGACAACATTTTCCCCCAACTGACATAGATGGAGGCTGAGAAAGATGGAGTTTCCCAAGATGCATGTCAAACAAAAGCCTTCCCAGTAGCTCACACCTATAGTCCCAGTATCAGTGAAATGGAAAGTGGAGACAAGCAGATCTGGGGAGCTTGCTGGTCAGCCTGCCTAGCCTAGAGTGAAGTTCCAGCTCAGTGAGGAATCCTGACTCCCACAAAACGGTAAAGGTGCCGGTGGTGGTTAGCTTTGCCAACTTTAGACAAACCAGAATCATCCAAGAAAAGGGTCCTAACTGGGAACTGTCTAGGGAGAGTTGACTTGTGGGCATGTCTAGGAAGGATTGTCTTGATTGCCTTAACTGATAGAAGAATGAGCCTACTGTGGGTGACACCATTCCCTAGGCTGAACTATACAAGAGTGAAGAAAACAAGCTGAGCAGAAGTGAGCATGCATGCATGCATTTCTCTCCACGCTTGGCTGCAGATACGAAGCTCCTAGCTGTTTAGAGTTCCCGCTTTGACTTTCTCACAATGATGGACTCTGGCCTGGAACTGCAAGCTGATGAAAAACCCATTTTCCTCTAATTTTCTTTATGTAAAGGTGTTTTATAATAGCAATTATAGAAATGAGATTAAAACATCACCCAAGAAATGACCTCCAAATAACCATCCATGTGTATTAATGTGTGCCTGTATGAGCACATGTACACACACACACACACACACATCAGATGTGCTCAGGTGTGGAAACAGAGTTGAGGTGGTGTAAAAGGAGGAAGAGAAAAGGCCTTTAGCAAAGAGATCCTGGGAGATATGGGAGGATAAGTCTGAGACTCATCTCCAAGTAAGCTACCCACAGAGTAAGACTTCAACCCTCTGACATACTCGGATCCCTGGGCGGCAGTTCAGGGGCAAAGCATCAGCACTCTAATCAATACAGCCCCCCAAAAGGCTGCTGTCTCCCAAGGTGTGGTGGGGTGGATTTTTCTCCCCTTGCATCCTTTGGGGCATACGTAATGACTGGAAAGGAAAACGATGCTCTGTGTGTAAGGTCCTGAGTACAGCACCCACGTGGATATGTACAGACCCCCCATACACAAAAGAAGATCCCCCCATGGGGGCAAGAGAAGGCAGGAGAGATATGGCCCTAGGATAGAGCTTTCTGTCCCTCTCACACAGACCGTTCTAGAATCTGGGGTTATAAATATGCTTAGAGACCTGCTGGGTGGATTCCGCAGGAGTCTCCCGACCTGGGAATGGACATCTGGCATGCTAAGAGAGTACTTTCTGGATCCCATGAGTGGCAGTGTTAGAATGACACTAGATAGCCACTGAATAGACAGTGAAACAGGGCAATGGCTCTGCAATCCACGGCCCAGTGTCATCCACTCCCAGAAAGATTTATGCTGAGATGAGGGAGTTGGAGCAGCTGTGAGAAAGCAGTTGAGCATCCTGCAAGATTAAGCTCATGCTTTTGTTTCTGTCTCCTTGGTTTTGTTGTTTGTTTGTTTGTTTGTCTGTTTCCATGAGAATGGAAGTTTATTGAAGCATGGTGGAGGAATAGGGATAGATCATAACACTGATGTTAGGAGTCAATCAGTATTTCCCCAAATCACCACCATTGTTTTTTCCTTCCTGTTCTCACCATCAGAACAGTGCTGAAAATGATCATGCTGGCTGCCTGGCTGACCTGCTCAGGCCCAGGAGACACACTTGGTCCTTGCGTGAAAGTCTCTACTGCCCTCATCACCTTTCCTGCAGAGTAACATCCAGAACTGGGCGGCAGAACTCTGATGATAACTGTCTCTGATTTTAATCACATGGCATCACAGGAGAATTCAAAGCTAAGCCGCAACAAACAGTGCAGATTTGGGTCATGTAGACAAGAACTGGTGTGATCTACGGAGCACTTGGGGGACTGGATCTCCCAGCGATGTCAATTGGGAAGCCCGAAATCTGCAGAGCAGCCCAGCAGGCCAGAGACCCAGAGGAGGTCGACATTTCCTCTGTGTGCGATCTGCTAGAGGATCAGTTCGCTTGGGCTCTTCGAGACAGAATCTGCAGCTGATGGCATCCTCCTGCCTCAACCTCCCAAGCTCTGGGATGGAAGGTGTATATTGTCATACTTGCCTGCATTTTTTTTATTAGACCTTACCTTAAGCCACATGCACTATTTAGAAATGTGCCACCCGGTGGCTCTTTGCTCCATCCACAGATGGTGCCAGTGTCTTCTGGATGCGGGTTCCCAGATTTGCATCAGCCCAGGCCCTGTAGTTCTTATCTCAGCCCTGACACCTGCAAACCCAGCAATCTACCTGATCTGGGTCGGTTAATGAAGACTGCCCCCTCCTTCACAATGGTGGACTCAGCTCACTGTGTCAGTTGCTTCCTAGCTTCCCTCCAGCTCCAGAATCTGAATTATAGCAGCTGGGTCCTCTGCAATGAAGAAAGGGCTGGTCCTCATTCTGTGTTTGTATAAGAAAGAAAGAGAGAGAGAAAGAAAGAAAGAAAGAAAGAAAGAAGGAAGGAAGGAAGGAAGGAAGGAAGGAAGGAAGGAAAGAAAGNGTGTGTGTGTGTGTGTGTGTGTGTGTGTTCATGTGGGTCTAGCTACCATGATCATGTGTGCAAGGCAAGTGCACATGGGGACCAAAGGTCAATCTTGAGGGTCATTCTTCAAACACTAACTTGTTTGTTGAGAAGGTCTCCCATCGGCCTGGATCTCATTGAGAAGGCTAGCCTGACTAGCCAAGGAGTCCCATGGATCCACCCATTTCCCCCTCTCCAGCCCTAGGATTACAAATATCTCTATGCCGGCTTTTATGTGGTTTGAGGAATCTAAGTCAAGTTTCATGCTTACAAATCAAGCATTCACTATCTGGACCATCTCCCCAACCCTTGATCCAAGCTTATTCTTTATGATCCCAAGTATAGAGAGGGCTGTACAAGCTAATGCCTCATGCACCACCTAGTACCTAGCACCTTGTAAGCACTCAGCAGATGTGAGTGGCATACAGTCTCCCATGTGTTTGGTGCCTGTTTGGTCAAAGGGGGCCACACAGTGTTTCCCACCTGATGGTATCTCACAAGATACTGGTATTCCAAAAAGAGGAAAGGTGATGGGGCTACAGAGAAGGCTCAGTGAGGATGCTGGGATGGGTAGTAGTGTGGTCTTAACAGTGAGTACCATCTGCCCATCTCTGGCCCAGACACAAACACTGAGAGCATCCTTGGTAACCAGATCCAGAGCCAGGCCAGGCAGGCATCTGAGTCCCAGGCTCAATGCTCCTGGCAGGCCCATCATCTCCCAACTGGCAGCTGTCGGGCCCAGGAAGGCTGCCCATACTAAACTCCCAACTCTGGGGACCAGGGAGGGATGGTGGTAATTGGGTTACATGCTTCAAGGATGTGGCTGCTCTTGGCAAGGCCACAAATTGAGTTTGAAATAAGTAATCCGGAGCCAAGCCACTTATGCTGTGAACAACAAGGCCTGCTTGGCAGGTCTTCCCATCTCTCCTCCTCTGGGGACACAGTCCCAAGTCCCAGAATGGCTGGGAGAGTGCTGCAAGCCAGTCCTAGAGGCACTGGGAACCAGATTCCTGCAATAATGGAGGAGGGCCAGCTGACACCCCCCAAAGAAGGGAGGAGGCTGGGACCCAGGAGACAAATCCACAGAGATGAGAATGAGTAAAGGGTTAACTAGGGCTGGGAGAGGGGTCTGATAGCTGAGACATGTCGGGCTTCTTGCAGGCAATGGAAATGCTCTATAATGCGTGGGGGTGACAGCCAAACCACTGTGAATCTATTTCAAAGCACTGTCGTGTACATGTTAAACAGGCAAATTGCACTGCAGGAATTATTTCTCAATAAAGCTTCTATTCAAGGGCCAGCAAGGTGGTGAGCGGGTCAAGTGCTTGCTGTGTATACCTTGGGACTGTAGACCCTGCACCCACAAGCACGCCATAGCACACGTGCGCCCCTCGTACACACTAATAATAAATAAAGTTTTAAAAATATCCCGCATCCCAGATCCATTCATTTTCCTGCAGTTTCGTTTGTCTCCACAGCTGAGGAAAATTCCATTATGTCTATGCGCCACATTTCCACTATCCATTCATCTGCTGATGGACATTCAGGGCGCTTCCATTTCCTGGCTATCCTAAATAGAACGGAAAAACAAAAACTCCATGTTCTCTCCCACATGCAGACCCTAGCCTGTGATGGACACATAAAAACGGGCATGTGAATGTGGTTAAAAGCCTAAATAACTAGGAAGATGACCCAGAGAGAGTAAAACTAGGTTCTGAAAAGGGACAGGGCTGTACAGGGAAGGCACAAAGGAACACAGAAACAGAAAAGAGGTTTGCTGGGGGGAAGAAAGGAGGGGGTAGCAAGGGTGCAGAAGAAGAATCTATTAAAACACACTTTGTCTGAAAAATTCCATAATGATATTTAATACTTTGTATGATCATTTGAAAAATCATTAAAAATAGAAATATCAAAATCAAATAATAAAAATATAAATAACAAAAAGTAAAGGTGTCAGTCAAAATAAGAGAAAACTGTTGAGATGGCTCATTGGGCAAGGGTACCTGCTGCTGATCTCTACAACCCACACGGTGGAATCAGGGAACTGACCTCTGACCTCCACACTTGTGATGCTTCATTCACACACCCAATAAACGAGTGAATAAATGTAATGAAAAGGAGAGTGGGAGAGAAGCAGGAGCTTGGGAACCAGCATGACTTCTCACAGATACAACTCACACACACACACACACACACACACACACACACACA